>CM051382.1:12649491-12851991 GCA_028015245.1 Cardamine occulta
TTTTCTCGGAATGGTAATGTTAATAATAATATACTCAATTGTCTTTGACGCATGAAGGTGAACTATTACAAAACATTTTATCAGTCCTCAACCTGTCATCCATTCATTATCTTTCTCATTGATTTATCTAAACATAAGACTCATAGTTTTGTCTCCTTCTCAACCGAATTTCTCCATAGATATGTTGTGAGAACAGCTTTCATTTTGATGTTTTTTTTCAGGCTACTCAGAGATCTGCAGACTAAGGCACATCAGAGAGCTGAATTTAAGTGAAAATGCTTTAACAAATCTTCCTTATTGTCTCGGTAACTTAAGCAATCTTCGGACTCTAGATCTTAGTCAGAATCTACTGGAAGGTGTCGTTTATCTGAATGGTAATGCTAATAATAATTTAATGTCTAGGACCTGGTTTCTATTATTTTTCACAGTAACTTAGAATCAAAGAACAAAATCGGAAAGCTAGATATTGTTTCTAAAGCCTCCCAAACCAACCAAAAATACTTGACTTCCCATATGCTATCTGACACAATAAACTTTTTACTTAGTAGGAGCGATGATTATGTTGGTTAGATACTCAAAAGATTGACTTCCCATATGTTATCTGAATCTCATATTTTTACTATACAGACACATTATACATGTGTAATTCTTTTTACTTAGTAAGAATGATGATTATGTTTAAGTACTCAAAGATATGCAAAAGTTGCTAGAACTGACTTTAAACTGCAAAAGTTAGAATCACCTAACTGGGAATGAATTCACCGACTTAGACAGCCTAGATATAAGATATGATGGTGTTCAAGAGAAATACTCTTAAGATTAAAAAGAGAAGTTATCTAACTATCTCGTTTGTTTGGATTGTGACAAAAGATAGTGACCGACCTACGATCATCTAGACATCTATCTTATCATGTAATAGAAGCAGATTGTGATAATTTGTGGCTTGTGATAATGATTATGGATTATGACATTGTTTGGCTTGCAAGAATCATGTTTATTTAGTTATCTATCTTTCCAATTGCAGGTGTAGTGTTTCCTTCATCTTTACAAGTGTTGAATCTTAGAAGGAATCAATTGTCTTTGACCCACGAAGGTGAACGATTACCAAACAATTATCTCTCCTTACCTGTCATGCATTCATTATCTTTCTCATTGCATTTTCTAAACATAAGAGTCCCAGTTTGGTCACCTTAACAACCAAATTTCTCCATGGATGTGTTATTTAAACAACTTTCATTTTGATTTTTTTTACGCTACTCATAGATCTGCAGACTAAGGCACCTCAGAGAGCTGGATTTAAGTTCCAATGCGTTAACAAATCTTCCTTATTGTCTATCGAACTCTTGATCTATCGAACAACCAACTGAACGGAAATTTGTCTTCTTTTGTGTCTGATCTACCATCAGCGCTCGAGTATTTATCACTTCTTGATAATAACTTCAACGGTTCGTTCTTTTTCAAATCCTTGGTCAATCAAACAAGGCTCGCAGTATTCATATTATCATCAAAAGTTGGTATGATCCAATCTCAGACTGAGAACTCGTGGTTTCCATTGTTTCAGTTGAAGATACTAAAGTTACAGAATTTCAGTTTTGGCAGCACAGTTCCTGGCTTTCTTGTTCATCAGCATGATTTGTTTTTCATTGATATCTCACATAACAAGTTGAAGGGAGCATTTCCGACTTGGCTTGTGCAGAATAACACAAGACTGGAAATTCTTTTACTGCATAGCAATTCGTTGACAAAGCTTCAGCTACCTAGGCTTGTTCATGACTTACAAGTATTGGATATTTCAAGAAACATAATATACGGTACAATTCAAGAAGACGTAGGGATTGTCTTTCCAAAGTTGAGGTATATGGACTTTGCTTCAAATCATTTTCATGGAACCATTCCATCTTCTATGGGCGAGATGAAAAGTCTATTTTTCTTAGACATGTCTTCTAATGATCTATATGGCAGCTACCTAAAATGTTTTTAAGTGGTTGCTACTCGTTGGGCGTTCTGAAGCTCTCCAACAACCAATTCCATGGAAAAATATTTCCAGAGCATGTAAATCTTACTGATTTAGTTTTCCTTTTTCTTGATGGCAACAATTTAAATGGGAGTCTTGAAAAGAGTTTGTTGAAGTTAAAGAAGCTTGATCTTTTAGACATATCAAATAATATGTTTTCGGGCATCCTTCTGCTTTGGATCGGTAGAATGTCATTGGGCACCCTAGACGTGAGTGGAAATCAGCTGAAACGTTTTTTCCCTGTTCAGCTACAGAATCTTTACTTTATAGACATCTCACATAATAGCTTCTCTGGTTCCATACCAAGAAATGTTAATTTTTCATTTCTTACAGAACTAAGCCTACAGAACAATGAGTTTATGGGCTCAATTCCAGACACTTAATTCAAGTCTCCGAAATTAGAGGTGCTTGATTTGCGGAACAACAATCTTTCTGGAAATATTCCAGACACTATTGGCAACGCATCTGTGTTGGGTGCTCTTCTACTACGGAATAACATCTTACAAAGTCATACCCTCGAGAGAATATGTCAGCTGAGTAAAGTTAATCTACTGGACTTGTCTCACAATAAATTCAAAGGTGTTATACCGTCATGTTTGGGTAACATGTCTTTTGGTAGTGAAAGTAATGACGGTTGGTTCCCTGGATTTTCTTACAAACTAGGCATAGCTGCATCATCTTTCTTGCAAAATTGGAGTTATACATCAGCTCTTAGCCTCGATTACGACGATCTCAGGCATGTGTTTTGATGGAATCCAGAACCTACAGTGTATTTTTTTAACAAAAAGCAGATATGAATCATATCAAGGTGATATTCTTAGTTATATGTATGGGTTGGATTTGTGCTACAGGAAGTTATCCTTTCAAATTCTAATTTCTTTCAAACTTCTAATAAATGTCATAATTGTTGGATTTGTGCTGCTTTGTATTCCGATTAGTAATTCTATATGTATTGGCTTTTGCCATTTCTGGAGAATCAATCAAAAATAACAATTATCTTATCTCTCTTTATCTTTATATCAAATTCATCTACGAATCCAGGTATCTTCGAGTTGATCTTCTTCCTTTTTGCATCAACTTCTAGACCTGCTTTCCCCTATCTTCGGATCCTTGGTGGATTCCTAGACTGGGAATTTATATCATCTCTAACTCTCTGTCTCAATTTGTCAAACAACCAAATATCCGGTGATATTCCAATTGAGATCGGAGATCTTGAGAACATCAGATCCCTGAATTTGTCAGGCAACCACCTCACAGGCTCTATACCAAATAGCTTTTCAAAGCTCAAGGACTTGGGGAGTTTGGATCTGTCCAACAATAAGCTAGATGGAAATATCCCTCCAATGCTAGCTGACCTCAACAGTTTAGGATATTTCAATGTCTCATGCAACAATTTATCTGGTGAAATTCCTTCCAAAGGCCATCTTTTAACCTTTGGGACAATGAGTTACATAGGCAATGCGCATCTTTGTGGTCGTCCTACCAATAAAAGTTGCAACCCCACTGGAGTCCTCGAGCCAAGTGCATCGAAGCAGGCCAAAGAAGAAGAAGAAGAAGATGATGTGATAGACATGGTTTGGTTTTATTGGACTTGTGGTGCAGTCTACATCTCCACATCCTTGGCCTTGTTTGTGTTCGTCTGCAAAGACTCACACTGGTCGCGAAAATGGGGTTATGGCGTGGACTTGTTCATTTATCATCTTCAACGCTTTAAGAGTCGTTTAATTGCCAGCTAATTTATCAGTCAAGGTACACTATTTGCTTAAAGTTTATGTTTGTTGTTCGTATTGTATTATATTTGAATAAGGATAATCTGAATATCTTTTGATCATCATGTATGTCAAATTCCACCCTAAATATATTTAATGGTATTGAACAGTTTCACTAATTTTCTACTTTGCAGAGATATCATGAAATTGTGAAAAGCGAACAAAAACTCCATCTCAAAGTAGTTCATCATTTTTTTTTTGAGCCATATGTCTTCTTCAGTATTCTCTATATGATCATCTCTCTGTATACTTTTTTGAACCAAAATAGACAGAGAGATGTTTATGAAATCCTCACCATGTCTTCGTCTATATACTGCTGCTTCATATGGACATCTTTTTAATCCTTGTTGTAGAATATGACCATCAGTCTTGCTATATTATCTCCTCGGTGTTTGTTTGAGACCATACAATGCTTTTTTTCATCTTCAGTATGCGTTCTATAAAGACTTCTTCCTCAAATTCTCATTTCAGAAATATTTGACTTCACATCCATATTATGCTCTATTGTGCTGCGATTACAAGTATAAGGTGTATGGTATCATACTTTTTGAGACAGGGGCCAATGTCTCTATATAATCCTCACCATAATTTTGACAGAATCCTTATGCAATTAATCTGACCTTAAACTTTTGTTATGTTCCATCTATTACAGTCTCCATCTTGTAAATCCAATTGACCAAGTTAGCTTCTTCAGATTTTTTACCAACTCCCAACTTCTTCTCAATCATGTTGATCTCTTCTTGCATCGCATTTCTTCTTCTTAAATGCTTGAATGTTTCTTCAAAAACAGTTAAAGCTCAACCATATAGATAAAACATGCATATATCATGTCTGCATTGTAGTCAAAAACGAAGTGATAGGCCATTAGTTCTGCCATACTCCTAGTTCTTAGAGTTGTCATTTTCTTAAGAACTTCCTGTTTGATGTTCCTTCTTCACCATTGGTTGGTAAGGGTCCAACGAATATTTCTTTCTAGTTTGTACTCCATTGGTTGAGCATCAGTGCATCACTAACCTATGTGGTAGTTTCTTGAATAACTCTGCCATTCTCTGATTGTTTATTCTAATTTTTTAGTCCCAAACTTTTCTTTCATCAAGGATAACATTTCTTGATACTACAACTGTTTGCTTCTCCATCAAATTAACCGTATAGCCTTTGCTTTGACTATTACACCCAATAGGTATGCCTATATGTGCCTTGTCTTCAAGCTTGCTTTTTCTTTCGTTTGGAATGTGGACATAACACACACACCAAAACAGCTGAGGGTTTGTGTCATATCCATGCTTCTATAGGTGTTTCGAGAGGTTGCAAGATCCAAGAAACTTATCTTATAAAAGAGGGCTTGGGATGGTGAGAGGTACGATAAGAAAAACAGTGAGCAATTTAGTGAGAGAACCCCAGCAAAGTAAGCTTTGAGTTGTTTTCTGATAAGTGTAGGACATAGAAAACTGATCATATAGATAATAGAACCGGAATTACAAAGTAACCTAAGGATTTTGATAATGGAGCTCCTCCCACTCCCCCTTAAGATTCACCACAAATTGGTAGATAATCCTCTTTACTCTCTTCGACCACTTATATAGATAAAGACTAGAGATATAACATAAATTAACCATGGTTTACTCTGACAATGGCCTTGGTTAATTGACAACCTTAGTAAATACTAAATAGTAATAAACCATTTAACCTTCCAATTCACTGCTTCTATCATTTTCTCTGGTGAAAAACAGGGGAAATACGGAGGAGAGTGTGTGCCACAGATATATTTATCAGTTAACTGATTAAGCGAGATATAAAAACATGTAGCTAAGATGAAAACTTAAGAAAAGTCTTAGTCTTAGAGAAGCAAGGCAATGGTGAACAACACGGTCTCAAGCAACGTCCCAGATCTTGACTTCATCTTCTCACTTCCATTTTCTTCTTCATCTTCAATATGCTCCAGAACGTTGAAAACACCTGCATACAAATGATTAAACCCAACATTAAACAAGAAAGCGAAATAACCGGTCTAAACCAGATCAAGAACCGGGGTTTTAGAATCAAAACCTCGTTCAGGTCCGTAGCTGCAGCCGGACTTGAGGGTTTCACGGATGTCGTGAATGGTGGCTCTGTTAAAGAATCTGAAGTTTTGAAGAATGTCGTTAATGCAATTCAAGACTAAATGTGTCTCGGAGAAGCATGGTCCTTCACAGAACTCCTCTGTCCTTGCCACCGGAATATTCAAGTCTCCGTTTAACGTTAGCCTCCACGTTTCCTCACACTCTTTGTAAATCTGCATTTTAATTTATTGTGTTAATCAATCAAAACTTAGAAGTATTCAATCTATTGATAAACCAAGGAATGATTTGCCAATTATCACCCCTAAAACAGGTTCGCGGTTTCTTGTGAAGCAAGTAAATGATTAAAAAGTTTTATTACGTGGTTTTCATTTAAGCATTCCAAAGCCTTCGCAAATATCTCCGGTGAATCTTCCCCACCTAAGCCACCGCCGCCGCCTAATCCACCTCCTCCTCCGTTACCACCATTGCCGCCTAATCCACCTCCTCCGAATCCTCCATTACCACCACTGCCGCCTAACCCACCTCCTCCGAATCCTCCGTTACCACCACTGCCGCCTAATCCTCCTGCTCCTCCTCCTCCAAAGCCTCCGCTACCACCGCCACCGCCTAATCCTCCTCCTCCAAAACCTCCGGTACCTCCGCCACCACCTAATCCTCCTGCTCCCCCTCCACCAGTGCCACCACCACCCAGTCCTCCTCCACCAGTGCCACCACCACCCAATCCTCCTCCGCCAAAGCCTGTCCCTCCACCTCCCACACCTGTCCCGCCACCACCAAATCCTTGCCCGCCACCTCCACCTCCACTTGCACCTCCCACACCTGTCCCACCACCACCAAATCCTTGCCCGCCACCTCCACCTCCACCTCCACTTGCACCTCCTGCCCCTGAATCATCTTCTTCTTCACTGTAAGTGTTCCCTGTAAAATACACACTCTTAAATAAAGTAATCAAAGCTTGCGTTTGGCACAAGTTAGATGTGTGGAACGAACAACAAACCTAAAAAGGAAACTAAGAGGAAGAAAAAAACGAAAAAGATGACTGATAATCGGAGGTCTCTGATGAGTGACAACGCCATTGTTAGAGTTCTTATGAATTAATAAATCATCTTATAGAATTCTATTTAGGTGTTTCTGGAAATGTTCAAAACTTGTAGTGCAAGCAAATAAGCAGAGTTTAGTTTCTTGTAGAGGATAAAAATTTTACAGAGGAGAATTTCGTAGTTGTTGAATACAGAGGAGAAATCAAGACTCCTCTCTTTTTGTTTTCTCGAATTTACTTCATTTATTGACTGGCATGGAATTAAACTGTATTTATGAAGAAAAGAAAAATCAAACCTAAAAGTGAACTCAAAACTCGACACGAAAGTTGTTGTTTTGTTTTATAGCCAAAAAAGAATCTCGAAAGCTTTTACAAAACCAACTTAGAAAAATATTCAACCTAAAAAGATCTCAGATATACGAATAAATGTACTTTTCGAAATAAATTCTCATCTACCACACCAACATTTTCACACCATTCCATGAACCTATAAAGTTGCAACTCTATAATTACTTTCCTTTTTCATGAACCTATAAAGAGTGAGTGGTTTGCAACTTCATCCCCAAAGGTCTAACCAAAATTAACCACCTCCTCCTATAACACCCTCATGACCAATATTTGAAAGTATGACCAACCCATATAATTTGTATCTTGGACATCTCGTAGACAACTTTAGCCTAGGACTTTCTAACCTCAAGCTTCTTCTTTCTCTTCTTCTACCCTTATCAGTTTCACACAATCAAGATTTAGAAAGAGCAGAGAATTCCTATACAAAAGTTCTTATACAAGAATTAATTAATTCTACCATTTTTATTTTAAATACGCTCTAACTACCAAAGATCCAATATATATGAAATTTATCATTTATTTTCATTTTTCTTTAGTTTCAACATTTTACAAGGGCTCCTAGTATGTTGGGAGCCACAAGTTACAATAAGTTTGGTCGAAGAAAAAAACATACAAAGCCAAGAAGCGACCCTTTGGTGCTTCTTTTACTGACTCAAACTTTTCTTGAGTAATTAATTTCAAAAGAAAATAAATCTATCTCTCTATATATAATATAAATATAAATAAGAAGAAACACTCCACTTTGTTAAAATGGTTCCCTTATTTCTTGTTTCTTTTTTCTTTATATGCCTCCATTAAAGTTGCGGTTGGACTAAAATAGTATGTTTTAGGTCACCAATATGCAATTTATGTTCACCCATGGGGATTCTCCTCTTTCCATACTCATCCACTACACCAAGATGCTTGCAAGCATCAATCTGGACTTGAACGGTCCGTTTTGCTCCTGCCGTGACATGAACCTTCTCAAACGCTATCAATTGTTTGTTCACACCCAATCCTTTTATCCCGTTTCTCGGCGGCTCGGCGAAGACAAACACCGTGTGAGTTCCATCGAATTCACCGGTGTTTGACACTTCGACATGGAGTGGCATTTTTGGAAATGAATCGCAGTTGGTGTGGGACACTTTGATGGAGTTTGATGAGGAGTTGAGAATGGTATGGGCAGAGTTGAGGTTGTGAAGTGAAACTGATAGTTGGGCTAATGGGCTTTGGGCCAAACTGTGAGTGAAGGTTGTGTAACTTAAACCGAACCCAAATGGAAATACTACTGGACCTTTGTAGAATCTGTAGGTCCTTCCTGGGTAATTTCCAGATGCTCTCATGGCCATTACTGTCATTGGCACTTTTGCCACGTAATCTTGTGGATACCATGTCATTGGTAGTTTTCCACCTATCATAAGATCAGTATGTATTTAATGTTAGCCAATGAATTATATCGTAGGATAATAATATATACAAAACATAACACTAATATTGCAAATTTCTGGGATAAAGCTTCAAATTGTTCTGCATGATTTTATCAATTACAAAAAAAAAGATTTGTGGAATCATAATCCGCGATATTGTTAACCAAAAACTGTTATTCTAAGAGTTTTCTACAAAATAAGATTTTTTTATTCTATTCTATGAAACTTTTTGTAATTTTGTTACTAATCAAAGCCAAGTAATTTTTTTGTCACTTCAACTTATAAAAAAGTAGTTCATTGTTAACATATGTTATTGGATTAGAAACGTACCTGGATTAGCAGCACCAAAGATGACGTTGGCGATGGCAGCTCCACCCTCTTGACCCGGATACCCGGCCCAAATAATGGCAGCGACACGTGGATCGTTCTTAGCGAAGGTTACATCGATGGGTCCACCACTCATAAGGACCAAAATGACTGGACCTCTGGAGGCTTGAGCCACACGGGTCACAAGGTCTTGTTGGTAACCTGGTAAGAGCAGCCCGGTTCTATCTCTTGTCTCTGCCTCTATCGACTGGTCCAATCCCATCACAAGAACCGTCGCGTCAGCTTCACGCGCCGCCGCCTCCGCCGCACCAAATCCTTGGTTCCCTTTACAAGAAACACCGGCACAACCAGCTTGGTGCAGTGTCCTAGCATATCTCGAGATTCCTTGCAACGGTGTCGTATAGGAACATGCTTTTCCTGTGAAAAAAATTAAATATTTGTCACGTTAGGAAAATATATTTAATATTTATATCGAGTATTTTAAAAGAGTAATGGATTTATTTATTTTTTAATGGATTTTCCTAATCACCTGCATAGTTTCCGATCATAGTCTCAGTAACATCGGAGTTAGGTCCAATCACGGCGACGGTGCGGTGGCGCCTAGGGGAAAGTGGAAGTGACCGGCCAGCATTTTTGAGAAGAACAATTCCTTGATGGGCTGCTTCAAGGGCTAAATGTGTATGGGCCGGTGTACAAACATCTCTAGGCCCAAGATTAGCGTAGGGTCCAAGATTTCCATCAAACATGCCAAGTCTCATCTGGACCGTTAAGGTATTAGCAAGTGCTAAATTAACGTCGTTCTCCGTCAATAACCCTTTCTTCACCGCGCCTTCCGTGAAGATAGCCAAAAACGGCCCGCAGTCCAAATCCAAACCTACAAAACGACACGATGTTTTAGCATTAAAAGTGACCAAATGGTCCATGTGGATTAAATTTTACATCAACGGTACGTAAAAAATAACTCACCGGCTTTAATGGAGGCGGCGGCGGCTTCTTCCGGAGTAGTTGTGTAGTGTTGTTGGTTGAAGAAAACATCAACAGAGTCACAATCTGAGACAATGTATCTGTATATATGCATTGAAAATATTAATCTCTAAATCAAATCGATCTGAACCGTTGACTGTGTTGACTTTTTGAAACTTACCCGTTGAGACGCCATTGACCACGAATCGTGTTCTTTAAGAGATTTTCATCAGCACAAGTAGGCTTTCCATTAACTTGGTTGTATGAGCACATTACACTTGCGACATTTCCCTCGTAAACACAAGATCTGAATGGCACATTGTATGTGTCTTCTAAATCTTGTTGGGTGACCTAAATCCATCATTAATTTAATAAATAATTAAATTAATAGCTACAGAATAACATTTGAATGATATATTAGCCTAAAATTGTAACAATTTAAATGGTTAGTTCTTTGAAAATTTTGTCAAAAATATCACTAGTTCAAGGTTTGTTTTTTTTTTTATTAATCTTTACTAAATGGTCCCCGAGTTCTTAGGACCGACCATGCATCTATTTAGCTATCTTAATAAAGCATATTATATAACTTAAATTATACATCATTTATGAGTTTTCGTTTGGATTGTTATGTTTTGAATTATTATGTAAGAGAAACGAATCTTTTTCATTTTCTTATAATTTAATTTAACGTATATATGTGGAAGAACAAGATAAAAGGCAAAGAGATTGGTCCACATGACCAATAACGATAAGATTCTCCACCAATATATTACATAAGACTATGCAAATGACACATCACCAAAGTCACACTGCTATTGGCTTAGCTGTTACACATTAGGCAAATGTTTTGTGTGTGTCTGAATGCCACACGCATACAAAATACATAAATATTTATACCCACTTCATAAATCATTTCATTTCAGTTCGGATGAAAAGTCTTTGCAAGATTACGAAGTGAAGTATACCCTACGGAACTATAAATAACTAATGACTAACGATTGAGATATATCTAGATATAAGCTGTTTTCTGATCTAGTCATGAAACAAGATAAAAGACGATAAGCCTTGCAAGAAAACGTATCTAGTCACATCCAATTAGTTACGTGGAGCTATAAATAATAGAAAAACTATCTAAAGCATAGCTTTCTAATTCAAGAAAGTATATTTATATGTTTCAACAGAATTTTTCTTTTTCTTGAAACGTAAACACCGAAATTTGAACCTTTTCTAGACAAACAACACAACTTAAATTGTAAGAAACATATAGACTAATTGTAAGAAACATAGAGACTCACGGGTTCTCTTTATTTTCACACGAAATTATTCCATCCGTTTTAAAATAAAAGTTTTTTTAGCTTAAACTTTTTTGTTTTAGATTAAGTGTCTTTTAAGATTTTCAAAGCAAATGTTTGATAAAAATTATAGTCTATCTCTATTATTTTAATACATTGTCAAATAAATGTTTTTATAAAATATACTTGAAAGGGGTAATTTTTTATTACTTTTTAATATGTGTGAAAGCATTAAACAACATTTATTTTAAAACAAAATGAGTATAATTTAAAATATATAATATCTAAATTTTAAGAAGTTTAGCATTAATTATCTAACCAATTAACGATATTTTAAAAGTCACTGAAATTAAACATGCAGTCAAAATTCAAACCACACATATACATAACTAAACATAAAATGTTTATAAGATTTACCTTGGCATTAAAATGGAAACGGTCGACGCCATTCCAGTTATCAAGATCATAAGCAGTGTAATGTTTGCAACATGCAGCGACTTTGAGACGATTACCGGCGGCGCCTTGAAGTCCCCGGACGTAGCTGGCGGCGTATTTTCCGGCGACAACAGGATCTTCACCGGGAGTTTCTTGGCCTCGGCCCCACCGTGGGTCCCTTAGTATATTCACATTTGGACTCCAATATGTCAGACCGGCCACACCTCCATTGTACATAGCTCTTGCCTCATCAGACACCACCTTTTATTTATTTTAAATCATGTCAATTAATCTAATATATTCTCGAGACATTTATTTTTATTTATTTTTGAAAGAAATAAATATGATAAAAAAAGTATTTATTTTTTTATTCGCTGGTTATAGCTAGCTTTGCCCATCATCGTATTAATTATAGAATATCGCGGATAATAGTATAATACTATAGAATTTTCTTTTTCAAAATCGTATAGTTCGTTTTAACCAATAAGCTTTATCAATATATATATATATATATATTTTGTTTTTTTCCTAACCTACCTTTCTGACTTATTCGATAGACTCATGTCGTAGTCATGAGACAAATTCATGTGAATTATAAATTCCAAAAATTATATAAAAATATATATACATAGAGCGTTCCACTAATCAAACTCACCGCTACGATGTCGATGTCGCTTTTTCACGTAATGAAATCATAAGACTTAATATTCTCACATTTTTTTGTAAAAATGTGTTTTATATTAGTTTTTAAAGCATTATATTTATATATGCTCACCCGTCCGATCTCTTCCCAGAGAGATTGGTTGAAAGAAGCTGCGGTGGTGATAACCTGAGGGAAGCTGGTGGCGCCAGGAAAAGCACCACCGAACTTAGCTCCGGGACCAACGTCGGAAACGCCGTGGAGAGCCTCCGACCACCATTCATAACCTCCAATACCGAGGCGTGGCACGGCAGCAGCATTGTTGACGAGGTTGCGGATCTTCTCTTGCAACGTGAGCCGTCCGAGCAAGTCTTGAACCCTCACATGGATCGGCAAATTGACCTTACAGAACCGGAGCGTCCGGGTCAACCCGTTTGCCGGGTCACATGCAAATAATGGCCGAAGTGACACTGACGAGTGAGCCAAACATAAGAGTAATACAAGTATAGCTACGACTTTGTTGCCGATTAGTAATGCTTTATTATTACAAGACATCTTTATATATGTGTTTTGTGTATGTGTGTTAGTAAACTGTATGTAATGTATAAATGTGTGTGATGTTTATGTTTTTTTTTTAGTTTTTATGGGAGAGAAAGTGAATGGTGGTATTTATAGAGACGTTTTCGGCGAAATTGATGACAATGGATAAGAGACTCTTGTTATGAACATAAAATCAGATAAAGATAAAACAATCAAGTTGGAACGGTTAAGAAAAAAGCTACTATATATCAATCAATAATATACATTGTTAAAAACATTCAAAAATATTTAATACTCCCTCCGTTTAGAAATAAGTGACGTTTTAGAATTAATTTTTTGTTTACAATTAAGTGACGTTTTAGATTTTCAAAGCAAATGTTAGCTAATAGTTACAGTTTTGTCCCTTATGTATTAATATATTGACCAATGAAAAAATTGATAGACTACGTTAATTAGGAGTAAAATAGAAAATTTAATAATTTTATTAATATGTGTGAAATCATCTAAAACAATACTTATTTATAAACAGACGAAGTAGTTTTTATATAATAAACAAATAAAAATTTAATAGTTTTTTTTACTTTTGTTTGTTGTAGCTTTTATAAAAGCTTAAATTTGTTTTCCTTTCTTCAGCAATATTTCTACGTTTGCTCAGTGATAACATGTGTCAATATATATACACTAAAGCAACACCATGATGCTAAGATGCTATAATATGATTCTTTGAATTTCAAAACGACTCATTATAATTTCGTGCGTAACTTAAAAATATGGAATTCACTATAACTTTGTGCAACACTTTAACCAAGAAAATTAAAATTGGTAGTTAGACTATTTGTTAAACAGATAAATATGTGCAAGTAATCAATAACTATTTTTGTCAATTAAAATAATATAACAAATTATTAACGAGTTGTGATCACTATTTACAATGAAGGTTTTAATTAATTTTGTTCCCTCAATTTCAATATGCTATATAATAACATAGATATAGTTATCATATTCAATAAATCATAACTAATTAACAAATCATTAAAACCTGTTAAATTTTTTCAACGTTAAGACTCATTTGACGTTAAATTATTGTTGTTTGTTGAAACCACCTACCGTAGTCCGTAGCCTCGCCACCACCACCAGACTACCTGCTACTGCTACTGCCACTACATCCGCATAATCTCTAACGCCTTTTTAAAAATAATATAATCTGAACCATTTAAGTTTTTATCGGTTGACTTTCAAAAGTTGAGTTTTTAGAAGCTTGTACAAATATACTGTAAATAATATTTTTATAAATCGTTATCAAATTTGCTACATATTTTGATATCTACCAGATTGCCAAAAGGATTTACTACAAATATTTATAGTTTAATTTACATCGTAAATCTGTAGCACATGTATAATTAAAATAATACAATTGATCATTGATTTTATTAGGGCTAGTGGAAAAATATGTAACAAAGGGTATTATTTTGGTTATGATTTTTGTTAGTACTATTCACATTTTAATCAAAGAAAATCGTCATATTAAGTTTTTTTTAAAAACCCAAGACAAGCTTTTCGGGACTCTAATTGTTTACTCTAAAATGAAAACCTACATGGTAACAATATAAAATGAAGCGTATATAAATAACTAGAAAGACTAAGATTATAAGTTCCTAACATCTATATAGAATTATAGACACATTTACATTTTTCTTATATATAAATAAATGATTATAAAATGAAACGTAAGACCTAAAAAAGCTGAGAGACAGAAAGAGAAGGTTGTCACGGGTGTGGAGTCTCGACTCTCGACTCTCCACCAAATCGGCATTCAGCATCTAGTCATGTTGCCCACACTTGTTATTTATTTTCCAAATTGTTATTGATTAATTATTGGTTTCTTTATTTAAATTTCCAACAGATCAGCTTATCTTTAGAGATGGGTCAATTATTAAATAATCAACTCATCAACTTAACGACCCATGTTCCTATTTGTTTGATTGTATATGTGTGGTCTAATACAACCCAATAGTACTGCTGTTGTGAGGAAAACATTAGAAGGAACTACTATCTAAAAGTCGTAATTATTTTGGTTAAAAAGGCACTTGTAATTGTTTGTCTTTGACTGAAGCTAAAAATAATTATTTGTATACGATTTAATTAAAGGATATGTTCGTTCGAGTTACGTTGGAAACGAAATTTTATATAAATAAATAAGATTTGAATTTTCATTAAACAAAATATCAATTATTCGTTGAAAACTAATTATCATTAATTCTTTCATTGACAACAATTTGACCCTTAAACCACAAACTGATAGTCAATTCATGTTATATTAGTTTAGCAAAATCATGATTTAGAAAGACATTTCAATCATTGTGTAACAAGTTAATGTTCCTATTGCGCCAAAAATCTCTATTAAAATGCAAGTTGAAAATACCAAATCTTGATTGTAACATGAAGCCGCCGTAACAATATTTTAATGATGTATAATGGTAAGAGATGGCTTAATAGATTTTTTTTTTGTAAAAACTAGATAGCATAGTAGTGAGTCCAACTCCAATTTCACTTCAAATTCTATTTTGGAGTAGAATTTTCTTTAACTCTACTCTATTATCTACTTCATTATAGAATAAAAATTGAGATTACTCTAAATATGAAATAATTTATTTATTACTCTATTTTTTAACTGCATTACTTTAATTATTTTTAACTCTATTTTAGAGTAGAGTTGAAGTAAAATTTAACTTTATTTTGGAGTATTCCATTTTGAAGTAAAAATGGAGTAATACATTAAAGATGTTCTTAGAAGTGGTAAAAGATAACACATAAAACCAGAGCTTCTAGCTCTGGTGGTAAAGGACCCTCAGCTGAGGTACCCGCCATCACGAGTTCGAGTCCCAGCCACTGCGGTATTCACATACGGGCTGCAGCGTCCCAGGAGCCGACACGTGGAGTGCCGTTTGGCCGCCCACGTGGCTAGTCCGAGCAAACCGATAGCCTAATACGTGGACCCATACCCTGTCGGAGAGCGTTGGGATACCTGGGTTATCAAAAAAAATAAAAATAAATAAATAACACATAAGAATTTTTATTTTGCACCTCTTTGAAAGTTTATTTTAAACGGAATCTTCTGAGAAGAGTTTTTGAAACAATAAAGGTTGTTTAAAAATAAAATTTTAAGGAGGTACATTTTTGTTAGTTTTTTCTAAAATATATGACGTTGTAAAAATAGATGGAATTGCAAAGAAAAAAAACAATGGCAAATGTCAGATCTCATATTCCTAAATCATTTTATGCTTCTAATATATATGCCCCTAAATTATTTGTTTTACCTAATTAAGACAAAAGAACAAATTGCACAAGATTGGTAAGCTTGAACCGAACAAAAGCCAAAAGAAAAAAAAATGAAGCTACGAGGAGAAAAGAAATTGACTAATGAATACATAACGTAAAATAGGAATTTGAAATGGGATTGGTGGAATCGGTGCTTTTGATGAAAACAAAAAAAAAGGTATTGGTGGAATGATTTTAACAAGTGGTCTGAGAAACCAAAATGTTTTCACAGACACGTGATGCCCAACGAAGAACACTCTCTCGTGAACCAACATTTTTACTTTTCTCCCAGAAGTAGCAGTTAATGAATGTGGATTTTGTAAAAACACGACAAAAATACGTAATTAATTTTGCAGAAACAAATCTGAATATCTGGATTTTATGTTTTGAAACATAAAACTGAACTAACACAATTTATTTTGTGTTTTGAAGCATAAAACTGAACTAACACAAATTCAAATTCGACAGGCCTCAACAAATGACATGCCGGATTATAAATTCTAAAGAAATTATGCAAAATCAAGTATATATAATCTTTATATTCAAAAGATCGTGCAAAGTATTTGACATGGAGATTTTTCCCTGCACTCCTTAGAGAAAAACTACCAACTATATAAATATAGTTTCATGTTTTTTGTTTGTTAAAGCAAATATGATTTTGACCTACCGTCTAAATTTCATTCATATATACTTTCTCATTTGTAAAGGTGAAACTTAGCAACAAATAAATGTGCATTACTGATATCTCCAACCTCATGCATACTTGGGAAGATGCTACTCTAACAACCCTCGGAGAATATAGGGAAGAGGAAAACAAAATAACTTAGATCGACATAAATAGTTGTGAAATCCTAAAAATCAAGATAAAAATATATCCACATGTAGTCAACTGGATCGTCAGACTGCTTTATCGATCTAACTCTTACTGTTTTATCCTCAGTGTCAATTGGAACTTCATCAAAATTTCACATCCATCCCTTATATTTTGCACATTTGCAAACTCAATTCCTAAGCTTCCCTGCCCCTCAGATGGCTTGGTTTCAGAAATATTTGCCAACTGCTATACATAAATAATTCTAGATTTATTTTCTTATGGATGTTAGGCAAAATGTTTATTTTTTTAAGTTACTAGTTTTATAGATCGGAAACTATAGGAAGTAACATGTTTTAATAGGAAAATAAGCTCAAACAGAGTTTTATTAGAAAGTTAGTAGAAATTAAAGTATGACATGAGAGAATGATTAACATTGAAAGTACACAAACCATCTTGAGAAATATGACTTTTATAGAGGCGGGTGGCTGAGTTGAGGTTGACGATGATGTTGGTATCGGGTTTATCACCCTACCTTAGACCCGATTCAAATCAAGACCGATTTCTCTCAAAATCCAATCGAATTGGCCCATAAAGACTTAAACCGACATAATCAGTTTAGAAAAGAAAACCGACTCAGAAAAGGAAATCAACTCGGAAAATGAAAGTTTGTATGAAAAGGCAACTCTAATTCAAGAAGGAAAATGAAACCCTAAACCTTCTCAAATCACTATAAATAAAGATATGCTCTCATCTTCACAGAAGATCGAATAATCAAGACACAAATCAACTCATTCATTCATTTAAACACATCCACAAATCCCCATGAATTACGAATGATTTGATTCTTTCTCAAAGTATGTAGGCAACATTTTCTAAAAATGCAGCTATACCATCAAAAACCCTAATTGAACTTTTATGCTTCGATGATAGGTATGTCAAGATTTGCTACTTGCTAGCCTTCTCTAAATATATAGTGAGCTGGATTTCTTTTTAAATACACATGAAGCCGGCTTGGCGTAGTCTAAAATTCTTTTTTTTCCACACTTCATAAATCACCGCTTGTAGAACAATCTTACAAATAGAATTAACCCTGCTTTTGTAGTGACTTAACTTTCAAGTGAACACTTCACAAGTACAACAAATAAGACGAGGACAAAATATGTTTTCGCAGCGGCGAGTTTTGACAAGATTTAAAAATTGTTAGAGTTTAAAATTTATATTTTGTGATTAAACTGTTCATGAGTTTCAAACAAAATTAAAACGAATGTTAAAGAATTTGTATATGAAAAATTACCATTAATTCAAATAAAAAAATATGAATAGTATTTCTACAAGAAAAAATAGTTATGGTTTGTTTATTAAAATGCTAGTTATTAAATAGTTATCGACAAACGTAATATAAACAAATTATATTATCCAGACGTGCTACTTATCCTCTGACACTTGATAAATTATATTCTAGTGTTCCTATCTAAAGCTGGTTTGTTTAAAAAACAAAAATGCCAAGATATGCACTCATCCTAAGCCGTTAGAGTAAACGTACATTTCTACGAATAAAGTTCTAACTTTAGGAGTATTTTATTTGTTCTAGTAGACTATGTATGCGTGTACGTATAAAAAGTACATGTATATGTGTTGGTTACTGAATGATGAGAGGGGCCGGAATTATATTTACTTTTCTCAATTTTACAAGTTTTTGGAGAAGAACTATAAACTAAAAATGAAAATAGAAGAGAATTGTTTTTAACAAAAACAAAAAAATAAATTAGAGATTCGATATGTCCGTTCCGTTAACTTCTTTCTCAGAATCTGATTATGACATTTCTCTGTGCCACATCAGCCTCGCAATCCAGGTCAATTCGTGTCAATCCACACTAACAAAGTAATTTCTTACAAAAATAGTAAAATGATGAAGACGTTTTTTTATTTTCTTTTATTTTGATAAAGAATGATTAAGACGTATTCATGTCTAATTATCTATATCTTATACATCTTTGGGGTGATCAATGAATGTATACATATGTATTTTAAAATTAGACTGAGGAATTTAATACCAAGAAAAGATTTGAAATTTATACTAACAAGTCAAAATATGTTGAATAGATCTGGCCAACCAAGAAATATAATTATATACATATATGGTCAAATATTGAATCATGACAGTTTTTTTTTTAATAAAGAGAGCATCTAATCATTCTCGAAACCGATAATTCAATCAGTTATTACTTATTATTACAAAATCACTAGTTCAGATCTCAATCCATTATTGATGCATTACATTATATGTAACAAGCGATATAGATCTGGTGGATACAAAAATCAATCGTTATTAATAAACAAACAAATCACATTAATGATGAACGCCTATATCTCTGGACAAACTTATACAAGTTGGAGTTTATCAAAAAAAAAAAAAAACTTATACAAGTTGGAAGAAATTTAAGATGATATTTATTTATGGGAATCTCAAAATAAGAGAAAATAAAATAAAAAGGGATAATTTTAGGATAAAAAGGTTTGTGGTTTGCTTGGGGGCATTGCCAACTAACAATATCTGTCTCTATGTAACCCTATTC
Organism: Cardamine occulta; assembly: GCA_028015245.1. Classification (NCBI taxonomy): domain Eukaryota; kingdom Viridiplantae; phylum Streptophyta; class Magnoliopsida; order Brassicales; family Brassicaceae; genus Cardamine; species Cardamine occulta. Next base: position 12,669,033 of record CM051382.1, read on the forward strand.
GTGCATTTACATACATACATACTCGATATACATCTTCATTATATTAATTCTTATATTAATACTATATATATATATATATAATTATCTTCATTAAATTGCCAACGTAACGTGACTTTGATGCAAGAATGCGTCTTCTTTTTTCCAACCTTTCAATGATATTAGACAGCTCTATCTATATCTTAACGATTCATTCCATTTTGTGGATTGTATCACACTCTATCCACACAACTCATTTCATTCAATCATGTATTTTATATTTGTATGTATTAAAAATTTAGAATTTCTTATATATTTTTTAAAATGAACTATAAAATGGATGGATATAGGCTAGTTTATATAGCTAACTAGAGTCAAACCCGCGGTATACCGCAGATCAATAATTTTCTAATCATTGTAAGAAATCTTTATATTTTATATTTTATATTTTATTTTTTATGTTCAGTTTTCCAGATAATGTTTTTGTTAGGATTTTGTTCGTTTAGATTTTATAATTAATTTCTTTTATTTATATATATATATACATGTAATTTTTACTTCTTTAAATTATAAAGTATTAGTGTTGTTGGTTAGTTGAGGTATATATCCATTTTTTAATCTTTGTAACAAATTTTTAGATTTTACAGTTTATTATTTTGTGTTTAGTTTTCCAGATAATTTATAAAATTTTAGATTTTGTTCGTTTAGATTTCATATTTTTTTTTTTTGTGTAGTAGATGTATATATAATATATGTAATTTTTACTTCATTAAATTATAAAGTATTAGTGTTGTTGGTTAGTTGACGTATATATCCATTTTAATTTTTTTTCTAAGTAGTTTTTATGTCCAACGGGTTAGCGAGCCGGCCCGCATAATTGATTTTTATAATTTTAAATAATTAAAATATTTTAAAAAATTGGTAGTCTGCCAGTCCACCCAACAATCCGCGGACAAACTCCGCTGAAACCACGGTCCACTATGGACTTTGTTCATGATATCCACTTTTTAATGGTCATAAAATTTTATGTTCATACATGTTCATGGCAAATTTACTTGTTCCTACCCTACGTGTCACCAATCCGGTTGACACCTCTACCGATGTGGGATATTGAACAATTCGACACCTCTACCATACTTTTTCCTAATATATGTCCATTTATAAAAATTCGAATCACAACACATGCAGAAAAAAAATCTAAACTTTTATTAATTATATAAATTGTATAATAATTCAAAATAATTTAAAAATAAGATCAAACAAATGTGATAGGAGAATCATAATTCATACTAATAAAATAGCAATATTAGATAAGAAAATGATTATGTTTGGTTATAAGGATTGTGGAAAATTATTTATTATTTAATAGTGTTTGGATGCATAGCTGAAAATATCTCATTAGTGTAAGTGTTTGGTAACAGGTTTAGTCTTATTTTTTTTAAAATACTTATTTGGAGTGTTTGGCAATACCCTCTTAAAGTGACACTTTTTAATAGTGTAGTAGATAAATAATTCTTATGTTGAAGTCTGTCCTGCTATATCCAACGGGTTGGCATACCGGCCCGCGGTTCTAATTTTTTATTATTTTAAATATTTTAAATATTTTAAAGAATTTAAATTAATAACTTTTTAAAAGAAATATTTTTAATATTCTCTTTTTGTAAATATTCTAAGTTTATATATATAAACTCTTAAAATTTTTAAATATATCACATATTATATTTTATCAACTATATATAATTATTAATATATATATCACTTATTTGTTTTATTAAAAATTGGTAGTTTGGAGATCTATTTGCCAATTCACAGACAAAGTCTACTAAATCCGCGGTCCATTATTAGGTTATCCATATTATCTGCTTTTTAATGGACATAAAATAATATCATCCTATGATGGATCTACTTAGACATAGCCTGCAATTTTACATGTCTGATTGCTTCTATTGATATGGGACGTTGAACATTAACTTTTTCTTATTGATTAAGTAATATATGTTTATTTTTAAAATTTATTTTATTTGAAATCTCTACAAAATATAAATATTTGTTACTTATAAATTTTTCTGCAAAAAATGCATCTGTAATTTTCCCACCTAAAATGTATTTGAATAAGAACATATGTTGAAAAAAATAAAATTTATTAATTATATGCATTATATAATAATTTATAATAATTTTAAAATAGCATCAAATAAAAGCGAAATGAGAATCATAATCATTTTTCCAATATATTGATTTAAATTAGGTAGATTGATTTTTGGCAATTTAAAATTAATGTTAGTTTTTATAATATTGCTAATTTAATCTGTTTGGATTTTTGATTGGTTATTTAATTTAGTAGTTATGTTTGGAAACATGTTTAGTAATAATAGTAGTAGATTCATGCCCACATGTCAATTATTTTGATATAAATTATAGTTTTTGGATTCTTTAATGTTTATAAAAATTAAATTAATTGAAAAAAATCCTAACTAAATAAAAACCATTATAATTGTCAATCTTAAGTATAATTAATTTTTCTACAAAAACTAATCCGGTTCCTGAAAAAAAATCGACTCTGTAATTTTTTTAATAAATTGCAAATCCATAATTTTCCGTCAAAATGAATACTTAGAAATTTTTCTGCAAAAAACAGATATATAATTTTCTGAAAATAGATTTGAGTCACAACATATGTAGAAAAAATAAAATTTTATTAATTAAATTCATTATGTAATAATTCAAAATAATTTGAAAATAAAATCAAATAAAAGTGAAGTGTGAATCATACTTATTTTTCTAATACATTAATTTAAATTAGGTAGAAAGATTTTAGATAAATTATAATCAATATTAGTTTCCATAATATTGTTGTTTTAATCTGTTTGGATACACATATAACATTAATCATGGTTTATTTATTTTTATATGAGTGTTTGGAAATACCCTTTTAAATTGATTCTTTTTTAATAGTGTAGTAGATATATGCTTCGATGTAGAGCTTGACATCTATAAACTGAAACGTTCCAAAGTAAATAGTGGTTTGAATTAAAAAACATTATGGCATTTTCCATATTTACTATTCAAATCCCCAATAAATATTATATTTAAGATACTATTTTTTACTAAATATTTTTAAACATAAAAAGTTTAGTTAAAGGAAGACAAATTTAATGACCACAACATATGATATATACTGCAAAAATTAAAAATAATGGTCTGAATCAGGGCGGATCTAGGTTGTGAATGGGAGAGGCAGTTGCCCCCCTAAATTTTACAAAATTAATCTAATTCTTTAAGAAATTGTGATAATGGCTCTGTAAATTTCAAAAAATAGCCTAATTTTATAAATATTTGTAATAATGCCTCGGATAAATTTTATTTCTAGATCCGCCCCTGGTCTGAATGTTCTACTTAATTAGCCGATTGTTTCCCAGACAGACTTATTTATAAGACAGTGTTATTTTCCCACTTTAATTTATAATTTTCAATATTAGTAAGCTGAAAGTTAGAATTTAATATATTTTCTAAAAGAGATTGAAAACATAAGAGATAAGGCCAAAGCTGGGCCCAATATGAGCCTAATTTGATAACAAATCTAAATTTGATCCACTTCGTAAGACTTCTAAATCTTTTGCCGTCTAGATAACATCGGTTGCAGGGTCATGCTGTCATACAAATCCGATCCGAGGTTATAGTTTTTTACACGATACGTCATAAGTTTGAATGTATCGCTCCATATGCTATTTCAAGATTATTACAAGTTATCAAGAACAATTTATAAATCAGCAGAAATTAAGAAAAAGCTAAAGTAGATAACAAAAAATAACAGTCACTTGTAATAAATATCTATGAAACATAATAGGTTTTCCGTTAAAAAAACCATCAAACTTTAATTGTTTTTGCAAGATAAACCTTAACCCTAAAGTTGTGCAATTCAATCATACCAACTCAAAAGTGACATGTAATATAATTGTTGGTTTATATTGTTGATGTGTACCCGTTTTTCTCGATTAAAAAAAAACTAATAAAATCACCAAAACGATATCGTTATGATGATTTGAAACTACACGATATAGAAAATATTATTCTTTGAATTTTACAGGATTACATCATAACCGACTTTTAGTATCCCACAATATTTGATCTGCAGTATACACGTCTTGCCCCAATTTATCTCTAATAGTCACATAATCTGGGAAATAATCAAACTTTTGTTTTGTTTACTTTTATTATAAATACGTTAGAAAAGTATAGTCAAAAGAAAAAGTAAATAATATTTTCCTTTTTGTTAATTCATAAACTGCTTCTACTTATACAACTCGGAGTCGATAGACTCAACTCTCTATTTCTCTAAAGGCCTAAACTATATTCTAATAAGATCTAATCTAAACTAAAGTGGAGGTTTAACACTTAACATTCTCTGGCACGAAAAGCAATACGAGCAAATACCGAACCGAAAAAGCCCAAATGCTTAAAACGTAAAGCCCAAATACTTCTTCATCTAGAGATTATTTTTGACCATGATTTGAAACTCGGGAAACCTTTGACAGTAGACTATAATTAAATGAGTCAAAACAAATTTACAGGTAAGCATTTCCCAAAAACTTTTATTTATATTTTAAAAACCATTTCTGAAGCAATGAAACTATATTCTAATTTACTTAATTATATGATTCCCCTTAATTGCGCAAACAAAATACACGAAACTGAACGGATTTTAAATTCAATGCATATGATATAGCTTTGTAGTTAGTACTATATTTTAAAGCTCCTTTATTTTCGCGTGTGTGCTTAATTTTGTTTTCTTTCTCGTTTTCGTCTTCTGCGTTACGAAGCTTTCTGCGTAACAAACTAATTGAGAAGAAAAAGAAAACACAGAGAAGTGAGAAAAGAGAAGAATGTCGTCAAGCTTTCTTGCTTCTACGTCAATGGCGGTTACAAGTTTCTGTTGATTTCTCGTCATTCGTCAATCTCCAACAACTTCAAATCTCCCGCCTCTTCTTTCTTCTCCGTCTCGTTTCTCTATACTCTTCTTCTTCTTCCTCCTAGAACCCTAATTTCGCTTCCGGTTTCGAGTATCGCACCCTTCGACGACCGTACTTAATTCAGGGAATCGATTCGGGAATCAACAACACTAATTCGATGCAGGTGTGTCTCTTCTTCTTGTTCGTTATAACGAAAGGTCAAATTGAGAATTGAATGCTCGTGAATCGTGACTAGTAATGTGTTCGTCTTTCTTGGTTCTTTGATGCTTAATCGTTTCATAGTTACGCAGCAATTTCGAATCAATTCATTATTGAATTGAGATTTTGAGAGGATTCACTGGATTTTGTTGTCCCTATTTGTTCAGAGAGTGAAGGTTTATCGTACGAATGACGATGGTCAATGGGATGATAAAGGAACTGGATACCTTAAAATGGACTATCTGGAGGTTTGTTCTTGGAGTGCGCATTCTGAGAAATAACTTGTAAAAGGCTTGTTAGCTAAATGGAAACATGCTATATACAATGCAGCAATCGGAAGAAGTGGGTATATATGTGATTGATGAAGATGATGAAGAAACATTGCTTGTACACCGCATCAGCAATGAGAATTTCTATAAGAAGGAAGATGGTAGCCTTTGTGTATTCGTGGTTTTATTAACTATTGTATCTTGGGGGGTTTCTGTTTGTTTGGATAACTGGTATTTGTATCAATGTATAGGCTCAATTATCACATGGAAAGACCCAGAGGATGACTTCAAACGTATGGCTTTGAGCTTTCAAGAGCCTGTGGGATGCATTAATGTATGGTGAGTGACAAAAAAAATTCGATTTTCTTCTTTTGGATGAGCTTCTATTCTACGGTTCATTCTCCTGACTGCAAAAATGGTGCTTTGTCTATCAGGAATCATATATGCAGTACGATACGAATTGGACAGTTCAATGCTCTGCACGGTAAAGAGATTTGTTTATTTCATACTAAATCTTATTTCCTGCTTATATTTAACACATGCTTTTCATTTCCTTATGATATTATATATATATATATATTCTACTCAGTTTGGCATAGGACTGAGTTTGAAGTTTGTATTTTTAATTCTTCTGAAATAATAGGGGTTACCTAAGCATTCTTCTGATAGAGTTATCAGATTTGTGTGGCCAATTGCTCATTTACCATCTGTGAATATTTGGACTTTAAAATATTTGAAAAGAAATAATTTGTTTCAGAACTTTCACGATGATGAAACTTTTGATCGTTTCCTAAGCATTTAGTTTTCTTATCTTGGTCATGAATTTTGTAGTTGAATATTAATCACATGATGGCTGCAAATTTCGTTGCAGTACTTGCATGATGATTGGAATTTTGATCGCTTTCCAAGCATCTTTTTTTGTCCGTGTATGTTTTCTATGCGTCAGTCACAAATTTTGTATTTGACAATATAATCATCATATTTGCTTGAGCAGGAGAAACGTCTCACAACGTGAACAGTGAGTTGAAGCTTCCTGATGTTAACCTTGATAATCTTCCCGAAATACTCGAGGTTCTATGATAATAATGATATTGTGCTTTCTTTTCTTGTGGTTAGTTTAGAGCTTTACCCTTCTTGTGGTTGACAGTAATTTTTAATTTTCTATTCATTACCTTTTTAGAACAATTGTTTGTTCTCATCTTTATTTATGCTGTCAGTGTGCATTTATGTGCCCATTACTGTTCTGAATTTGCCTTGTAGGTCTCTATTTTGTCGAGGAGTTAATGTATTTGTTTCTATCTTCCCTGCAGATTGTTACTGAAAATAATCAGATGCAAGTAACCGTACTACTGTTGAAGGATGTAAGAATTAAGTGCCTTCCAAAGTTCTACTGTTTATTTTTGTATGAATGAAATGGGTATTCATTCTTTTCCTTTCTTCAACTTAGTGTAATACCTTAGTTTCTTTCTTACATTCTTTTCACCAAACACAGGTTTTTGGTAACTGAGCTTTTTCTTCTTACAACATTTAGTCCAAGTTGTTGTTTTTGTTATTTTTTCAAGGAACTGACACTGAAAACCTGATACTTGATGCAGCCTGAATTCTTTCAGAAATTGGTAAATGTATTTGAACGCTGTGAGGAAATGAACAATGTTGATGGCCTTCACACGATTTTCAATATTGTCAAAGCAATCAGTTAGTGATCGCATACATCTCAACATCATTTCTTTCTTACGCAAGCTTCTGATTTTATGTAATTAGCAACATTTCTTGTTTTTATGCTTATGCAGTTTCGCTCAACAGTTTTGAGATCCTGGAGATAATCTTAGGGGATCAACTGATCATGAAAATTATCGGGTGCCTTGAGTGTAAGCTGGTCGAACTTTGATGATCTTAATTTTCAGTGACAACGAAGGTCCTGACAGTAGAATGTAGCTGTTTGGGTATCTATGGCATTGATGTCAGCCTTTAATTCTATGTCATGTTGACTTATACTTCTCACCGAGAGTGAAGAATGTACGGGCTCTAAAATGTATTTCATAAATATATGATGTAAAAGAATGTACATATTATAAGGTTTTTATCCTTAGACTGTTCCTTGCTGTTTCCTCTAATTAATATGTTACCTAGTGTGTGCATTTGGAACCGCCAATGCATACATTTTCTCTTTAGCGTTTGGAATCTTTGATGCTAAAGAATGCTGCCTTCTTTGTTTTTCCTCACAGATGATCCCGATGCTCCTCAGCCTCAACATCACCGAAATTATCTGAGAGACCATGATCCTTTTAAGGAGGTATTACAAATTTTCTTGTATGTTCATGATTCCATGTGGTTCTGGACCAGTTAGCATAGAAATATGTAGGATTTTTGTGGAAAAGGTCAGACTTGAAAGCATCGTTATTAAACCCCAGTATTGTTTGCAGCCTATACCAATTAAGGATCCCCTGGTCCTGTCGAAGATACACCAAGTATACAGAATTGGTTATTTGAAGGTTCAATCCCATGCACTCTTCTGAAAACACTTTGCTAAGTTATTTGTCTGTGGTTTTAGGTCTCACCTTTTTCTCACTTCTTGCAGGATGTTTTTTTTACTAAAGAACGGCCTTTTGATGATGTTGATGACACATCTGCACAACTAAATTCAGTCATCAATGCAAACATGGCTACTGTAAGTCATAAAAATTGAATGCAACAGGCATGCACTTGTTGCTTTACTAATGACTATCTTCTGCAGATTGCTACACTGCTGAAAAATGACAGCAACTTTATCCAAGAGTTGTTTACAAGGCTACGATCACCTTCTACATCTGTGGAATCCAGGAATAATTTGGTATTTCCTTGCATCATGAGGCATTTGTCATTTTCTTAAGTTTTTTTTTTAAATAATAATTTATGGAGTAATGTATGAAAAAGGTTACTTTAGTTGAAATTGATGAATAGGGTCATTAGGATTCTTAGATAAAAGAGTTCAAAAAATTGAAGGAAAGTCAGCTAAACTAAGAGATTTTTGGGGAAGATCTTCAGCAAAACCATACTGTCGAGTACTGATGTGTTTATATTCTACAAAAACAGGCACATTTGTTGCTCGAATTTTGTCGTTCATGCAAGAGCCTCCAGTGGGGGCAGAAGCAACTGTTAATTGAGTACGTACTTTTCAGAATCCGAGAATTCCTCTTCTGAAATGGATCATGTGTGTAGCAGCTACTGCATTATCATTCCTGAACTTCGGTGCTGTTTGAGAATGTCTATTTACTTATCATGTAGGGAACTTACCAGTAAAGGAATTTTTGACGTCATTGCAGAAGTCTTGCAGAGTCCAGATAAGAAACTCGTATTAACGGGGTATATATTATCTTTAGCTAATTATACCTGATAAGATTGGTAGTGATTCTTTAGTTATTATTGTCTAATGCCCTCGGTCTCATCTGATTGGTTATTTTGAAAAAAACCAGTCCATAATTTTCCAGTTATATACTCAAGATATTTATTGTTAATGGATGCAGGACAGATATCCTCTGTACTTTGTTTATGCACGATGACACCCTCTTACGCTCTGATGCTGTTCGACCGGGATCTCCCCTTTTTGACCTCGTGGTAATTTTTCCTTAACTTTTGTTCTCTTTTGGATTGTTTTTCTTTTCCGCTGCGAGGCTGTTCCCTATTTCTTTCTATATGGAGTAATAATTGGTTCTCTTTATGTGCAATAGGTTAAGGGATTGATGGAAGATTATGGTGATAAGATGCGATACCAGTTTATAGACATTATTCGAAATGTAATGGAGTTTAGTGGAGCTCAGGTGCATCTTTGTTCCCTTTCGTTATCCCAGTTTTGCTTGCCTTTATTCTTCGTTCTTTACTTCCTTTTTTAGCTGCAAAACCCTTAATTTCTATTAAACAGCATTCTTACTATCTAACTTTTAATTTTGCAGCGAAGGGTTGTTATGGATAGTTTCTATTTGAAACATATACCTGAGTTAGGTGATTGCATAACTGCTTCGTGTCCTGAAAGGCCTGGCAATACATCTGAAGGTGCATCCACAAGAGTTGGCAGCCATCGTGGGGCACAGCCCGAATTTCTATTGACCATTTGTGATTTGCTGTGCATTTGCGTTACGCAAGATTCATCCAGGAGAAAGTAACCTTTATGGCGATTATCACATTACTAACATTTTAAGTTTCCATATAGTAGCCATCTAATATTCTTGTCCATTTTCTTCTCTTGTCTGTATCATGCAGTTTTTTGCACAAAACTTTGACAGAGAAGGTTTTGCTTCTTACACGAAGAAAGGAAAAACATGTAGTGGCTGCGGCTATTCGATTTTTACGCACTCTCCTCGCTGTCCATGTGAGTAGTCTTCGATCAGCATAATTTCTTATAGACTTATCTTTGCACTCTCTCTTTAGAATGAATTGGACAAGATAAAGATTGGTTATCTGGATTAGTTGACAACTGAGGCTCAGAGGTTTATTTGTATTAAAAAGAATAATTTTAAGTGGTAGTTCAAGATTCTTGTGAAAAATGTAGGAAGTCATTACATAAGATTACTCTGGTGATGCTATGCAATTTCTAAAAGATTGTTCTATTTCAGGATGATGATGTGCAAAGGGACATTGTTGAGAACAACATACTAAAACCGGTTATAGATTTTTTTGTTGCTAATGGTCACGGGGACGATATGCTGATTTCTGCTATCTTGGAGCTTCTTGAGCACATAAAGGTTGCTAATTTTTCATATTTTTCCCCATTTGTTTCTTAGGGTGGTGTGCCTCTGTACATATTACCGTTTTGTGTGCAGGTAAAGGAACCTGTGTTGCTCAAATACGTAGTTGATACATTTTGGGACCAGTTGGCTCCATTTGAGCACCTGCCTTCCATCCAGAGCTTCAAGCAGGAATACAATCAGGTATCATTCTTCGATCAGACTTCTACTTTAAAAAGTTTTACTACAGTATTCTTTTGTTTAACAATGTGTCAATGTGTCTATAGTGCGTTGAAAATAGGGGAACTACGAGTACCACTGATCCAGCTTCTGGTTCTGAAACACAGAAAGAAGAAGCTAAGCCACATGGTTCGACAAGTTCTGCTTCTCCGAGGTATTTCTTTGTAGCCTCTCTTTATAGAAATTCATGAAAGGTGTATGATAAGCAACAACAACAACAACTAGGTGTTAATGGATTTGCTTTGCTGCTTTCTGTTAATCATGTAGCAAGAGGAACAAAGGTTTGGTTGATTATGACGATGACAAAGATGATGAAGTCTGTGAGTCTAAAAGACCGAGGCTCAGTCCAACAAATGAAGAAAACAAGAAGTCCCCATAACAACGGAACCTGACAGACAACTCTAGAAGACAAAAGGCAATAGTTTAGATGAAGTAAATGACAGCAAACAGATGCAAAGAGATTAACATTCTCGACTATAGGATTTTTTGGTATATTTTTTTAAGATGTTGAGTATATAAAACAGTCCAAACATATCAGGAATATAGGTGAAGAGGCAGGAATAGAAGAAACTGTGTATAAAAATGATGTTTTGAAGACAACTCGATTCTTTTTTGCATTTTGTAAAAACGCAATCTATCGTTCTGAATAGAGATTCTTTTTACTTGTATATTTGCTCTACAAGTGAAATTGTATTTGATAAGAGTAGAGATGTCTAAAAAAACTTGTCATTCTGAATAATTTCCTTTTCTTTTGCTGTCGGAACTTACTCAAGCTTCTACACGAAAAAAGAATTTGCATCATATCTCAAATATCTTCATCTAAAAATCAATTTATGATTTTACAAAAAAATAGATATATCTGTATCAATTAATAAACTAGTATTCTCTATTAAAAAATATCTTCATCTAAAAATCAATTTATGATTTTACAAAAAAATAGATATATTTGTATCAATTAAATTCTCTATTTTAGAAAAAAGGATAGGGACATAGGGTCTACAAAAAGTAAATATAGGATGCCAAAGAAAACAAAAATTAGGAAAGAGGTAATTTAGTAAAAAAGAAGGAGTAATGGGTTTAGAGAGAAAATTTTAAAAGAATTGGGAATACTTTTGTCTCTCTTTCTTCTCTCTTCTTCCTCTCTTATCGCCGCCTTCTCACTCTCTCTGTTTCTCAAGTTCGCTCATCTTCTCCATTAATTTCTCCCCAATCAAGCTTCTTCGATTTTTCCCTTGGTGCTCTTGTCCCTAATCGTAAGTTTTCTCGTATTCCTTCTCCAAGTTTTGTGTAGATCTTGGAATTAAGTCAATATATCGATAAAACCTAATTGCTCCAATTCTATTCCAAAAGCTTCACTTAGATTTCTGAGGATATAATCGTAAAGTCTTAGAATTTAGGAATCGAATTTGATTGTAATGTTTTAGGTAGCGAAACCCAGTTTATGGAATCGTTGAATCAACTAGAGAAACCCTAATTTCGAATCCGCTGTTTATGGCTATATCTGAATCCCTAGATTTGTCTCTTAACCTTATCCTTCAGATTATTTACTGCTTATATTTGTTGAAGATGAAGATTTGGTCTAAAGTTGTTGTATTTTGATTGGTTTGCAGAGACATGTCTGATTCAAAGGAAGAGAAAGCACAAGTTGCAGCAGATAGGATCAAGGCTGCAGCACTCACAGCTGCTAAAGGTTTGAGCCGTACTCAAGCTGAGCGAGCAGCGACGGCAGCAGCGAGAAACGTTAACGCTTATGGGCAAAAGGAAGAAGGTCCTAGCAGATGGCAAGAGAAAAGGGAAGCAAAGAGGCAGATGTATTTGATGAGTACCGAGAAAGCGGTTAGGCTTGGTGAAAGGAAAGATAAGTCAATGTCAGCAGCAGCTGTGGGAGGTACCTCGGCGGCAGCTTCACAGTGTCAGAAATGTTTTCAAACAGGACACTGGACTTATGAGTGTAAGAATGAAAGGGTTTACATCTCGAGGCCCTCGAGAACTCAGCAGCTTAAGAATCCTAAACTGAGAATGAAGCCTTCTATTGATGATCTTGGTGATGAGAACGATGATGAAGAAAGGCCAGATGCTGCAAATGGGAAAGTGGATGGTGAGAGACGGTCTAAGAAGAGTAAGAGAAAGCATAGGTCGAAGTCAGATTCGGGAAGTGACAGTGAAGCTTCTGTGTTTGAAACAGATAGTGGTGGATCTGAGTCATCTGGAGAGAGTAGTTCAGAAGACAGTTCATCGTCGGATTCAGAGGAGGAAAGGAGGAGGAGAAGGAAGGCGAAGAAGAGCAAGAAGAAGCAAAAGCAGAGGAAGGAAAGAAGAAGAAGATACAGCTCTTCTTCATCTGAGTCATCTGATTCAGAATCAGCTTCAGACTCAGATTCTGATGAAGATAGAAGCAGTAGAAAGAAGAAATGCAAGAAGCGCAGCAGCAAGCGTCGTTGAATTGGTTTTAGGAAATCAGAAAGTGGATTGAAGTCTTTTATGCCCTTTTAGAGTGAAAACATATTGAGCTTCAGAAAGAAAATTCACTGCTTCTTTCTTCTTTTTCTTCTCTAAGTTCAACTTTTCTTTTTTTTTTTTGTCAGAGCCATTCATGGCTTTGTGTTGTAACAAATTGATGGATTTGACAGTCTCCATAGTTTTTGAAAAAAGTTGTAAACCCAAATGAAAATTTTTAAAAATATCCATGTTTAGTTGTTTACATCATTTTCTATAGATATGTTAAGGGAGAGGAGGAACTTAAGAGTGTGGGTTTGGCATATACTTAAACCTGAGCCTCCTTCTATGCCAGAAGCTTTGCTCTTATCATGTGATAAAGTATGGTTGCTAATCATTGAAGGATTAGTAAAAAAAAATGTAAATGCTCATCACCAAGAAAAACTGACCAAAGACAAAAATCACGAATGTCATGTAAACCCCAGAAATATACAAATATAAGTAAAGTTAAGGACTTATTTTGTAAATATTCATAAATTACCTTTGTAGTAGTAACTCCGCTTTGACTAGTGCAAATTGCAATCTCTCTCCCCAGTCTCCTTCCTCACAGTCACAGACTGACCTAAATCTTTATGCAAAATCGGCTTCTCGAGTTTCCACTTTGTGTCAGCTTCTTGAGTTTTTTTCCCTTTTTAACCTCTGTGGTTGATTCACCGCAAAGCTCATATTGCACTCAAGGTGTTCGATAAAATGCCAAGGTGAGACTCGAGCTGGAATAAATTTGCATATAGCCGGTTTGTTTCTCACTCTATTCCCTAGAGATCTTTAATTTGGGAACATGAAAGTTTAATTGTATCCATTGAGTTTAAGAATGTTCTTTCATTTCTAGCTGCTGAGAAACAAAGTTGAAGAAAATGAGTATGTTGAAGAACGTGATGCCTTGGAATAGAAGTAAACACAATGTAGTTGGATTGTTAACAAGACATTTCGCAACAAAACCGAAACCTAAGATGAAACCGATTGAGCTGAACACACCACCAGAGCAAACGCAGACTATAACCAGAGTGATCTTTGATATTTTGAAGGAGCATGGACCTCTCACAATTGCTGAAACTTGGGATCATGTCAAGGTATACTCTTTTTACATTACCAGATACATTTTTCATTTCCTTTGTTAAAGGTTTTGGCTTGACTTTGGAAAAGTAGAATGAATGTTGTTTCTCAAATCTGTGCCAAAGGTAGAGATTGATATCTCAAATCTTTCACCATGGGAGATACTCTCAATTTCATTGTTAGAGGTTAAGGATTGAAATTTGATAGCGAAATGGTTGTTCTCAATCTGCCAAAGGTGAGAATGCGAACTATAACATAGTTCTATCTCAAAACCAATTTGAGATATGGCTCTGGGGATGCTTTCATTTTCTTTCTGAGAGGTTTGGGACCGAAATTTTGATTAAATATAGGTTCATAGATTCTCTATTGGTTTTCAACACAATGTTAAATTTTTATATGTTGATTGGTATCGATAAACTGAACAGGAAGTTGGATTAAGAGGGCTAACCAGTAAGCGTCACATGAAGATAATACTAAGGTGGATGCGAGAGAGACAGAAGCTGAAGCTTATATGTAACCATGTTGGTCCTCACAAGCAGTTCTTGTACACTACTTGGTTCACTAAACACAACCCTTCTAAATTCTCTAAGTCGCCTGAAAAACTCACCGGAAAATCCTCCGGCGACCCTAAACTTCCCTGAGCCTGTCGACACAGTGTTAAAGGCTTTGCTTCTTGAAACATCGTTTTACGTTAAACTTAAACGTAATAAAATTAAAAATGTCTCTTAACAAGTTTCTCTCGACTTCTCTGTTGTCATTAACTCATAAGGTCTCACCAATAGTGCCTTTAGTAGAGAGGTTGCACAACGGAATGGAAATTAAGATAAAATCGGATAAATCATCTTCTTTCACGCACATTTTCATTGTTTTGACTTAAGAGGTTTGGGCTTTCTCATTGATAAAAATATTTGAACAAATCTTCAAATATACATTAAAGCCTCTATGGTTTGAGGTTTCACTGCAATTTTATTGTCTTATATATAGGTTCTGATTGTAACATAAGTTATTAATGATGTTATTTGAGTTATGCCCATAACTCAACCAAACTTCAAAAATGTTACCAATCATAATGTTTAAAAAAAAATTGAAATTGAGTTTGTGTTAGAATGATGTATGATTGATGTACAATTTTGATGTATGTGTCTTTGTAAAAGTGTTAACTCAAAAGATTTTTCAACATCAATTAAAATCTCATGTGGTATGTTTGAATTATGAAACTCCAACTTTTTTTTTTTGCTTATTTTTGTTTCTAAAATATCTCCAACAAATCATTTTAAAAAAATCAACAATATCATTACTTTTGTAACGTAAAATCAAAATAACATATCATATCTTGGTCAAAGATTTTATTTTATTTATGTCATTAGTTTTTTTAATACTAAATTACAGAAAATATTTTTTTCTTTCCAATTATTAAACTTGTAATAAATATTATTATCATTAGTTTAAATTAAATTTATTTTTAATAATACATACTATAACTCTGTAACTAAACATCATAAAATTTACCAGTCAGTTGTTTTGACAAAAATGTAACTTATATTTTTACTGCAAACTTATCACATAAATCTACTGCAACTCAAGTTTGATACCACATATTTTCTACTGCAAGTTACATCAAATTATAACATCTACTGCAACTCAAGTTTGATACTACATGTTACCAGTCGGAGCCATAATTTATTTTTTGATACTCTTAGCCGAAAACAAAATTATTCTCAAATTGGGTTTCGATCACTCAAAAACCGGAAAATGATTCTCTGTTTTTCGAAGTATCAAATGTTTTTTTGACCTCTCCTATCTCTCTTTACTTACAATAAAAGAGATTCTCTCCAACTAACCCTAAACCTAAAATTCTCTAACTGAAAAAAAAAATCCCCTAAAATTCGCTTCTTCCATTAGAACCAGACTTTTCAAAAATTTCCAGAAACCCTAACTAAAATCATTTGGGAACATCATAAAAAAAAAGAAGAAATTTTATCTACATACACTACTATGAGGATGATAAGCTACAAAGAAGGTAGATTGCGGTCGAACCAATTAGAGAGATGTGAGATTTTGGCTGCTACGCTTTTATTTCGACTAAAGTAAGCTTCTGCATTAGATAACATAACTGATACGTCATGTCTCAATGCTTCCACACTCCGGTAATAGTTGTTCTCAAGCCTTGATCTGATTACTTCCAGAGACAAAGGAACTGGGAACCTGCAGATGAGTCCATAGAATAAAAACCATGTCAGCTTTAATCCCCATCAAAAACCTCTTGAAGAAAGTTACCTGTTGGTGTAGCTGGAGCTTCCCATGGTCTGGTTCAGTTTTTGGAGACCATAAGAGTCCTGAAACGAATTAGTCGAGAATATGTCATATTGTTATGTTTTTGGGATAGTGTTGTGTCTTCGTCTCCTCTTAATCCACTAGCTTTAGAGTCGACTAACAAGTATAAAGTGTGATCTATAAACCACCTAAGCTAATGTAAACAGGGATTTCAGCTCCTCTGGTGGCTAAGATAGTCTGAATTAACACCATGAGATTGATATTAAGTTCATTAGTCACATACCTGGGTTCTTTTGCCTGAAGTCTCTAGCTTTGTTAGGGCTGAGAGCAAACGGTTTCTTTGCTCATCATCAATGTGAGGTTGCTCCCACTTGGTATCAGCATCAAAAAGCTCCCAGGGACTGTGAAGATGTGTCTCGGTCGGGTCACTCTTATATTTAACTGTGTACCTCTCCCACAGACTATCCGGAAAATCAGGTGATTTGGGTTTCACAGCTAGAATCCGTCCTTCCCACCAGCTACCATCTTCTTCCCCTTCGTCTCTCCACCAAACCTTACACTTGTCCCTGCAAGTCCAGTTCCTCTGTATTGCTGCTTCATACCGACTTCTTTCCACAAGAAAGTCTGGAAAGGTCACCACCTCAGGCAACGTAAGTTTGAAAGATTTGTTAAACACTTGGGAGTTTGGATCGATGACTTTAAGTATCATTTTGCAGCAGCTATCCCCAGAACCAGGAAGTGTTGCATATTCAAGACTTTCCACTTTACAAATTTCCACCTCCTTTATAGTTCCTCCCTTTATTGAGGTCCAAGGCGCCGCTTCCCTCAAGGAGCTAAAGTTCAAGTATTCTTGATGCCCCTGTACGATAAAAGTTATAGCCGCAGGTAAAAAATCGATACCAAAAGTTAATGAAACGAAATAACAGATAAGATCACCACAAACACTAACCTGACGCAAATACACAACTTCATCCCCCTTTTGTGGAATATAACGAGAACCCTCTTCATGTGTCAATAATGTCAACCAGGATACATTTTCTATTAATTGCTGAGGCTTCTTTGTTTGAATAGGTTTAGTTTCACTAAAAGGATAAGTAGACCTTCTATTTCTTGTGGATCTCAACCGAACTGTTGCCCCAGAAGCCGATTTCCCTTCTTCTTCAGAGTTTTGGTTTCCACGTGAATCACTTACTTTATCTCCAATGTGTGTCAAACTGCCTTCTGACTTCGCCAATCCATTTGAACGAGTCCCATGGAACCCATTAGGGGCACCTTCATGGGGGTTAGTGCCACTACTCTGATCCTGACTACAAGAACCTGAACTGATTTCTTTAGTAAGAGTATCACCCCCATCTGATTTATTCTTATGCTTCCGTGACTTCAGTCGTGTATAGACAAAATCAAACATTCTTTTAGGATGTGAGTGTGACACAGGAACATCATTAGCAATTGAGAGAGGATCACTGATCTGAGGATTTGATTCCCGAACACAATCATTTTTCAGAGATATCTCTGTCCCAACCACAACATCCTTTTGACAGTCTATTGCCAAATCACATCTAGTGTCTTCAAAACCATCATTTAATACATCAGAGCCACCAGTCTCCTGATCTATTGATGAAGATTTTCCTTCTTGCCTCAAAGCTGCATCAGGAGCCCTTGAAACCCTCTTGGAGCGTAGCCTCAATTTCCTCGAGAGTGGTGGAAGGCTATCTATTAGACCGTGCCGGTTACCGATTACATCATGTGAACCGTTAAAGACCCTGTCATCAGCCAGTTGACTTGGTGACCCATCCAGTCCTAGAGATCGTTCCACACCATTTGGCAAACCATTAGAAATCACCATGTCAGTGTCAACTGCCATGTTATCTATATCTGTTTTTGATTCCAAACAACTAGGTGCTGTAACACCGTTATCATGGTGATTTGCATCTTTGTCAACAATATTTTCTTTTCCCTCTTGGTCAGAGTCCATCAGTACATGCCATGACATTCCTCCACCTCTCTTTTGCTTTGATGTACGAGCCTTAACCATTCCCCATTTGACTTTACTTGCATCCAACCCTTCAAATTGATCTGAACCTTCACCACGGCTATTCCCTAAAGTTGGAGTTGGAACATCAGAAGATGATCCAGGTAGGTTCTCCAGCAAGGTAAGCTTATCAGAATTACTAACAGGAAACCTAAGAACCAATCTCTTCCTTTCAGCAGGATGGGTTTCTCTGATATCACAATGTTGAGTCCCATCGTCTGAATCACATATAAGAATATTTTTACCCTTCGATTGCTTCCCATGCCCATTTAACAAAGCTACATCAAGTTCACTATCCCCAGTGCCCGAGTCTTGTGTGGTTGATTCACTTTCTAATGAATCACTCAATTCAGAGGCATCCTCCTCTTCTGCGTCTTTAGATGTACCTGTAATCTTAGAAAACCAAGAGAGGGCATTTTGTGCAGCTGCTCGCCTAGGTCTGGATGATTTTGATTTTGATTTCCTCTTCGATTCTTTACGACCACTCCTAGATTTCCTGGTACGTTTGTTATTGCTTGGAGCTCCCTCAACCTCCAAGTTTCTCTTTTTGACACGCCTACCCGAAAGAGTCATGATCCCAGCCTGGTAAAGAGGTAAAAGGGATAAGCAGAGCATATTTATGCACAAGAACAAAGAAATGTTACAAAATACTCACTTTTTTCTTATGTTTTTTCCTTTTGGATCTTCTGAGGCTATTCTGATGATCGTCGACCTCATCGCTTTCACCGGAACTGGAATCTGACTCACCAGAGGTGGAAGAATTTAAACATTCTTGCTCTTTTCCAGACGAATACTCTTCTGGCACATTGTATTCAGAGTCATTTTCATCACTTAACATATCAATTTCTGGTTCCCACTCCATTACATCTAGAAATTCTGGCAACGGTTCAGCTAAGTCTAGATCTGCCAGAGGTAGCACTTGGTAATCTTGATCTAAAGTGATATCCGGCCCTACAGCAAGCTTTAAAGATGATGGTCGCCATTCTTTTCCTAAGGCGCCAAGTCGCCGTTTCTGAAATATGGTCTGATATGGCTCTTCATATGGAATCATCCCTAGAATGCAGAACAATAGAGAGTGAATGATAAGCCCATCCTGAGTGGAAGGATCGACAAAGCACTTATAACCACCGTAAGAGAGATTAAAACCTGAATCACAAAGAGGATCCTCCATATTTCGGCGATAAGGTGGAAGCTGAGATTCCTGAATCAAAGTTTCCAAATGCTTATTAGTGATTATATGGATGCCTATAACGAGTAGAATTACAGACATGAAAGAAATGGTTTTATCAATTTATACGTAAGACCACTAGGAGGAGAAGAAAAGATGAGCCACTTACTTGGTCAAGGACATTACCATATATGTCCTGAATTAATGGCCTATAATCCCCCAGGAAGAACTGCAAGATGCACAGATCAGTTATAAGGAAATTCCGTTTTGGTATAAAATATTGATAAAAGCAAAGTCGCTTAGAGGAGGTGACTGGAGAGAATAGAACGAAGATATTTCTATGATGTTCAGTAAGGGTTTATGGATGTCAAGAGATATGTTTCCTATATTTTATCTAGGCTTTTCTTGGGTTATACCCTATATAAGAAGATCTTCAATGTTTAATAAAAATTACTGAATGTTTTGATCGAAAAGGAGATTTCTTCCACATAACAAAACTAGGAGATATGTCTCAAAGCAAACTTATTCTGATAGAATCCGATCTAGGGTTCTATCAGAACTGTAGTCAGTAGAAGTACAGGGATGAAGCTTTCTCCATTGGTACCTGATCATATTTAGCATCCTTTTGAGAATCCCCTTGGCCTGTGCTTAATATGTACAGTTGGCCCACATCATCTGAAAGTATAATTGACGTTCCATCCCTACATTATCAAGATACATATTAGCAATCCGATGGAGTAGGAGTATAACGAGTACAGCACAAAACTATTTTCTTACGGTGAAAACTTCCCATCAACCAACTTGTAGTGAGAGATCTCGTAAATTCGAATAGGTATGCCTTCCCATATCTAGAAAAAGAGAAACAAGAGCTTTAGTAATATAGATGTTGAATAAGGGATTAGACAGTGGAAGGATATGACCAAAAAAAAAGACAAGTGAAGAAGGTAAAACTTACATCCCACACTATTGTTTTTCCATCATAGCCAGCACTCATAGCTATACGAGGATTGAAAGGATGGACATCCATAACATATGTCTACAAAAAATAAGTATAATATGTTGATAAAGTAATACAAGGAAATAAGAGGAAAACTAAAACAGAAACCAGACTAGCTTCACTAGTCATAGTTTTCAGACAATATACAAAGCATAAATGGCATTAGGCAAGGTTGGAAGTGTTTTCACAAAACGAAAAGAAATTAACCTCTGCTTGAAATCCCTTCTGCTTAGAAGAAGTATGATTTTCCTATTCGTTTGTATAGGCATAAGCAGGGAATTTCTTATTCATATTTCTTGCTTAAAAGTACACAGGTAAAAAGCTTTTGCAATTCCCAAACCTGCCTTAAGATAGTCCACCAAATCTATAACAGGAAGAGAAATATACAGAAGGGATCAAGCACTCACAGATGCTGTATGGCCAGTCAAAGAATGTACCAAGCTACCATCAGAGGCATTCCATACACATATTCTACAATCTTTAACATAGAAAATGATTCTAGTTAGCAAGAGTGAAGCGCTCGAAGAAATCAGTCTGGATAAACTCATAGCCATCAAGAGTGTCAAAATAGTATTACCCATAATAGCAGCAAGGACAAAACGATTATCTAGACTCCAAGCAATCATGTTAACCCCACGGGGTGTAGGTAGGATCCTTTGACGTGGTCCACCTCTAGGAGGTTGAGGAGGCATGGGAGGAGGTGGAACCTTGAGATGATATGCTCGTGTCCATCGACAGCTTTTTCCCTGAAAGACATAATTAAAGATCTGGGTTTCTGCTCCTATGAAAATAATTGGATGTGGTCGTAGTAATCTTAGCGAAAAATTGAATCTTACATGCGATCTCCGGGATCTTGGGATCCAAATGATTGCACTACCATCACGAGAGCATGTAACTATGTTATCATGACAGAACCTAAAAGATGCATAGTGTCAAACACAACAAACATTAGGAAACGGTGAAATGTTAATATTAATTGCAAGATTATCTACTTGCAGCAGAGACCACAAACCAGGAATTCTTAAATTTTGGAACATTCTCGTCTTTTGAGTAGTCGGTTACAGAAAATTTAGACCCCGCAGCAAAACCACTGGAAAAGTACCACAGCAAATGAATAGGATCAGACAATTAGGATCTCATGAGAAATGTTATTTAAAAAATGATTAGCTAACCTGAACTGAACATAATTAACATCATTCTCATGTCCAGCCAGAACATCCATCTCATGATTTGGCTGTTCGGGATCATCACTGTTGGTCTTATTAGCATTCCAAACCTGTAACCAAGCAAACAATTTTTGTAAGTGAACCCTATAAAATTTGGCAGAAAACAAATATGAATTTGCAATTTTCAACTCAAACCAAGATACAGTCAGGAAACATTTATCAGTACCGAGTACACTCTAGCAAGTGTGTCAGAGCTGCCAGTGACAAAGACAGATCCATTAGCATTGAAAGCGCAGCAAAATATTTGGTGACTCTGCTGAGCATTACTAGAAGAAGGGCCACTGTTCTTTCCTGCAATAGGCTTCCATAGTTAGCTAAAAAGCTTCCAATAGATCAAAGCAAAAATCAATTAACTAGGTATGTAAAGCAATCACCATCAGGACTAGGAGGCCGAGGGACATATATCCGGGGAACAAATTGGGCACCCCGAGCATCCCATATCCTACATGTACCATCATCGGACGATCTGCAGAGATTTAACAAAGGGCTCAAGCAGCTTACAAAGATGCCAAATGAAATAAGGTACCTTTTCCAAGCTCGCAAATACAATATCAAGACAACATAAAGACATGAGTAATGAAGTAACAGAGAAATATTTCACAGCTCAATAATAACTCAATATCATAAATTCCATCTGAAGGAGAATGAACCGGAATGCATTTAACTTTCTAGCTTTGTGACCAAATGGTTAATTGATTCAAAATTTCAAACCCATAGAGACATGGGCAACCAACTGAAAATCTACAAATTGAATAGCATGATGTCATCCAAACCAAAACAACTGACAAAGTAAATTGAGTTATCAATTATTCTTTAAAAGAAAGAGGAAAAATAATGCACCAGCTAGCGTACATGATCCCAGAAAGAACAATTAAACAAAAAAAAAAAACAATCTTACGAGAGAAGCTGGTACGGGGATCCAGGTCTGGGACTAAACGCAATAGCAGTAACAGCTCCAGTATGTCCACGGAGGACCGAAACTGGTAAGCCATCTGGCAATCGCCACTACAAAAATCCAGATAGATGATGTCATCAAGGTCCAAGGAGATGCGGAAGTCACAATATGGAAACATATACTGAGGATGATACAAGAAACTTACAACGCGGATCACACAATCATTTGATGCGGATGCTATGAAAGTGTTGTTCGAATTCACAGCAAGATCAGTTATGTCACCCTTACATATGCACCAAAACACACAATTTTTAAGTACCAACTAATAATACAGTAGAAAAATGTTAGCATTCTCATAGAGTTCTTGGAACTCACTTCATGCCCTCGACAGGTGGCTAGGCAGTATGCAGTCTCCATTGACCAGACTTTTACAAGGCGGTCATCTGAACCAGTGATTACATACCTTCCTGAGCGATCAAGTATAGCTGCAACATTTACAGATAGCTTCAGGTATCCAGTTTATCTTAATGATTAGTCTATAAAATAGAATTGAACTTGACACTATGATTCACCCCTATTAAATATCATACCACAGTACACAGCATTTCTGTGTCCACGTAGCCTCTTGATGTTCTGCATCTTTTGTACCATTGTAGATGGTTTTGCAATGACATAACATGCAGCTCGAATTGATGGGGCACGATGATGCCTGGCAAAACCACCACCAATTTCCCTCAAACTTATACCACGCACCTGATCAGCATGCATATGAGGCCAACGCATGCTAATAGGTGGTGGTTTAAGATCACTTCCAACTATTTCCTTGTCATCTGCAAAACCAAAGGAGGTAGCTTTAGCAAACCAATATTTTCAAATAAAACTTAGTCAATGCAAAATAAAGGCCCAACTAATTTTTAAGAGATGGTGTTATTATAAATTTACATTTATGTATGTATGCAAGTATATATGTGTGTGTGTGTGCATGTGAGTGAGTTTGAGTCTATATTGAGCATAAAAGATAACACTACACTCGCCAATACAAAATAACAAATTTAAGAAATCACCTACAACTCAAAAGGGAAAACGAGCCGGATCCTAAAAGGGTTGGAACACCAGCTGCAACCATTTTATTTCCATCACTAATCCCTCGTGAGGGATTAGGCCTGCTTGAATTAAAGACCAATTGCTTCAGAAGCTCCACCAAGTGATCCTTTTTTACGTGAGGATACCTGAGAGTGTACGTATAATGCCATGAAACAAGTCAAAATCTCTGGTGGGAAGAAACCCTAATATAACCATTAACAAATTTAGAAAGAGGAAATAACATGAATTGGGAGAAATGAATGACAAATGATTAACTTCTTCACATAAAAATTCATCTAAAATTACATTACTACAATCAGTGAAAGCAACTCTATTAGTTACCTTTTAGCCAACTCAGTATAATTCAGAGGAAAGGAATTGCCATCGTCATTCTCATCCCCACTAGGCAATCCACTCCTTGAGTACCAAGCATGATATCTTCTAGGAAGAAGCTCATGTTCAAGAAGTTCATGTCGCAACAGTGCATAAGTTCTCTGGCATGGCCCAGATGAAAGTAAGTGGAGCATCAAAAAGTAAACTTCCCGTAGGTCCAAGTCAATGTTAGGCACAACATTTTGAGCAATATCTGGGTCTGGAATCTGCACATTCCCTGGCAATTTTCTGGAGATATTCAAAGGCTTCATCATAGGGAGAGAAACTGAATCAGCTTTTGGAGTATTTTTCCTAAGAGCCATTAGACCCTGTCAATTTCAAGCCAATCATCAATGAAAAGCCAACAACTAGAAAATGACTAGACAAACAAAAAACACCAAGAAGATATTATACTGCCAACCAATAAGAAAAGTGAAAATGAGATCCTGGGCGATATTTTGTTAGTTATACTCTATGGAAAATTACAGCAGGACAACATTGAAAATCTAGAGGGATTTCATATAAATTCGATACCTATGCATCTCCAAACTTTGAGCAAGCAATTTCTATTTAATTCTTTGCAGAAAACTATATAAACCACTATAGGAGAGTGAAAAAATAACCAGATAGGTGTAATAACATCCTGATACTAATGCGTAAATCTATGTACTAATAGCTTCTAATCTGTCTACTCCATCCTTATACTAATGTTAAAAGATACAATCATTTCCGATTAAAAGAATAATTCTGGCACCAGAAGAGACTTAAAACCACATAACTTAAGTATCCAAGATCAAGAAATCCACTGAACACACTTCTGAGAACCAAACAATAACCTTTTCCCACAACACACATATATAATGGTACAAGAATTTGGCTAGTATTTTCACAAAAATCTATATCCAGTCAAATGCAAGTTAACAACTTTCAGATAAATAAGAGAGCTTAGGAAGTGAACCTCCGTGAAGCCGCGTGAGCCAAGGAGAACTACGATCACAGAGCAACCAGAGAAGAAACAACTCCAAACCCACAACACATTGTCTCTGCAACAAAAACCAAAAACCCTAAATTTCAATTGCCCCCATCTCTAACCATCCAAACACGAATTAAACTAAACCTTTCAATACAGAAGTAAGATTAACCACATCACATGCACAATGCCAACAACAGTTCCTCTAGCAAACATACACAAAAAAAATCCCCACAAAAGGGGAAAAAAAATAATATCTTGACGAACCTTTTGAAGTCTTCTCTGTTCGAGAAAAGGCGGCGGCGGTTACAGAGTCGACGAAACCTCCCGCTTCGTATATGAAGATAGGGAAAAAAAATCGAGATGCCCAGAGAGTCAAAACAGAAATTGGTATTAGGTTTTGAGGATTGTGATAGGAATAGAGAAGATCAAACAAATCAAGAGAAGCAGAAAGATTCAATCTTTGTGAAGCTTCTTCTCTACTATTTTGCGTTATTTCAGTTTTTAAGTGTTTTTGGGCAAAACAAATTTCGGCAGAAGGCGAAGGATTGTGGAGAAACGCACTGGATAGAGAGAGAAGCACCAAACAGAACACAACGAGGTGGTATTTAAACGCTGCGTTTTTGCTTATTTCATTCACTGGGTCCAGTCCAGTCACGTGCCATGCATGGCCCATGATTAGATAAATTTGTAATTCTATTTCGTTTATTTTCATGACTATAAACAAAAATAGTTTAGTGGTAAGAATTCCACGTTGTGGCCGTGGAGACCTGGGCTCGAAGCCCAGAAGCCACGTTTATTTTTTAACTTTTACAATTTTTTTTATTGGACTTGTAGATTTAAGCTTCAAATTTCTCTAAGCCCATGGGGAATTTAGTGTAGAATTTTTATCTCTCTTTAATGGGCCGATATTTATAGAATTTTTTTGGATTGCGATTTGCACAAAATCGTACTAACCAAAAACAAAACCCGTTGAATTGAAGTAAGATTTGGGTTTAGACAAAACTAAAGAAAGTAAATAAAAAGGGAAAAAGACGAACGGAAAAATATACACACGTCACACATTAAACAAGGCTAGGGTTTGTTAAGAATGAAAAAAATAAAAAAATTTGCATACCTTACCTATCTTTTAAAATAAAAATCGTTTTACACTATTTTGATTTAGGGATGTATTTAATCAAAAAATTTGAGTGATTTGTATTTAAATGACAAATCATATATTATTCAAACATAAATTTAAAAAAACAATTCTAAAATCATGTGTTTATAGAAAAACCTAGTCACCGAGAGAAATAAATTGCTTACCTCAAATATTTTGATTAAATACTTTTTTTTAATAACCAACACACATGTATGTAATATTTAGAAAAAATCAGCTTGGATTATCTTATTAAATATGGAGAAAATATGTCAAAAATTCACATAAAATTATTAATCTTGAAATTTGAAGAATTTCAAACTGTTCTACAAAATTCATATACCAATTGTAGGGTCTTAGAATTTAAGTAAGTTTTCATTGGTGAGGTGATTGTTGAGTTTGCTTATTTTTATGTTTGTGAGATAAATTAATGAATTAGTATTCTAGAGAGTGAATGTGGAAAATTTCCAACAAAAATAAATAAGTTATAAATATTAAAAAAAGTAATAGTACTTTAATCCATTTAATCAGTACTTTTTCATTTTTCAAAATTTCTATTTTATAGAAATAGATAAAACATGTAAGAGCAAATTGGCGAAAGAGCAATAGATTGGATGTATATGCGGGACAAGTGTGGTTTTATCAAATAAGCGGTGTGGAATAATGAGTCTGAATGGTAACAATGTATTTGGTAAAATGAGAAAAGCGGATTATGAGTGTGGTATGGTTCAACAGCTTATTTGGTGACAGCTTATTTAGTAATACGTGAAAAGTGGATTGTAAGTATGGTACGATTCAACAACGGTACGTGCGGGAAACTATATATTATGCGGGAAAATATGATTTTTATAAAATAAACAGTGCAAAATAATGTTTGATTAGTAAAAAAGTATCAAGCGGTATACAAATTTTACTAAAATAATTTAGAAACAAATATATTAATATGAGAGTAATTATAAATTAAAATTTTTTAGTTAGTGTTTATGAAATAATATTTTTATCTATCATTTATAAACTTTAATTAACAAAATTTATTTGAAGTAAAATTTTAAATATATATATATAAAGGTTAAATAACAAAAAATTACAGTAGATTTGCTAATATTTATTAAATTATATAAATACTCCTAATTTAACTCAGTTTATATGAAAAAATTAACATACTTTTAGTTTATTTTCGATAAATGGGTTAATTATTTATATATTTTATGAGCTAATTTTTCTATGAAAACTTACTTGATTCTTAAAAAAATGGAGGAAATTATTTTTTTCTCTCTTTAATAAGTATTTTTCTAAACTGTAGATTTTATTAAAGAAATACATATAGGTACAATTCAACAGTGTTACATGTGGGAAAATATGTTAGGCGGGACAAGTGCAATTTTTATAAAATATGTTGTGCGGAATAATGTTTAATTGGTGAGAAAATAATTTACGGTAGAAAATAAATGTTTGATTAGTAAATAAAAGTATCAAGCGATGTGGAATAAGTTATTATTAAAACATAAATTTTGAATCTGTAAAATTATACAATAGTTTTATAATTTTTTATAAACTAGTAAATAATTCAATAAAATCTATAAAAATCAATATAAATATGTTATACATAACTCAGATATATAAGTATATATATATAATATTGCTTTAATGCATATATATATATAATTTATAATAATATGTATATAACTATAGTAGTAAAAGTATTGTTAATTCAAAATTATTATTTTGTATAGTTAAAATTTTATTTTGAATAACATGACACATAATATTATGAAAGCACATATATTTAATAGATGAGATGAGATTCTATAAAGATTTGATTATAATATATTAATTATAAGTATAGTTTAATTAAACTATTAATACATGAATGCTTTAATTAAACTATGGCTAAATTAGACTTTTTAATTAAAAAAACTATGACTACGAACACTTTTAACACACAAAAAAAGCTATTACAAGCTGAACAAGAGATCCCTTGGTGATTAGAAAAAATTAAATATATTAATTACCTTTATATCAAAAGTATGAGAGATAGTTTAGGAAATGTTTATTTTGTTTTTGTATGTGATTCTCGAAGGAAGTGTTGTATATGTAATTTTCGAAGTAGGTATATTTATAACAAATGTTGTTAGGTTTTCTGGAAAAAAAAAATTATTACTCACAGCAGATTTTAATTCGATCACTGTGTAAAAGACTGATGTCTTATAGAAAAGCGGTTATGTCTATTATTTCTCTTAAAATCCGCAATTGTTTTTTGAAAAACACAAATTATCATTATTTTCTGATTGGTGGACTAGTTGCGGTTTTCAAGATTTTCTTTTTAATTCCGCTTTTTCTATGCTTCCAATAAATACTTTAAAAGAATTAATTTTTTTTTTTGAAAAAGCCAGTTATCCAGTTCGTTTTTCATTTTACCGTTTGGTATTCTCCACTATTTCAGAGTGCGTTTTTGAAGTGAGGTTCATTATCCAGCAGACACAAACACTTCTATCTCAAAATCCATAATTCATTTTCTTAAAACAGGTAACTTAAAAAAATTATTGATTGGAGTTTATATTGTAGTTTTGTGAAAACCACTTCAGATTCCGATTTTTTTATTGTCACCAATCACAGCCTAACTAAACTATTTTAGCGTCTCAATGGTGATAACATATTTGGAAATACGGGAAAAATGGCTTGTAGGTGCGGTACGGTTCAACAACATTGTGTGCAAGAAAATATGCTATGCGGGACAATTGCCGTTTGTGTAAAATAAGTGGTGCAGAATAGTTTGATTGGTGAAAAAATTATTTTTCGCTATAAAATAAATGTTTGATTGGTAAAAAATGTATGGAGCGGTGTGGAATACAAATTTTAGTAAAATAATTTAGAATTAAATATACTAATAATATGAGAGTAATTATAAATTAAAATTGTTGAGTTATTGTTTATGAAGTAATATTTTTATCTATTATTTATAAACTTTAAATAACAAAATTTATTTGAAGTAAAATTTTAAATATATATATATATAAAGCGTTAAATAACATTAAATTAAAGTGCAATACAATAGAAAAGTACCATTGAGTACTTTGATTTTATTTTTTATATAACTAGAAGATTTAAACTACTAAGTAATTTTTTATTAAAATATGGAAAAGACATCTATTTTCTTAATTTATAAGATACTTACATATATTCTTATAAGATTTGATAATATTTATTAAAGTAGATAACTACTCCTACTTTAACTCAATCTATACAAAATAAATTAATATACTTTAGTTTAATTTAGATGAAATAGATTATTTATTTTCTATATATTTATGAGCTAATGTTTATATGAAAACTTACTTGATTTTTCAAAAATAGAGAAAATGATTATTTCAAAAATTATGAAAAATTCTCGTTGGTGTATGTTGGATAGAAGAGTAGTGTACAACCATATTTATAGAGTATAGATTTTATTAAAATAATTCATAATTTTTCTGAGAAAAAAATAAAACAGTTATTCATTGCATTTTTATTGGACCGCTAGGTAATATCCATAGTACGGATTTGAACTGCGGTCCATTAAACAATAGGCAAAAATACAATTGTATTAAAATCCGTAAACAGTTTCAATTCCTCTTCTTAGAGCCGAAAACTTTTTAAAAAAATATTGATTGGTGTTCAGATAGTGGTTTTGTGAAAACCACTTCGAATTCCACATCTTTATTGTTACCATTCACTACCTTAATTTATAATTACTCTAGTATTTCGCACCAGTTGATATTTTTTTACCAACAAATATTTAGGATCCGAATGGTAACATCGTATTTAGTAATGTAGGAAAAATGAATTGTGAGTGCAGTACAGTGAAACAGTGGTATGTGCAAGAAAATATATTATGTGGGACAAGTGTGGTTTTTGTAAAATAAGTGGTACAAAATAATGTTTCATTGGTGAAAAAAAGATTTTGCGGTAGAAAATAAATGTTCGATTGGTAAAAAAAACTACTAAGCGGTATGGAATACAAATTTTAGTTAAATATATTAATATCAAATAAATTAATAATAATAGAGTAATTATAAATTAAAATAGTTTAGTTAGTGTTTATGAAGTAATATTTTTATCTATTATTTATAAACTTTAAATATTAAAATTTATTTGAAGTAAAAGTTCAAATTTATATCTATCAACTAAAATGTTAAATAACAAAAAATAAAATTACAATACACTAGAAAAATACTATCAACTACTTTGATTTTTTTTTATATAACTAGGAGGTTCTGCGCCGAGTACTCCGATTTTCCCATATCATATTTGCAATATTATCTCTTATTTGTGCCATATATCCTCCAACTGTTAACCCGGCAGCTTCCACGTCACTAAAGTTAGATTTAGAATATATGTTTTTTGTTCCTGTTTCTGACACTTTATTTACAAAAAAATCTGCATCTGCAAAGTTTGAAATCATGATAAAATTATGTAATCTCATTGTAGTCATTACCACTTTCTTTTGTATGTGTAGTCTATATCTTGAAAAATCAGAAAGAATTCTCTATTTTTTTTTCCAAACTCCAAAAGTCCTCTCAATAACATAACGCAAAGACGTATGATATCGATTGAATAGTTCATCTTTATTCCTAGGAGCACGACCAGATCAGTTGAACTAGGACATATGATATCTTTCAACTCTGTTTTGTGATGATCTATAGGGAGCAAACAATCTTTGTTTGTTTGGGTAGCCATAATCAATGAAATAATACTTTTCTAACGGAGACAAAAAAAATTCAGAATCGCTTTGTTGTACTAATGCCAGAACAGTTGTATCGTGGCATGATCGAGGTACTCCATTCCAAATATATGTAAATACCATATTTAAATCGCATATTGCCATAATGTTCAAGGATGCATTATCGTGTCGATTCCAATACATTCTTTGTAACTCAGACTTTACTTTGACGCATACATGAGTACAATCCATATACCATAGCTCTAACGAATCTACTAAAATACTGCCAATATCTTCGATCTACTTGAAGTCTTTCAAGAATTCGGTGTAACTCTTCTCGTGTTGGAGTTCTAATATAATCACATGCCAGTAGTTCAGTCACCGTAAGAACTTCCACAAATTTTCTTTGAACAATTTTTTGATTTCAGCCAAATCTTAAACCAACATCTCTTTGGACTTCATTTTTCCCATATATCCGTAGAAAATAGCCACACTTTCTTCAACTACTTATATTTAATGTTAGTTGTATCCATAATTTGTTTGTATTCATACTAGTGATATTCATAGTAGTTGAAGACAAGTAGCATCATCTTGTTGCACTCGACACCAAATGTTTCTCCATGCCAAACCTCCATCAGTTTGGACTGGTACTCTTTCAAAATATTGATGATAGTTAGTCAACGTTGGTTGAATTATTAACTCTAAAAATTCATGTTAGTGTAGTGTGTAGATAGGATGCATATGCCTATTTATAGTAGTTAGTTATTATTAAAACAATTAATAATTTTTTGAAAAAAATAAAATCATTGGGTCCGAATGGTGACAGGGTATTTGGTAATGCGGAAAAAGTGGATTGTAAGTGCAGTACGGTTCAATAGCAGTACATGCGGAAAATAGATTATGTAGGACAAATGCGGTTTTTATAAAATAAGCGGTGCGGAATAATGTTTGATTGGTAAAAAAAGTATCAAGCGGTGCAGTATACAAATTTTACTATAATAATTTAAGAACAAATATATTAGTATATTAAGTAATTATAAATTAAAATTATTTAGTTAGTGTTTATAAAGTAATATTTTATCTATTATTTATAAAATTTAATTAACAAAATTTATTTGAAGGAAAAATTTTAATAAATATATATATATATAGATAAAGGTTATATAAAAAAAAGTACAGTAAAATACATTATGTTATGAATTATTTATATTATATTTTGTTTGTATAAAATACTTATTCAAAAGAAAAAAAAGAAAAAAAAATTTATGTACAAGTCTGAAAGGGTGATAGGTACTGAGTGAGACATAGATTTGTTTTTTTTTCCTATAAGTTTGGGAATAGATAGTCATTTTTTTAATAAAAAGTTGAAACAAATAAAAGAAAGAAAATTGTATTATCCGGTGCGGTTTTAGTTGGACCATTGGGTAAATACTGGTTTTAATTTTGAAAGCGGTTCATATCTTTATCAATTTGTTAATTCTTAATCTGCTTCCTTTTTTAAAAAAAAAATACCACTTTATAAAAATTATGTTGAGTGGAGAACATTACTGCATTATTCGAAAAGCGTTTGAAACTCGCACCGCCATTAGGTCTCTATTCAAAGATATATATTAAAAAAATTAGAATACTGCACTTAGACAAATCATCACAAAAAATAGTGAAATACTTTTTTTAATTTGTAAGAGAGGTATATGGTGTGGTTTTGATAATAAAGTGCGGTATCGTACATAATTAAAAATATATTTTAAAATTTAGAAAAAAAATTGTGAAAGTTATTTATATAGATCAATACAGTTTTGTCTATTAAAATAGTTTTGGTTATCTTATTTATTAGAAAAATATAATTAAAATTCTATAACTATTATAGTTGTACATGCAATCGCTACCATTCAATTACAATATTGTAAATATGATATTGAAAAATCAAATTATTTGGCAGAGAACCTCCTAATTATCAAAAAAACAAAAAATACTGATAGTACTTTAATAATATTAATATATTTGTTTCTAAATTATTTTAAAAAAATTTGTATTCCGCATCGCTTGATATTTTTTATCAATCAAACACTTATTTTATACCGCAAAATATTTGTTCACCAATCAAATATTATTCTGCACCGCTTATTTGACAAAACCATATTTGTCCCGCATAACATAATTTTCCGCATGTAATGCTTTTGAACCGTACATCACTGATAATCCGCTTTTCTCATTTTACCAAATACGCTGTTACCATTCAAACCCTAATAATATAACATTCTGCCTTCACCACAAAGTCCGACCATCCAGCCGTATGGTCTTGATTGGGGACATTCAAGATGCAGAATTCGGAAAACAAATATTGAAAATTGTTGGTTATCCACCGATCAGCAAAAATGATAATAATTTGTGTTTTGGAAAAAACATTTGATAATTTTAAGACATATAATACACATGACCGCGTTTCTATATGTTACCAGTCTTTTACCCACCAGTCCACTTGAAATTTGTGGTGGGTAATAACTATTTTTTTAATTTAATAAAATTTGCTATATATTTGCTAAAATTTGCTATATACTTGAAAATCACATATGCAAAAGCATAATAAAATTTCCCCTAAACTATCTCCTCTCTAAATATTTTTGGCATTTAAGGTAATGTGTATAATTGTTTCTAATCTTTTAACCACACCACACACCATGTGTTATACACTACATGGCATCACTATTATTGTATCTCTTGTTCACGTAGTAGTAGTTTAATTAAAGGATTATTTTATTAATAGTTTTAAGTAATTGACATAACCAATTTCGGAGCGCAAACAAATATATTATGAGAAAACTATAAAAAATATATCCATTTGAAATTTTATTTTCAAACAGGACTCCATATTGTTTTAAAAATTTTTCACAGGAGACTCCGTTTGAAAATAAATTTTCAAAAAGATGCAAAATCAAAAATTTCTCATATATTATTTCGCTACTATTTCTTTCAAATTCAAAAACATCCCACACACCTTATTCTCTACTTGAAACTCTCTCATGTGTATTTAACTTTGACAGGTGCATTAACGGTCATTGGTGGTCTAAGTGTGTAAACTAAATCGAATATCATCAAGCCACAAAAACACATTGCAACCCCAATTCACATCAACTCACCCTTTCTATACACTGTTCATCTTCTTCATAATTCAAATTTGATTTCTCTTTCTCTATTTATATTTTTTGTTTTGTTTTTCCACCACGGCCAGTCAATGGTCTTTCCGATTTTTTTAGAAATCTGAGTTTGCAAATTTATTGCAACCTTTCATTTATATGGGCTCAGATTATTATTGGAATCTCATATGCTGTTTTAGGTTGATTTTCTCCAATTTTGAATCATCAAACGTGAAACATCACCTTTATTAAAAACTCATAGATCTCCTCTTAAATTTGTTTTCTTGATTGTTGAATTCTGAAATAATAGTCTAATATGATTAAGCACTTGCTTGTAGTTGATAGAAATTCTTAAAATTATTTATTTCTAGAGAAAAATAATTTTAAACTTCTTCGAGCACGTCGTCGTTGACTTCTGTTCGGGGCTGGAGTGCGGTGGTTACGTCACCCGCTCCGGTCTCCTCCATCTCCTTTTGCATTCTCCTTCCGCGACCTTAATGATAGTGTTCCGGCAATTCTTCTATGGTGTGTTGTGGGCTCCGAAGATGTCGTCATTTGGAGCGCTCAAGGACGGTGGTTTCCTCCCGTCGTCTCTTCCAGTTCTCTCCCATTACATCGGAATGGTCGGTGGTAATCCTGTGTATGGTCATGTGCTCTGCAAAGGAAGAGTTGATTGGGTTTTGGGTTTTGGGTTTTGCAGGGTAGATATGTACATTTTATAAGCGATCGACAGTGAGGTTATGGACTTCTAGTGCAGGAGGACAGAACCGGTGACCCCTTCCCCTAGTTGCCATATCCTCCCCTAGTTGTCCTTTCCTCCCAGCTACAGATCTACTTGATTGTTCCGTTTGCATTTGCGAGGGTTCCTTCTTCACCTCCGGCGGTTTGTTTCAGTTTGAGTGGCGGCAAATCTTGGGCTCTGGTGCGTGAGGATAGCACCGTCAGTTTGTCAGTCTTTGCATCCTCTTCATTCACTCAGATCCAGTCGAGGTGCATGTCCCAAGTCGTTTACCCTCTTCAGCTTAGGTGTTGGTTATTGTTTATGGGGCTTCAGTGGTAGAGGAGTCTCGGAGATGGTAGCTTTGGTGGTGGTGAAACATCATTCTCTCTGGTGGTTTGGTTCAGCGAGTCTTCAGTGAAGGTAAACTTGTGCTGAGGAACGAGAGTCTTTTGGGTTGGGCTTTGGTGGTGAAGTTCACTTAACTCCAGCGGGTCGCTATCTTACTAAACAAAAGTACACGGTTGATCTTCTTTTTCGTACAAAGATGGACAATGTCAATCCGGTGACTACTCATGTGTTCAACGCAACCTCTAACGATTTCACAAGGTAATCCTTTCTATAACCCACGGTATATCCTGCAATTGTGGGCAGTCTTCAGTATCTTTCTCTTACATGACCAGATTTCTTGTTTGCAGTCAACAGCTTGTCAGAATTTATGCTTAAGCCCACTTTTATCCATTGGAAAGCGGCTAAGCGAGAGTTACGTTACTTTATCGGGACAATTACACATGGTATTTTCTTCTTCTCTTCGTCCCCTTTGACACTCCATGCTTACTCCTATGCAGACTGAACTGGGGATAAAGATGATTTTTCATCCAATGGCGCCTATATCGTATATCTTGGTCAAAAGCCAGTTTCGTGGTCCTCACGAAAGCATAAGGGCATGGCACGTTCCTTGACGAATGTGGAGTACCGGTCGGTTGCTAATACTGTTGTTGAACTTAAGTGGCTAATATCTCTTGCATATGAGCTTTTCATTACTCTTGTTGGGACTCCGACTATCTATTTGTAATATTGTGGCGATTCACTTTTACGTTAATCATGCATTTCACTCTCGCATGAAGCACATTAATTTGGATGATCATTTTGTTCGGGAACAAATTCAAGATGGTGTCTTACGTTAGCTGCGAATATCAGTTGGCCGACGCGTCAACTAAGACCTTACCACGGACACGGTTTCACAACTTAGCGGACAAGATTGAACTTACTCCGGATTGTTAATCTTGATAGGGGGTGTTAGTATATACATGAGATATTCTCTTAATATGTTGTATAGATAGAATAGGGTCGTATTTATACATGTGATTACAACAATGGAAAATATCAATTGACATAACCTACATCGCTAGCGGCACAAACAAATAAACAAATGTTGCTTGTGACTCAAGAACATGGAGAGGTTACCGCTGTTCACGATTACAGCGATGATGCGACCGTTTTTTCTGTCGCTGAATCAAACAACGTCTTATTTTTTTAACTTAGCGACAACCAGCTGCTT
This sequence comes from Cardamine occulta, assembly GCA_028015245.1. NCBI lineage: Eukaryota > Viridiplantae > Streptophyta > Magnoliopsida > Brassicales > Brassicaceae > Cardamine > Cardamine occulta. The sequence goes on from CM051382.1 coordinate 12,705,202, forward strand.
TATGAATGTATTTCTCATAGACAATTACCCTTATTTTCCTTTGTATTTTACAGTTGTCGGAGTATGTTTCAGCGACGTCTAAAAGAACATGACCTATTTCTCTAACGTTTATATCAAGTTCATGGTATGGTCCATATATACTTTGTAAAATAATTGTTAGTTATGCTAAAACTGTCTTTTTAAAAATATTTAACAACAAAAAAATAGTGGGAAAAAAACTACTTTGTGACGAAAAAAGGCAAGTCGTGCGTAAATTATTTTATATTATATTTTGGAATTCATAAAATAAAGGAACTGAATCTTTATAGTAATGGAAATCAAATCTATTATAAGTAAATAGATTAAAATAAACAAAATTTAAAATTTAAAATCTTATTAGTTTAGAATTGCTTTTAGAATAGTAGTTTACTTTTAAAAAGGGGACAAACACCAATACCTAATTTGGGATCGATTTCTTTTGTTTTAGAGATGAATATTTTACAGATTTACATAATGTGTGGTGCATGGAGATGATTTGATAACAAATTGCCGAGATATTTTGTTGATGAAAAAAAATATGTGAGATTATTTATTTTACAATCCAATATTTACTTTTCAATCTACTACTCTTGAAAAGCTTAAGAATACATAATTGAAGATGATGATTTTAGAAAGGAAAAAATGTTATTGGAAGCAAAGCCTAAGATATAGCTATTGTCGTTATTTCCCCAAAACAAAATACTTTACTAAATTATTCTTCTTTATTTTATCGAATTATCTAATTGAAAATAAAAATTATTTTAGTTTTTTAATTACATATTTATTTACACAATATGTTTAATAATATTAAAAATTGTAGTTAAATTAAAATGGTATATATAAAAAAGTACTTGCGAAAAAGATTAATATGAGAGAAAATAGTAACCGCTTTTTTTCCCAAGGGTGATTCTCGAAAACCTCCATTCTCAGCAAAACTTCCCTTTTCATCCATTGTTTCCGGCCGGCGTCGGTTTTTCTGACGTCGGTTGGTTTCTCTTTTCTTATTTAGTATATATTATCTTATTTAATATATATTATCTTATTTCCACACCCTAATAATGGCAAATCATAACATTCAAAATCACATTTTTTGTTACCGAATTCTATCTCTCCAGAGGAATGTTTGTCCGGAATCTGTTATACGTTTTCCTTGGTTCAGATCTACCGGTGTTCACCCGTTGAGTGAAATTTCAAGCAGTTGGTGGACTTTATCCCTTTTGTATAGAGTTCGATCTCACAAACCGCTTTGGATCTCCCTTAATATTTTATCAAGACAATGGTTTCAAGTCATAATCATGTCTTTATGTATCATAGAGATCATTGACTTTGTTAAAATAAAAGATGGTTGTCAAGCAGATCGACGACGTCTTCACCGATTGATGAAAATTGATATTCATCTAAGGGAATCACTATGGAAGTTTGATTTGAAACGGACGCTCATTTCATTCACTTTGGCGATGGATGTTCATAAACAAAAAGCGGCAATAAATCATGTTTCTCTAAATAAATGGAAGATCTCGACGATGTCACCGAAACAAGCAAGGATATACAGAGTCAGAACGAGGAAAATATAAAGTCAACAATTTTATCAAGGACGTGAATACGGATTAATTGGTATTGTGTCAACATTCCAAAACATGTAACAGATGCAATGGCCTTTTCTTATATGATTTGGAAAGCAAAATAAGCAATGCTAATCTGGCATACACATCGTATCAAAGTGAGACAAACAGAAAAAAAGGAAGATAACAACGTACTATGGTTGTTAGCATGTAAGACTTATCTGGAAAGGAAGCAACATTTAATTTCGTTTTTTCTAATATTTATCTTCAGTGTATGAGACATATATCTGTTAATGTAATAATTTGTAATTCGATGTTTTGTATTCGATTTTATAATACTTTTTTTACTTTGATATTTTAATGGAATATTTTTATCATAAAAAAAGGTAAAAAAGTATGCGCATTGAATGCCACTTTCCGCGTGTGAATAATGTTGATAAAATCTCTCGTTCCCCTGTTTTATAGTCTCCGATTCAATTAATGTCACTTCATTTAATAGAAACCCACTTGCAGAAAACATTTGTATTGGTAAAATATATTCTACTGATTTGGCGACATAAAATATATTCTTCTCTTCTACCTAATTTTATCTTCTGCTATTGCAAATTGGCATATTCTCTTAAAATCTATACCGACATTTTATGTTTATAATTTCAAAATTTTATTAATTTTTAAACAGAAAATAGAAAATAAAAATATATAAAATTTATTTATATTATTAAAATTTGTTGAGTTATATTATTAAAATGCATTAAAGTTTAATCTATTAATTGGCATGTATTGCAATTTTGTTAATAAAAATGTTGTCACATATCGAACTTTAGAAAGATATTTTCAAGTTTCAACTATTATATTATATTACTAGTGGGTGAGTTCACTAGTCATTTATATTATCATTTATTAATATTAATATAGTTATTAAAATACCTTCATTCACTAATAAAAAGTATTAGTATATCTCGTTTTTAATGATTTTATATATCCTTTATAAAATAAATTTATTGATAACATATATAATATTACATTATATTTATCAAAAGTCAATTCCTTAAATATATTTTGAATTCATAAACTTTTTGGCGTTTAAAGTAGGTAGCATGGAAACTCTCCCCGAGGTCCGCTTCCCGTTTCAGAAATGTTTTGGAAACCGAAACTCTCGGAAACAAGACAGAAAAGCGGTAGAAACACGTTTCCTAAAAATCGCAATTTGGAAATGCGATGGAAATGTATGTTTGCATTTTGGAAACGCAATGGAAACGCAATGGAAACCTTTTTTTTTGAAAACTTATTTAGTAGATAATTTGGAAACACGAAATATATATATATATACATATATATAGGAGTTCAACGTTTTTGTCCCTAAGGATAGAAGGATCTCCTATGAAATGAAGGGTTATAGCTAAGCCTAGGGTTGATACTGCATTTTGTTGTGTATTTCCAAAATTATCTATAATTGGCATTCCTTCCTCATCCATTTTTATAGCATCAAGAATTTTTCCACGTTGCTGGTTATATATATATATATATTTATATATTTTTACTTAAAAATATTATAACTAATTTAAAGAACATAAAATATCTTATAATTATTAAAATATTAAATTAAAATATTTTAAGAATGTGAATGAAGATGTTGATTAAATCTTTGATTTTGATGGTTATGATCTTTTATCTCTGATTAAACTACTTTATATATATATATTGGATTTGTGTTGTTTCAAATATTTTTTTTTAAAATGGATTTAATGCTTCACTATATATTTTTGTATGTGTTCTCCTTTCCAACACGTACTCGTTTCCACATTTTTGAATAAAAATCGTTTCCACGTTTCATTTCCGCGTATCCGTTTCCGTTTCCATGCTACTTAGGTTTAAATCACTTTATCCAAAAACACCATACAACTGACTATATCGGATGCTCACAAACTACAGACGACTCAACCAATCCAACCATCCATAAATCCAATCTCCAAATCTATATCCCTATGTAGATCTTGAATATCGCATAATATAAAATGACGAAACTCTCAAAATGATTCAACACTTATGTTAGAGAACAACCAATGCTTACTTTAAAAAAAAAAATTGAGTTGGATGTATTAGATATTGATGTATATTGATAAACGTCTCATATATTTTCAAAATATACACTTTCCATTTCTCTCTTGTATCTCTATTTCTCTCGTCGTTGCAAAATATTGAACCATAGATAATATGTTCGCCGGTTTTAAACATAATCTTTATTATCTTGAATGTTTCTCTTTTCTCCGTCCACTTTTAATGTATGTCCAATGACTTGAGCGTTGTAAAATTTTATATGACTTTACTCAATTTTTATTTCAAATATTGGCTTGAACATGTTAACGTTTAGGGACAACACAACATATCTCTCATAATATGCATTTTTATGTGACATTTAAAATTTTGGAGTTTGTTATTTAAGCTTGGAGTTTGCTAAGTTTACTAATACTGATAAAAAGAATTTGTTTACTTACTGAAAATAATTTATATCTTTGATAATTTGTATATTTATCTAAAGGATATTTGACAAGTTTGCACATTTTCAAAATTTTAATTTTCATTGGTCTCCAGAAAATTAATAGAAATTTTAATAACCTATAATAATAATAACACATGATAAAATTGAAAATCGTGAAAATCAAATGTTATTTTTTTCCAAAAACAATTGAAAATAAAAAATAATTTGAAGATATGTTATTGACGTCAACATAATCAAGTAACAAAAAATATGAAAAGTACTAATTAAAGAAAATGTAACTAACATGCTTGTAATCACAAATCATCAATGTCTAAAACAAAACTGTGTTAGACTATATTTATGAGATGTCATGGAATGCCAAATAGTCTAAAACAAAACTCTGTATGATGTAATTATTGAATAGGCTACTATTCCCACTTTCCCAGCATCAAATCAAGAACACGCAATTAGGGAATCAATCAATCTTGTCTTTTTGCATGGAGACCCGATAAGACAAGGGATCACTTGATTTATACTTATCCCCATACGTACACAATTTAGAATAGATTATGGGATAAACTTTTTGATCACTGCATCAATCTAATTAAACTACTTAATCACACTCCTTCTTTTCCTAAATAGCATGCCACTTATGGCTTCTATTCTAGTTTGGTTAGCCTTTTAATCATCGATATACCACTCGTCTTTCCAAACTACTCGGGCCATTTACAAGGTCATAAAAACCCAAGCTCCTCTCTTTGTCTCTAACAACTTTTAACTATAATAAAGACATGTTTAATTTGTCCGCTTGACCACTATCTCTTATTAACCTCATTGAAGATCTCTCACATGAACTCTGTATTTAGTTCTTCTTTTGTTTTCTGTTTTAGGTTTTGACATTTGCTAAGTTTTGCATGTATGTATAAATGTGCGTATATTAAACTGATAATTCTTACGAAAAAGGTATAAAATGGGTGGGCATACTCATTAATGGTTTTCAGTACACATACGAATGAGAATAGGCTTAACGAAATTAGTTTATGAGCCAAGTTATGGTAGTTCCATAATCTAAGAGTCAGTCATATGGATCAGATAATTAATTGAAATATTTATAACATATTGCAATCTTGATAATTGTAGAGGTTGGGTTGGAACTTAAGAAGTTCAGTGTGTTTCGGTTAAGGAAAATTTTTGTTGAAATTATGCAAAGTTCAAACTTCAGTTCAGTTTTTGTTACAATTATTGGTGCCAAATTAAAATTGAAACAATATCTGTTCTTATTGTGGCCAAATCTTCATTTATCCAATATTTTCAATATATTTTGGTATATCTCAATCAATTTTGGTTACATTTGTCAAAGTTCGATTCGATATAGAAGTTCAGTCTAAACTAAAAATTAGAAGAATTCTGGAAAAATTAAAGGAATTTTGCTTATGTTTCCAGCTGGTCCTCTCTTGCTGCATCAGTAAGATACATCAAACAACCACTAATGTAAACTGATTAGTTTAACTTTACTGAACGTAACCAATTTACCAGTAAAAAAAGAGAAATTATCAACCGATTTTCAAATTAAAATTAAAACCAAAGCGAATTACCGCAATTCCTGGTTTTGCACCAAAATTGTTTAAAACCCCAAATATCAAAATTGGCCCAGACCCCCAAATATAAGATGACAATATCTATAGGACATAAAAACTTTTTCTAACCAACCAAGTGCATTTTAATATTTACTGTTAGTTGGGAGATAAGAGATACTACGTTAATTCCCATAAGGATATTTTATTTTATATCTGATAAATAATAATATAGAAAGAAATCTGTAAGCAGATAAGGATGCTGTATTTTCAACTATATATTATATTTCATCATCATCATCATCTATTTAATATCAATATTCCAAAAATCGTTAGGCGCTAGTCGAATAGTAAAGGTGGACCTAACACCTAACTAATAAATTGAAAATTAAACAGAGATTAATCGGAGATTAATCAGAGATTAATTTTATAGTTTTAAGACTATTTTAATATTTTTAAAATATATTAATCTATTATAATTAAATTTTTCTATAATATTGTTTTTAAAATTGCAGTAAACACATAAAAACATATTTTAAAAAAAAAATTTATAATTTTCATTAAAATTTTGAACATAAGTTATTGTAAAATATCACTAAATCCCAATCTAAATGTTTGAATAACAAAAAAAAAAAATTAATTGGCGGCGAAAGTGGACCTAACGATTAGACGCTAATCGGGCGGTGAGAATGAATCTAGAGACTAAACGGAAAGTAATCGGAGTTAGACACGAATTTTTATAACATGGCTTAATACAGACCTCTTTCCTTTGTTTCTTTAATATTCTTAATTTAACCATTTGGGAATCATTCAAAGATAAGACAGACGCACAAAAGCAAATTCAAATGGAATTATACTTTTAAGCTGGATAATTTTCTTTACTAATAAAATTGTCAACCATAGTAAGCGTAATCTCTAAAGTCCACGAAATACAATAGTCGTCATTGCACCACGTTTAAAGTTTAAACTTTCAAGTTCCAAAGAAACAAATCTCTTCTTTAACTAACGATATAGTTTACGTATGGTTCTTTCCCAATGGGGTAATTTTGTCTCATTAGTTTGTCGGTTTTAAAAAAAAACTTATAATATTTGTGCTTAGTAGTTCAAATCGAACTAAACAACAATTGATAAACATTTTATCAAAAAAAATAAAAACTAGAATTATTAAACATACTTTACCCATTTAATTAGTACCCACTGGCATGTAATAATATACTGATAAGTTAGTCAATCGTGTTAGATTTTCATTGGAGTCGCATAAAAAGGAACTTACAACAAAAACGAGGGATTAAAATTTAGATAAGGACATGTAAATAGAAGGTTACAGAATCCAGTGTTATTGGATATTTCTAGATTTTATCCTACGACTGTGACAACTAAAGATACAATGAAACAATTAATTTAAATGCAATTATTTCAAAAATAGTAATCACTGGTCTGCCCAATAAGGAACAACACAACACATATTTAGCTGTTATATCCAAATAAAATAAAATAAAAACATAACCAAAAGAGTAAAGAATCAAAATGTTACATATTGACCAATTATTTTCCCAATATACTTTTCTCTTTTTCCCCTGATTCGTCATTCCACGAATCTTCCTTTTTATTCGGATAATCTTTTGTAATGTAAAAATTCGACACCGTTTTTTTTTTTTTTTAATATATTATCTATCTATAAATACAAGCAACCTAAGACGAACAACTTCTCCACTCATTCTTATCCTTATCTTCTTCCTTGTTCTATTTCGCTTCTAACTAATCATTAATTTTCTTGTTTAACTTTTCTATACATCCTCGTCAAATCACAGATTCTTGAAATTCTTATTAATCAAAAAGATCAGAAAAAATGTCAATGGACATGGTTCTGAAATGAGAAATCTCAACCAATTCTCTCGATTCCTTGTTTATCATTCTGTATCCGTTTTGATTCTCCATTGGTTTTACGTTATCTCTTGAACAGTTGTTTTTTTGTTAGGACAAAAACATGGCTAACGCTGCGAAGACAAGTTCAGGTTCCGACGACATAGATGAGAAGAAACGTAAACGCAAGTTGTCAAACCGCGAATCTGCTAGGCGATCGCGTTTGAAGAAACAGAAGTTAATGGAAGACACTATTAATGAGATCTCGACTTTGGAGAGACGAATCAAAGAGATCAGGGAGAGATGTAAAGTTGTGAGACAAAGGCTAGACTCTGTTGAGTCTGAGAACGCTGTTCTTAGATCGGAGAAAACGTGGCTTTCGAGTTACGTTAGCGATTTAGAGAATATGATCTCCTCGACAAGCTTAACGCAGACGCAGAATGGTGGCGGCGATGAACAGAACGCAAACGCGGAAATAGCGGTTGGTGATTGTAGGAGTAGACCATGGCAGTTGGGTTGTGATTCTATACAACCAACCTCGTCCTTTAGGACATGAGTTTTTGTGTTTTAGTTTGTAATTTTGGCCATTTTCTAATTTGTGTTATCTTTTCATCTTGAATTGTTTTTTTTTCCTCAATCCTCATCCATAATTAATGATACTAGAGTATTCGTGCCTCATGGAGATTCAAATGTATTTCTTGTTCTTGCTATTAACATTTTCATGTTTTATTTAGATGTTTTTTTGGGTATTATGTAAGTTAGAAATGGGAGAATTGTTGAAATAATTAAAAGGGAGAAAAACTTAAATAGCACATAATTTAGGTGAAATTATGAAAATGAATCAATTTTTTTTTAATTACTTAAATATTTTGCGTACCCAAAATGTCATTCTAAACATTTGATAACAAAAACGTTATTACACAAATGTCATTACTATTAATTTTCACATCAGCGTAAAATCATGTGTCGCGCCTACGTGGCACAAAAAAAACCTACGTGTATTATGAAAGTCTGCCAGGGATTTATCTCGCCTATTGACGGCTAACTTATTGGACAAAAATGCTGATTTATTATAAACGGCTGATTTATAAAATAGAATGGCTGATTTATCTCCGTAAATCAGCTTGTAGTTATAGCAGACTTATAAAACATTGGCTGATATATGTGCAGGAAACGGCTGACTTATAATAATTCTGGCTGATTTATGAGATATATGAGATATCGGCTGATTTATATGTGCAGGAAACGGCTGACATATAATAATTTTTGCTGATTTATGAGATAGTGGCTGATTTAAATGTACACGTCACGGCTGAGTTATGAAAATGTTGTCTGACTTATATTTGGCTGGCTGATAATCGATTGCTCTAGCTGACTTATTTAGCTGATTTATACTTAAACGGCAGACTTATGTTATCTTGATGTGACTGACTTAAGGTTAATCTGCCATTTAGTAGCCGATTAAACGAAAGTCAGGTTATTTACGGCTGATTATATAATCTTTCAATAATTACGGTAATAGAATGCTTTTGATGACAGATTTACGTAATGTAGCGGCTGATCTAATTGTCTGACCTGATTAATGTGCATCTAATGGCTGATTTTTTAAACTTATAAAATTACTTAAATATTTGTTTCCCCTATTTTTGTGTGAGGGCTGATTTCTTGTGGCGGATTTTATAGTTCCTTTGGTGGCATGTTTACTATGTCAGCTTCCACATCATTAACATTAACATTATTGCATAAGTCAGCTACAACGTTTAAGAGTTTTTTAGATTTGTAAACGGATTAATTCATATCAATTTTTTAATTCTTGTTCAATTCATCGTTCTTGTTCGCCATTGTTTCAGTTCTTGCTGAGCTTAACAAGGTCAGTCGATTCTTTGTTTCTGTGTAAACATTGATTCGAATTGTGCAATAAACGTATTTGGCTTCAGTTCCGTTTGAATTGAAATTTCTTTGTATCACTTCAACAATGGTGAGTGGAATTTTCCCAACTTCATCTTTTAATCCCTTTCTTGTAACATATTCTGGGCTTGGATTCAATAGAAAGAGATTCGTCATGGTTGTACCTGGCGATAATTAAAAAAGAGATAAATGCTTGAGAAGATTGATTAAAAAATTATGACGACGAGTTATTATTTTGCGGCGGAGTTATTATTTACTATTGGCTGATTTACTGCGTAATCTGGGTGAGTTAATGATTATTTGCGGTTGATTTATGTAGAATCATACGATATAATTGTATAGAAATCCGCATGAAACCAAATTAAACTGATAAATAAAACCAAATTAACCAAAATAAACTAAATAAATCCAACATAATTTCACCAAAGTAATATCAACAAAGAAAAAAAACCAAATTTTCAAATAGATTTTGAAGGGAAAACAGTATTTCAATCTTTTTTCCCATGGAGCGAGTCGCAGTAGTCTCTTAGAAACATTCCCATTGGACAGATCTTGTCTAAGCCGACCTTCGTCCAATCCTTCAGGTCTGCTTCATGCCTGCGAATATCGCTCTAAAGGTTCTGAACTTGCTTAACAAGATCTTGGTGCCTTGTTACTAACGCTTCGTGCTGAACCTTGATCTGTTTACAAAAACATGTATTAGATATCAAAGAAAATTCAAATCAACAAACTATGTCTACTTCATACTCTGTAACCAAAGCTTTACAAGTTTAAATAAATAACTACAGAAACATGGTAATCTACATATCCATTATAACTGAAGTTACTAATTACTACATATCTTATTTTAGTTGAGACTTTACCTTATTGACGAAGAACAGAGCCATGCGGTTTTCTTCTTCCGAGAGACTCTCCAACCAATCTTCAGTTGGAGATTTCACCACACCAGGGACGAATATTCGTGGCTCTGGCACGAAATCCGGGAGAGGATTTTTCCATGGGGAATAAAGAACACTACGTCTCTCTTCACAAAATGGATAATGGTCGGTTGGATTGGAAGGAGAAGAACGCACAGGCGATGGAATTCGAGTTGGTTCATAACGACATCTTTTCGCATGAGGCGATAGAGTCAGTGATTCAGAACTAGATGAGGATGTTGTTTTGGAAAATGATGGGGATGATGGGGTAGGGGATGATGGGGTAGGAGATGATCGGTTAGGCGACGAGGTTTCTGAACCGCTGTTCATTTTGGTGAAAGATGAAACGTTCTAAAGATGATCATATATTGAGGATAGTAGGTGTATATATACAGAGGAGAATCAGAACGTTGAAACTCTAAATCTTTTCAGAGAGAATCAGAACGTCGCAACTCTTCAACATCTCTCGAAAACATAAAAAGTTGCAACTCTTCAGTATCCATAAATAAGCCATACCATAGCCATATATCAGCCGTAACGTAAAATCATAAATCAGCCATTAAACTTTGGTGGCAAACCATAGTTATAAATCAGCCACAACATTGTCATTAATCAGCCAAAAGATTGTCATAAGTCAGCCAAAACATTGTCAAAGTTGGAACTCTTAATCGGCTGTCGAGAGAATCAGAAAGTCACCAGAATTACTTTTCAACTCTCGAAAGCATAAACTTTGCAACTCTTCAGCTTCATTGTTAGCTGCCATAAATCAGCCTACAGTTAGCCATAAGTTAGCCATTAATAAACCATACCACGCTATAACACATCCATAAATCAGCCATTACTTGTAACTAACCCTATGTCAGCCGGACGTAAACTGTAACTCGGCCATTACTAAACCATATATCAGCCGTTAAGAACCCAATTTCATGAACACAATTAACTTCAAAATTACATAAAAGTTTAGCATAATATTGGAAAAATAGTATTTATTAGTCTAATAACAGACGCTACTAAATATAACTCGAGTGTTAATGTATCAGAGAAAACAATACAATAATTCTATATTAGTTTACAAGTTTTCGCATTATGTCCAACTTGTTTACAAACTGAGCATGCATGTTGCTTTCTTGGGCGTTTCTTCGCACTTGCCAATTCTAAAACAGATTTGATTCTAGATTTCGATGGTCTTCCTGGTTGATTTTTGGCAATTGGGGGGTTACACACTTGTTCCGCTATGTGGTCTGGAACGGTAATCGCCGAATCTATAGGCATCACTGATCCTGCATAGGCGTTAAGCAAATACCTACTGTAATAATATGGGTTACATAATGAGATACGAGAAACACCCTTGTGCTGAGCGGCTGCAATTGCATGTACGCATGGTAATTTATCGATGTCAAAATGACGACAAGTGCATCTCTTCGATCTCAAATTGACAACATGCAAAGATGTCCCATAGATAACTTGTATATGCGAAGCATCAATCGTTTGTACCGTCGCATGTATGGCACAATTCACAGGGTCCTGTTTAACTCAAAACAAAAGAATGGGTATATTATTATTTCAAAATGGCTGAATTATTAAATAGATTGGCTGACTTATAAAATATATTGGCTGACCTGTAACAATTTTTCAACACCACGTGTAAGTGTTGTTTTCAACGACATTGCTGATTCTCGTCGCTCATTAAACCATCTTGTCATCATTGATCTTATCGTTTCCAATATGCGAACGATTGGATAACTTCTTGCTTTAGAAAGGACCTTGTTCATCGATTCTGCTATTTTTGTCGTCGTTAGGTTATACCTATCACCCGGAAAATGAACACGGGCCCACATGCGTATATCTGCTCTTTCCAGGTAACCATAAAGTTCAGGGTTAATGACTTCAATATCACGGAAGACGGATTCAAATTCGTCAACTCTGTAACAATTTGCAGCTTTCTTCACTAAACGGAACAAATTCCCCCCTCTGAATCGTAACAGAATGTTCTTGTATAAATGATACGTACAAATTCCATGAGATGCCAATGGATACACGGTTCGAATAGCTTTCCCAATTGACTTATGCCTATCTGAGATGATCACAAGACCCTTATCATCAAGAATAACGTTGTTCAATTGCGAAAAAAACCATAGCCAAGATTCATCATTTTCAGTGTCAACCACCCCAAACGCTAATGGAAAGATCTGAAAGTTTCCATCTTGAGCTAGTGTTATAAGGAGCGTCCCTTTGTATTTTCCATGGAGAAATATACCATCCACAATGACTACTTTGCGCATAAAACGAAAGCCACTGATGCTTGCTCCGAATGCAATAAATAAAGTTAGAGCTGTACATAAGTCAATCGCACAAAAGCCATAAATCAGCCAATATAATAAACCATAAATCAGCCGTAACTTATAATAAACAATAAATCAGTCGTCACTTATAATAAACAATAAATCAGCCCGAAACTAAACCATAACTCGGCCATTACTAAACCGTATATCAACCACCAACTACAATAAGTCAGCCTCAATGAAGTAGAAGATTACCTTAATTCCAAACTGCTTAGTAATTGATACTCCCACATGTCTAGGCAGAAATGATGGCTCAGTGTCGCCAATCAAATCCCTATACACTGCTCCCAACACATCCGGTGTTGCTTGCCGAGATCGAGTAGATCGCTCTGTAACAGAACATGTGTGTTCTGAATCGAACTGACGAATATAGAATTCTGAGGATTGTCCTGTTCGAGAAGCACGAACTCTCCATCCACATCCGTTTACCCAACACTTAACGATCAGAGTATCAACACGAGAAACTGATACATCAAAATCAAACCTATCTCTCACCGATAGAAGTTTCAGTCGTTTCACCAATGCTTCTTCACTCTCGTATCGTTGACCTACAACGAGACTTAGCGAAGACAAAGCTAACCTAACTGGATCAGTTTCTTTCGATACTTGTTTCAAAATATTATGTACTCTTTTCTTCGGTGGCAGTACCTCAAAATCTTCATCTTCTTGTTCATGCTTCCCCATTAAGTTGAAGTTATCATCATCAGATAATGCACTATCCGGATTATCAAAAATATCAAATCTGTTGTCAAATTTGTCTTCTTCAACGTCGTTTTCTTTTTCGTACTTTCTATCCTTGCTTTCCAGATCTTCGTTATCCCGTATCTCATCAGATCTCCCATTACTTAACTCTTCTTCTGGAACATGACTCAGTGGTTGTTTAATCTTCTCTTCCGATTTATCATGATGCATAACTTCACTGTCTTCTTTATCTATAACCTCAACGCATAAACGTAGCTCATCACTCTTGCGTAAGCTTAGAAAACCTCGTAATTGATGAGAATTAGAAATATAAACCGGTGGAGTATCAAGCGCCATTTTTCGCAAAGTCTTGCTCGAGAACATGTAGCTAAGTTGGATCTTACAGCTTACCTCATGTAACCCATAATCCTCAATAATCATCTGCACAAGTTCGTCGAAGGTTGTATGTTCATTGACTTCCAGAACTCGACACCCTCGTTTGTCGGCGTTGAAAATATATCTATTATTCTGTACCCAATTGCCGCAAACTATAATTACCGGGTCCATTTAGGAATGAGTAAGATAGATAACTGAAGAAGATGATGGATGAATGATGAAGACGAACAAGGATTTCAGTGTCAAAACCGACGGCTATACTATCCAGTAAATAGAGGTAAATCAGCCACTTAATAGGACCACTCAAACAATGTCTGACTTACTACACACTTTGGTGGATTTATGAAAATGGCTGACTTATGTTTAATTTGCGGCTGATTTATTAAACTGATAACGGCTGACTTAATACAAACAATGACTACTTAATTCAAGTGTCGGCTGAGTTATGTATTGTTTAGGGGGATTTAAAATTTTGTTACCGGATGACTTATCTATACTTTGGGTTTTCGATTCGCCTTAGCCTCAGATTTTATTGTTGAACAAATGTCAGCTATAAATATTCCTTTTTAACATTAAGCATCTAACATAATTACATAAATTGTGCATACATGTTTGGAACTTCATCATAAATCTCCGCTGCCATCTTTTCACGTATGCCTTGGATATTATCATCGCTGAGACCTTCAAAAACGACGCCAAGCGATAACATTTCAATATACTTAAGTGAGAAGACGCCACAATCACCAAAGTTTTTATTTTGGGGGATGCCTTTTCTCCTCCTGAATTTGAATTACTGATTACTTGGCTTTCGGAGGGTAGAGGGAATTATTTCGTTCAACAGCGCAGGCACCATGCGCGTGAACATCCTGCACTGCTCATGTATTAATTTATCAGACTCTACAGTTCCTTCTCCTATGATACTGTCGTAACAATCTATCTTCTCCTTAGCGAAATCAATCTCCAACGTTACCCAGTGGTCTCCGTTAACTTGTTGAACCAAGTACGCGAGATCTACATCCACATACCATATCTTGTTTGTTGGCATGTCAGCAGGGGATTTGCCATTCGCTAAATCCAGATACGATTGGGTAAAAATCCATTTCTTTGGATCTAAACTCTACTGTTTGTAGTCTTTCACCCACGTACACACGAACCATGGATCGATAAAAACAATCCGGTCAGTATAAAAAGGAGATGGAACGTTCATAGACCTCTTCCGAAGCAATCGTAGAAACTGTGTCAAGTGCTGTTATGAAGAAACAATAGTATAAGTCAGCCCAAACTTAGAATTAATTCTGCCGTACTTAAACTTAAGTCACCAGACCTAAACTTAAGTCACCTCACTCTAAAATTAAGTCAGCCTGGACTTAAACTTAAATCAGCCATAACATAGAAAATAACGATGTTACTCGGCCGTAACATACCTCAGATGCCAGCCATCCATAATCCTTATCAGGCCAATCTTTTCTCGGGGTGATAAGCTCCCTATAGAGAAGGATATCTTCAGGAATATGTTTTTTCTCTTTGAGGGGAATAGACCTGATGAAAAAAAAACAACAGATTGAGATCAAGTTTAGGCATATACGCAAAATAAAATATACATATGTACATACTCATATGATCGGAGGTATTCTCTAAGTTTCTCCATTTTTCCATGATCCACTCTTTTCAGAGGATCATATATTGCTTTTGAAGGAACCACACCCTTCCTCATTAACGACATTCCATTCAGTCCTACCATCGAATATGGTGCAGGTGAAGGCCAAGTTTTCTTCGGACGTTTTCCAAACAGAAGATGCTTTCCCCCTAGTTCCTTCTCTAGCAAATTTAAAGCAACATCCAACTTTGTTTGCCTAAGCTTCTCCTCCTCGTTCTCTTCAGAGTCATCGAGCAATTTATTCTCATCTGCAGCGACTTGGTCGGTTATATCTACCAAATCAGTTGTATCTAGCAATATTGGAATCTGTTTCATATCATGTTGCTTGGGGTGCTTCTCTTGTTTAACTTTTTTAGGCATAAACAACTCCCTTCGTCCCTTATCCTTTACCTTCTCTTCATGGCCTATATTCTGGGCATTGTCTTCCTTCTTGTCATTTACTTTCTTCTCTTCTTGGCTTTTATCTTCTTCTTTTCTTTTCTTCTCTTCATTGCCTACTTTTTTTGTCAATGCTTTCAGTTTCCTTTTCTCGACTTCTTCTAGCAGCGCAGTGTCATCTATATCAGAAACTTTTATCCGATATGGTTTATGCTGTATCAAAAACAATTATATATTAGCCATAATATATAGCATAAATCAGCCATCATATAAAGTATAAGTCAGCCACCTCACAATTGTAAGTCAGACATAATATCTAGTATAAATCAGAATATTACCGGGCTAGTCACCTCTTCTCCTTCGAAAACCTTCGACATGCCATCGTTTTGAATGGAATTTTCAATTTCACGAGGTTCTATCAGATCTTTCAGCCTTTTCAACTCATTCTCCATATCCCCAACTTTGTCTTCCACACATGTTATTCGATGGCCATATTTTTCTTCGAACTTAACTTCAAGCTTATCTTCTATCACTGCCACAATGCTGTTAATGTTTTCGTCCACTACATTAAATCTTCTGTCAAATCTAACCATCATTTGCTCAACGAGTTTAAGAAGGCCATTCCCAGAAACATCTGGAACATAATCTTATATTTTCATGCAATCAGCACCCGTTCTCTTCTTAACATTTCCTTCTCCATCCACATCCCCAAGATTCATCTTTTTTCTTTTCTCCTTCGGATGCTCTGATTTATCGACTTTCTTTCTGTTCTCGATAACTTCCACATTCTTGCCTTTGCCTTTCGTCCTAGATGGTTCAACTTGCTTCACATCCCAATAACCTTTGACAAACTTATCTTCAAGAATGTCGACTATCAGGTTCTGAACTTCTATGCTTCGTATGTCATCATCCCATGTAGGATAGATCTCATCAATAGGCTTTATGACCATCCTCTTAACACGCACCTATATCAATATCAAACATTATTGTAAGTAGGCCAGCTACAATATTGAATACCTACAATATTGAGATATTCAATACTAACTCAGCCACAAAATGAAACCGTAAGTCAGCTACAATAGTAAACTAAGTCAGCCGCTATATAAAACCATAAGTCAGCTATAATATGGAGACATAAATCAGCCGAAACATAAAACCATACCTCACCACGCTGTTTAATCTCCTTACTAATAACCTTCTCTAAATTAGTACGCGTACGATTTCCACCCCATCGAAGAAATGGCATAAGACTCGACTGATTTCTTCTCCCAAAACGCTCTCCGAATACCATAATCGATTTATACGCTCAAAACAGCAACGCGTGCACGCAGCCATTGACGGTATACGAATTGCGTTCAAACTGAACCATCTTCACACCTTCTATAAGGCTTTTAAATGCAACCCGACCCCATGGATAACCAGCAAAGTCTTCATCCTTGAAGACACTTTTTGCTGTTTCTAAAGGCATTCTAGAATTATGATGTATACCATAAATCCCCATGTGTAGAATGCATAGCAACCCCAGCATCCTCCTTTTTGGTAAATCCCATGCACGGCACCTACCAAATGCTTTGGCCAACTCATCATACTTTGGCCCAACTCCATATGGCACACCTAACTCTGCCCAGAAGCTAGTGTAGTCAGCTTCACAACTTTCCTTTGGCAAAACATCGATGTTTAGCCCAGTAATCTCAGCAAATTCGTAGAGGCTAAACCTGATCGGTTGACCACCGACGAGTACCCATATCTCATATGCATTCTCTATTGCCAACTGACGGGTCAGTAGAAAATGCACAGTCTTAGCCGACCAAACGTAGTCGAAATCAACAAGCTTAGGAAGCAGTCCAACAGATGATTCCTTAATTGCATCCCATGCATCGTTTCCTATAGCTTCTTTAACGCGCGAGAAATTGCCTAGTTGACAGTTGTGATTCATGCTCTTATTCTGCAAAGGCGATTTCCCGTCCGCGTAAAGTGTAATCGGGTACTTCTTTGCTCCATTAGAAGAATCCAACTATATAATAGAAATATATCAGACATAAATCAGCAATAAATTCTCTAAATCAAATATAAATTAACCATAAATCAGCCGTAAGAAAACCAAAAATCAGCTGCTTAGGGTTCGGCTAATTTATGATAGGTATATGTCATCGCTTATAAATCTCTTAACATAGATAAAGTAACTTAAACACATACCTTTCTAGTTTTTGAAATGGCGAATTAGAGCTTAACTCTCAGAAATTTGAGATTCAAATTTTTGGGCAGATGAACAGTAATCGAGGATGAACAGTTATCTTTCTAGTTCGTCTTCTGGGATTCTGCGACAGAAGCGGTCGTTGGGAGACGGACGAGAAAATCGTGGCTGTAACAACGGAAAGAGACGGCGTGAATCTGAAAAAATTTAGCAGGGAACTTCTCCTTGATTTCGCAAGAGAGTCGTCGTACAGAAGAAGAGACGAAAATTTTTTTTTTCCCCTAAGCAAAAGTGAAATCAACTGGTCTTTTTTCAAGTTTTAATAAAATAACTTTGTTTACTGTCCAACCCATGAAAATTCAAAAAAAGGGCAAAATCCCCCATGCTTCCACAGCACATAAGTCAGCCAGTACTAAACCATAACTCAGCCATTACTAAACAATAAGTCAGTCCGTAACTAAACAATAAGTCAGCCAGTACTAAACCATAAGTCAGCAGTACTTTTCAATAAGTCAGCCAACACTAAACAATAAGTCAGTCCGTAACTAAACCATAAGTCAGCCAGTACTAAACCATAAGTCAGCCAACACTTTTCAATAAGTCAGCCAACACTAAACAATAAGTCAGTCCGTAACTAAACCATAAGTCAGCCAGCACTTTTTCATAAGTCATCCTGACTTTTTCATAAGTCAGCCTGTACTAAAACATAAGTCCACCATCTCTGAAGCATAGATCTCCCATTACTGCTACAGAGTCAGTCATTTCTGAATAATAACTCAGCTGATACATAAGTCGATCTTTTTGAGGCAAATCCTTTCTCGGGGTGATTAGATCTCCGCAATGCCATAAATATTTTCCAGCATCAATCACTCGTCGAACACTGTTCCGAGTTATTTCATGCGCCGGCAGGAACAACTGGAAAGGAGGAGAGGATAAGAGATTTTTTTCCCGTCCAAAAATAAATTAAAATGGCAAAATCCGTAATTTGAGTTTTAAATTTGGCTAAACTGACATTTTCATTACCAAAACTGATATTTCAGTAATTTCAAAAATAAATATCTATGGTAGTCATTTCACAACTTTTCTGGTATATTTAAGTAATTCTTTCAAATTAAAATTGAAGCAAAAGGTGGTATCAGACTGGACTAAAATAAATGGTTTTGTAATTGATCAGTTTGTGATACTAGCCTGGACAGACAAAAATGTTTTTTTTAACCCGTTTTCGAAACAAACATAAAATAGTTTGTTATGGTTTTCTAAGATTTTTTTCCTTTTCATGTCTTTTTCTAAGTTTTGATGTATACTCATATAACAAAAAATATCCTTGCACGTTCGAGAATTCTACCCCTTCTCTCTCTCTTTCAGTGGCCAGTGGTTGGTGTGGGGTGGTTTCTTTTGTGGTTTCAAAATCCACTTCTAGATCTAAGTAGTCTCCTCAGTTTATCTCCATGGTGTTCTCTTTTCCTTTTTTTTTCTTTTTTGGGTTGCAGTTCTTGTCATGTCCTTTAACTGTGACGTTTTAGTAAGGGTTCAATGAAGGTGGTGAGTTTTGATTTTGGATGTGGAAAACCGTTTGCTCCAAACTTCTCAAGCAGTGGAAGATATGCTAAACATTTAATAGTGTTCTCAGGGTATGGCTCTTCGGATTTGGTGAAAACCCTACGAGTCTTACGCCTCACCCATCTCAAACTTCTACTTCGACTGTTGCCTTCTCTCTATCACATTGTTTAGGTATCATTTTTGTTGTGGTCTAACTCTTTTCCGTAGAATCGATATTCTAGATGCATACCATGTGTGGATCCATAGTGGATTTAAGTTAAAGTTTGAAGAAAAAGAGAAAAAAATTCTATTAGTTGGATTAATTATTACACTTTGTTTCTCTTTGTTCATGGCCATAGCAATATAATGAGGTTATGCTCATATCTCCTTTTGTCAATACATTGGACGAGGATTTTTCTTCACTTGGCACATTTTCTAATTTTCGTGTTCTTTGGCTTGTAGATGGCAAGAGTCTAGTAGCCAAAAGTATCACTAGCTTACGCTCTGACCCGAGTAGCATGTGGCGATTTGGGTCTCCGGAAAAGTATATTCAGTATGTAGTTAGATTTATCTTTTGGACTCATATGTTAGGGCGGTTGATTCCAAGGTTATTTCAGAGGTGTCAATTGGGCATGCCCGCGCCTGTTTGGCCCAATCCGCGGTGGACTAATTAGTTTGGTGACCGCGGTGGACGTGCCCGCGAAGACCCACGGTCGGAGAAACCATGTCCAGACCCGCCCCGCCAAAATCGACGGGCTAGCGGACCGGCCCGCGGGCAATCCACTTTGATGATGCTGTGATGTTTCTCTTTACTTGTCTCTTGTTTACATAAGTTGCAGAGATAATTACAACCACCAGATATCAATCTATCTTTTTAAAAGAATCTTGTTGAAAAATGACTTAAAAACAAGAATTTTGCCTCAAGTCTAGTTGCAATATTGGATACTTTGATGTGTCTCAATATCAAATTGGAATTTCCAGGTCTCAATTTAGAATTTTGTTTTCATTATACGTAATCAGGCTATACATAAGCATGCTAATATAATAAACAAATTAGAAATATCAATTCTTTAACTAGAAAACATTGACATGCAAAATCATGTTAGAAGAAACATGTAGAAATGTAGTAAATAATTCCACGAATAGAAATATCAAATGTTAAAGAGTTTACAACTACTAGTGTTAGTCTAGTCATGAGAAGAAAAAACTTTAAATTTCCATCGTACTTATGACTTATGTATACCAAACTCAGCCTTATGAAGATTAAACTGAAACTCAAACTGAAAACCCAAAACAAAAGTTAAACTGAAATTCCAAAACAAAAGTTAAACTGAAACTCAAACTGAAAGCAAGCTAAGATAGGGTCTGAAAATAAAATAAAATACAAAAGCTAAAAATCAAACTGAAACTGAAATTCAAAGCAAAACATGTCTCTTCAATCTTCATCAATGTCCGTCTTCATCATCAACAATCGATTGGAAAGAAGGTAGTGTCTCATCTTTACCATCAAATTCTTCATCTTCCTCTACAAATATAACAAAAAAATAAGAAAAATATATGATTTATGATTGTGTACAAATAAAAGATGAAAAAATTATTTGTTTACCATTTTCATATGCTTCAAATCTCTTTAACCAATTGCGACTGCATATTAATGCTTAAACGTTTTTTGGAAGAAGACGGCTTCTATATTTATTCAAAACTCGAGCTCCAATGCTAAAAGATGATTCAAAAGCTACAGTTGTTATAGGAATGCTAAGAATGTCACAAGCCATGAAAGCCAATCCCCCAAACCGTTGAGAGTTATCTTTCCAATATTTCAGAATATCCAAACTCTGAAAATCCCTCACGTCTAATGGCGGTTCATCTAGATATATTTCCAAAGAAGACTTTCCACTAATAACAACGTTTGCTTTGCGAAAGGCAAAGAAATCCTACAATTAAACATTATCAAAAGCGTATAAGCAAAAGGAAAAATAGAGAATATCAAAAGTCGAAAACAGATAATCAAAAGTCATTACTTACATTATAATTTCCAAAACTTCCTCTTTGCTCTTCACCGTCATCTTTCTGTTGAAAAGTTTCACGTGTCTCTATAGAAGGTGATGTCGAATTGGACTTGCTTTCATATATTTCAAAAAGAGTATGTAGTTTACCACGCAAATACTCCATCTTTCCTGAACAAGATCTCCTATCTAGTTTTCCAAAACAATATTCTGCAAGTGTTAGTTTCAACCTTGGATCAAACACTGAAGCTATTGCAAAAATATCACTAAATTCCTCCCAATACTTTTCAAATTTCTCTATCATAGGGATAACCATTTTCCTGATAATCTCATCTTCATTCAACAGATTTTCTTTCAACCAACTTTGGATTTTCCAAACCTGAAAGAAATACAAGTTTGAAGTTGGATATGTAGAACCTGACATAAGGCAAGTGACCACATCAAAAAGGCTCCAAAAAATACATATCGCAGTCATTCGTTTCCATTCATCTTCTGTTAGGTGAGACTTGTAGCTTCTGGCATCAATGAGTTTGAGATTATCAAAAGCAGCTCGATACTTTATAGCCCTATCAAGCATCTTATATGTTGAATTCCATTGAGTTGTCATATCCAATAGCAAACCAGGCTTTAGCTTTATGCCAACAGATTCCACACATTTGGCAAATAATATTTCGTGAGCTTGATATATCAGTATTTTACATGATTTATGCATACATTTTCCTTTCTATTTGTTTAGTTTCGCCTTAAGTTCACAGCATTTCTAGTCCAATTTCATATGTTTTTGCACTTAGGAGAATTTGTACTAGCATTTGCATACATGTTGCATTTTGGAGCTAAAACAGGTACAACTTGGAGCATGGATGCTAGGACAGCTAGAGACCCCACTCGAGCCCACGCTTGCCACCCCACTCGAGCCCGCGCTTGCCACCCCACTCAAAAACCCACTCGAGCCCGTGCTTGCCACCCCACTCGAGCCTGCGCTCGCTACGCCACTCGAGCCCGCGCTTGCCACCCCACTCGAGACACCACTCGAGCCCGTGCTTGCCACCCCACTCGAGACCCCACTCGAGCCCATGCTTGCCACCTCACTCGAGACCCCACTCGAGCCCGTGCTTGCCACCCCACTCGAGCCCATGCTTGCCACCCCACTTGAGCCCTGCCTTGCGATGCTCTTTGCTCGAGCCCACCTCCATTCGAGTCCACACTCGACATCACATCCCCGACTCGACCTCAGCTCCACCACAATCCACTCGATGCTGCACTCAACGTTACCACTCGACGCTGGCACTCGAGTCCCCACTCCACTCAACACCACTCGACCAGACTTGGTCGAGCTGAACCATTCACGAAGACTTAGCTATTTTTCTTTGTCTTTTTCTATTTTTAGGGTTTTCCGTATTTTACTATAAATATCACTGTTAGGTATTATCCAGCGGATATGTCTTTTATTTTTAGGGTTTTTCTTTGCCTCCAAACCTTGTTCTTGATGTTCTTGGTGTTCTTCATTTTGTAATTCAGATCTCTTTTAATCTAGTACTTAGTTTGCTTTAATTCTTTGTAGTCTTACATTTCTCATCTTAATCTATCTTTCTAAACTATTTTCAATGAATTCTGAAGTGTTTGATTTTTCTGGGTTCATGTTCTTGATTATGAGTTGTGTTCTTGAGTAGTGATTTAGGGTTTTTGAGGATGGATTAGATTTGTGTAGGGTTCTTGGTCTCCTTAGATGTTTGAGCTTTAAATTGCATAGATCTCTTCTGGATTAGGTGTTCTTAATGCTTAGTTAGCCAAGACATTGGTAATTATGATCTCAAGCATTTCCCACTCAGAATGTGTTGATGAGATGCTTGAACCAACTAATACCAAAGATCTATAGCTTTAACCCATGGCTTAAGAGGTTCTAACTGTATTTTGACATTAATGAATTGGTTCTTAATGCTTGCCTATATTATGTTTCATTGATATCTGCTCTAAGTTTCCTTGTATCTTTGACTAGGTATTAAGATTAGGAAGTGGTATAGGCTTGTTGGTGTTTGTCACGAGAGTGGAGTCACCTTACCTTGATGTTCATTGTCTAGAGATAGCTTCTGTGAAGTTTTATTGAGCACCTAGGAGAGACCAAGGAGAATCACATTTTGACCCCCATCCTTAGACCCCTATTTACATCTTCTTGCTTTATCATTTTGTCCTAAGTCATTTACTTGTTTAATTGCACTTTGCCTTTCATCTCTCTCAACTCGGTCTTGAACCCGAGCGCATAGTTGTTCGTAGTTTTTAGGCTCCACTCGATCTCATTGACTCGTTCCAAGTGGTCGAGTGCATCTTTTTGTCATTTTTTCTGCATTGACTCGATCACTTGACTCGGTTTAAGACTCGAGTCAAGCACCCATCTTACTGCATTTTGTTTTTATTTCACTTAGGTTGTTAGATAAACATTTCATTTTTATCTGGCTTGACTTAGTTGTATCTGATCACATCTTGATTGCTAGCATCACACCCATTTGGATTGACACCTTAGTATTCCAATGACAATGCTAGAGAATTGATACATCCTTCTGCATACTCACACAAAAAAGAGTTACATTGTTTTTACTTGGGAATTGCATAACTGACAGGGGATTTACATCCAGTAGGACAAGTTCTTACTGCTAGATTTTCCTTGCACACAGAAGTAGTCCCTGAGTAAAAACACTAATATCAGAGCTTCAGATGCTTCAACATACTTGATATTGTCCCTGATCTTCTGCAGTGAACCAACAATCTCTTTTAGCCCTTCTTGAACAATGGGATTAAGAATATGTGTTGAGCATCTCACATGAAAAAACTCTCCTCGGCACAACAAATCACTTCGCAATATAAGCTGAGATTTCAAAATATCTTGCATGGAATCATTATTAGTAGCATTGTCTAACGTGATAGAGCACACTTTTTTATCAACTCTCCATTCCTTCTATTTCTCAAGAATCTCCATTGCCAAATTAATACCTCTGTGGGGAGGCGGCATAGCACAAAATACTAGAATTTTATTGTTTAGTTTCCAGTTCTTGTCGATATAATGTGATGCTAAACACATGTAACCTTCATGAGTGACTGCAGACCACAAATTAGAATTGAAGCAAATACTTCCAGAAAAATTAGCTAATTCTCTCTTTAACTTCTCCGTCTCATTCTCATACAACTTGAAAACATCTGCTGCAGCTGTGTTCCGACTGATAAACTTCACATCTGCATTCAAGTACTTCCAAACTGCTCTAACTTTCTCATATTCAACATATACATACGGAAGATCATGCTGAATAATAGTCTTAGCTACCATTTCATGAAAAACAGATTGATCTATCTTCCTAGATTGCAACTTTGCTTCTGCATTCACCATCATTGCAACAACATCACCATCTCTAGTCTTAAGCTTGCATTTTTCAAGATGACGTAAGTATGAGTTTGTACCATTTTTGTGTGAGTTGTACGCAAAGTTGCGCTTGCAATGCTTGCATTGTGCTCTTTCTTCACTTTTTCCCGAGCTCTTATCAACCTTTATAATCACTGTAAAATCCTTCCACGCCTTTGAATATTGCTTTCTTCTTTTTGGGGCCCATGGCTTTCCTTTGTCACCATTATCATCATCATCATCATCAATCTCAATAGCCGGTCTTTTACCACTTTTAGATGATTCAGCTCCATCAAACGTCCTTTGCTCGTTTTCAGCGTTTGCAGCATCGATAACTCTCTGAGTTTCCAAGTTTATCGATCTTATTTCGAGAAAATCTTGTGAATCCTGTCAATAACAAAGCAAATACATTGATTCTCAACTCAAATACCAATTAATGAATTAAGCGTAACTGAAAATAAAATTATCAATATATCAACTAACCATTAGAGATTTCAAACGAATTTCTTGTTTCACTAATTCAATTGATTGTATCTCAGCTGTCTCAGCCTGAATCCCTTAGCGTTACCGTGTTTTACAGTTTTTAGGTTTCAGGGTTTTGTTGAGTTTCTGTTTTTCAGTGGTTGTCTTAAATCAATCAAATATAACGATGCTCTGACTGACTCAACTCTGTTTTCTCAACTTTGAATCACAAAAAAAAAACTCTGAGTCTAACGATGTTCTGATGCTCAGACTCTGTTTCCTTGACGACCTTGATACACTTTGTTTCTGAGCAAACACGACACGGCGTTGGTAAGGTTTTACTTTAAAACTTTTAATTTAGAAATTTATTTTATTACTTATTTAATTAATCACATCATAACTATTAACTAGATTAGCCAAGAGCCCAAGACATTATTTATTTGGTTATTCACGTGTACAAAATACAACTTATATATAATCTACATGTACAAAAGTAACAAAACCAATACAATTCATCTTGATTTTTCACGTGTTTGGTGAACAAAATAGTATTGTACAATGTGACAGAGAATGAAGAACAAAGTACAAAGGGAGAAAGAGAGACTCTTTGATCTGTTCTCTAGTACAAGATATTTAGTGATCTTTCTTAAACTCACTGGCTGCTACAAATTACTTTCTCATGCACTTGTCTCATTGATTAAAAACAAGAAAAATCCTGTAAATAAACCTGCACTTGTCTCAGTATTAACCTGCATTTTTCTCATCGATACAAACCTGCACTTGCCTGAACATTCACTTCCAAATTCATATCCTTCCAACAGTTCAAACGAATCAAAACAAAACCTGCAAATACTAAACCTGGAAAATAGAAATTGAACATAATAAAACTGAATATCCAAAACAGAACGCTTTGAGTTATCTATGTCAATAATGGTGGTCTTCTCTGAAACCTTCTTGCTGAGGGAAAAGGTTTGAAATTACAGTTTTAACTTCTATTCACGAGCAATCCGCAAGCCCACTAATCTGCTGCAGGCTAACCCGTTTCGGCCGCAGACCGCAATGGGCGAGCCCGCGAGACCCGCTTCTTTATTGGCAAAAAATATGTTGTCCAAATCCGCCCCGTGATGGACCTAAATGGGCGTCGCCCGCGGGCACATGCCCAATTGACACCTCTAGTTATTTGTTTTGACCTTTGGCTTAGACTTTCGAGGAAATTAAAATTTTCGGTGGGCTTTTGTAAATTCTTCCAAATTTTAATAAAATATCCCTAGATGACAAACTTAAAACAAAAAATATATTTGTATTTTAGAGTAGTTATAAATAGGGGTGGGCACGGGCCAGGTACTCGGTTTTTTCGCCTGCCTTGGTACCCGGCTTGCTCCACCGGGTAATTGAGTTTGTCGGCTTGGTACTTGCCCCGCCGAGAACGGGTACCCAGTGAAACAAGTACCTGCCCAAAATCCCGAGGCTTGCGGGTTACTTGCCCCGCCACAGGTACCCGTGGGTAATTACTTGATTTTTTTTTAAGTAATGGGTTACGGGTATTTTTTGCGGGTTATGGGTAACGGGTATTTTTGCGGTATGAAACGGGTAATGGGGTGGGTAACGGATAATAGATGGGTAATGGGGCGGGTAACGGGTACGGGTAGCGGGTAACGGAGCGAGTAGCAAAAAAAATTTTCTGGCTTGATACTTGGCTTGGTTTGGCGGGTAATGGATCATGAAGGCTTGATACCTGGCTTGAACGGGGCGGGTACTTGGTCGAACGGGGCGGTATTGGCGAGCGGGTACACTTGGCCGAACGGGCGGTATTCAACGGGCAGATGGACGGGCGGGTAACGGGTACTTGTGCCCAGCCCTAGTTATAAAGCCTACTAAGAGATACAAACATATTTAGGGAAACTATATAGAATCACACTTTTGTAAGTAGCAATTTGCGTAAATATGTAATTTTTTGGAAGTTAGAATGTAGGTTTTTAAAGTTGTTTTCTTTACTTTATTATCCTTGTTTTTACTAAGAATATCATTTTGCCCTCAAATCCTTTTTAATATGGAAAGTATTCCTTAGATTATTTGGTATTTATGGAAGGCAAGAAATGATAAATTGTTTAACAATACGAATAGAAACCCACAGTAGATTTTGAAACTAGCAGAAAGTGAAGCTCAGTCCTGGGTATTAGATAAAGCTAATGATGAAGATATGGAACCAAAATTGTCATCATAACCCGCTTATTGGATTGATGTTTCAATACCTTCTACTCAGGTTATGTCTTTCATGGGATACCAATGTGTTATTGATGGATCTTGGAAGGATACAAAAAATATTTCAAGTCGAGGATGGTTTTGCTTCAAAGACTACATAGAAGGATCAATAATAGGGGTCAGAAATATATGTAGGAGCCTTTCCCCACAACACTCGGACGTTGAGGCACTCATCTAGGCCATGATGGGCATGCTCGCACAACAAAAGACAGAGGTATTTTTTGCGATAGATTGCTCTGAATTGGTGAAGATGATGTCTACACCGATGGAATGGTCTGCCTTCTCAACACATCTGGATGAATTCGTGCGGAATGAAATTTTTTTTGCAGTACTACATATGATACTCTTTTGTAGACCATATACCCCTGGTTTGAGTTTCTAAACCGTTTTAATTGATTATAAACAGTTGACAAAAAAATTAACTTCTTCTATATACTACCGTCAACAAACAATTTATATATATATAAATAAATTTCTAATGTTGATGTTAATATATAAAGTTGACAAATTATATACATAAATAGATGTTAATTTATATACATTGATTTGTGTGGATTATCACTTTCATTTAGGGTTTACGGTTTAGATATCTTCTAGTTAAACTCTGTTACATATGATGTACTTTATAATGGTTGGTTTGAATTTCCAATTCTGTTTATCTTCTCTATATTGATTTTTTTGGATCCCCCTTTCTTTTATGCTTACTTGTAGATAATTTTTTTTTGTTTGCTATAAAAAATCATTCTTTTTTCTAAATAGAAAAACTCGCACCTGTAAATGTTAGAGGAAAAATATATTTATAGTAGGCCAAATAAAATTGAGTAGAATTGTATTACTCTCCCACGTTCTCTCTCCTTCCATTTTTTTTTTGTCAAACTGAACTTCATTTAGATTTAATTTCCATTAAAGGATGATACAAGGTTCACAAGAAACAAATTGGCTAAGCATATACCAAACAGTTGGCTAATCGTTGAACACAACTAAGCACAAAACTAGATAACAAGAGACTAATATCACAAAAGTCTTGCAGTTTCATTTAGGAGATAACAAAAATGATTGTGGTAATGAGGATTAGTGATTCAAAAACAAACATGTGTTGAAGCCTTTTCCATAGATATACAAGCACGTCAGCACGAAGGTACAGGGTCTTCAACACCAATGCTGAGAGAGTAGATGCCCAGGATTTTATGCCACTTCACAATGAATGAGGTTTCCATGCTCCAATAAAAAACAACTCAAAGGTTCAATTCCATTTCATCAGTGTTGTGTGTAGGCCCGTCCCTATATATAAGTTTTAGAAACTTTGGCCAATACTTTTACAGAATTTTTAGGGCCATTAATTTTTGTACAATATTAGTAGTCTACTATGCCATTTATTTATTTATATTTTTGTCTCAACTAAGGTTTTAGGTTAATGAGTTTTTTTTTGTAAATTACATTAATGAATTTAAGTTACGAATGTTTAAGAAAAATAATGTTTTAATATTTTAAATTAAATTTAGAAACTAAGATAAAAAAAAAATAGGGCATCTAACTAACTCTTTCTCACGTTTCTTTCATAGCCACTTCTTCAAACTCTAAAGTCTCTAATCACCATTAATTTTTGCTTTTCGTCAGTGTTTACCATCAATAATCACATGTAGGTTTAGTTTATATTATGGTTTTATTACTATACAATTTTAGAAGAATTGACGATTCCAGTTTCAGTTGCATCTGCTGAAATAAGTTTTTCAAAGTTGAAAAAGTCCTATCTTCGTTCGACTATATCGCAAGAGAGATTGAGTGATTTGGCTATCTTGTCTATCGAAAGGGAGATGGTTAAAAGTATTAACTTTGAAAATTTGGTTAATGATTTTGTAAGAAAAAAAGGAAGCACAATTGTGTTTTAGAATTTTATTTTGGTTTTCTATTTTTGCGTGTGTTTTTTTTTGCTTGTGCAATAATAGTTGTTTACAGAAAAAAAATTATATGAAGTAGAGTCTTTTTTTGAAACACCGTCTATGGTCTTTCCAACCTTAGGAACGGCTTGTGTGATGATGCATCTAGGCTTTTGTCCGCATCTTATATCTCTAATAACTATTAAGACCATCTTTCCCTACTTCATATTCGTAAAATCTTCTCCAAACCTACTATATTTTCAATTCCAAAACAGAGATCTTCAACTTTTACTCCATATTTGGAGTTTTCTATTTCTAATGTACACCAAAAATTAGAAATCTCTTTGAGTTGGAAATAGAGCAAAGACTAGAGAAAACTCCAACTCCAAAATAGAGTTACTCCATTTAATTTTTTTTTTAAAAATATCTGGAGAGGAGATGCTCTAAGAGTGCTTTCTCTTTAAAGAATATCAGTATTCAGACAGAAACTAGTTTATGACAGTCCAAAACTTCCATATAAGCTATGAAAACTGGGGATGCGAGGATGTTCTCAATGGAATGAGAATTAACGAGATTCATACCCATGAGGCAACCCTGCATTCCAGCAGTACATATGAAGTAGTCTCAGTAAACCAGGAGGCAATGTCAAAATTTTCGTAAAGAAGGAAATTGTTGGTTAGAAAAACTCCACAAAGGAGGAATTAAACTACGATGGACATTCCAAAGTGAAGAGATGTATGAAACCGAGGTTGAGAACGGAGAAGAGCTTTATCATATATATGAGACAGAAAACTAGTTGCACACAGTAATAAAAAGTCGTAGGTGCGCTAAGAAAAAATCGAGAGAAATCGATGGAGCAATTGAGAGCAAAGCTATAGAAGAAAGGAGAGAAACTGGGAGTTCCCGTGTTAAGTTTTATGGGCTTCCAACTCAAAACCAATTGGCAATGAGTGGATTGGCTCATATCTCTTATATACTAATGTTAATCCCTTTATATAGCCGATGTGGGATATTAACACGCTGATAAAGCCTAGCCTCTAGCCTTGAGACAGAAAGCAAGCGTAACAAAGAAACAAGGAGTCGCATGTTTTTCCGCAAAAGAGGGATTACACCACTGAGAACAATAGATGAGATAAATGCATAAAGGAACTTTTCAAATACTTCAGGACCATGACATTTATGAAATTTAAACCTTAATAACTCCACATAAATGCATAAACCAATAACACCTTTAATACTGGACAATGTTTTGGATGAATGATTTGGTATACAATCTCATTCTAAAAAAAGCTGAACCAAACATTGCTGAATCTTGAAGACAAAAACGAAACAGCTCCTTTTACAATACCATCACCAGCAAAAGGACGACATTTTAACGACCATCACGTCTTTAAGGAAACCACATTTGTAATTAATAAAACAAATGATGGTTCATACAAACAAAACTTGTATTACTGTTGTTAGGTGTAGTTTTTGGATAGAGAACTCAATTCGGGTAGAAATTGTGAACTAACTACCTAACCAATAACAATAAGTCACATGACCATGAGATCTCATCATCATCACTTAGAAGCTTTTGTTTCCCTCCCATTTCTATATTAATGCTTCTTCCTCTTCTCTAAACCATTCCTTTCCTACCTCCATTTATTTCCGATCTCTCTGCACTGACTCGAGTCGTGACCAGGTCTCTTCTCTTTTCTCTTTCTTTTCCCTTTTGGATCGAACAATTCTTAAGCTTCTTAGATCTGTTTTGATTCCGATCCGTGGCTTTAAATACCAAAGTTTCGATATTTACGAGGAGAATGCGTAAAAGATCGAAACTTTTTTGTTTTCTTTTTCCTCAATCACAAGATTCGTTAATGTTTTAGTAAACGAGGCTGAGATAGGCGTGTTACTGATTTAAGAATTGGAGTTTGTTCTGATTTCGATTGTAGTGTAAAGTATCCAAATTTCAATTCTTTCGTCTTCGATTCGTGTTCTCAACATTGAGATATGAACAATTTGTAGTCACTGCTTTGCTTGTGGATCTGATCATTGCTTCATTGTTTAATTGTGATTTCTCAGTTTGTCTCTTGAGCTTTTCAAAAATGGCTACGGGACAGCTATTTTCTCGGACTACACAAGCTTTATTCTACAATTATAAGCAGCTTCCTGTTCAACGAATGCTCGATTTCGACTTCCTTTGTGGTATATATAATAGATCACATTGTCTTAGTTTTAGTTGGTTTGGATCAATTTGACCGTTGAGATTCTGATATCAAAGATCCATGCTTTTACAGGTCGTGAAACACCTTCTGTTGCTGGAATCATAAACCCTGGTTCTGAAGGGTTTCAAAAGCTCTTTTTCGGGCAAGAGGAAATCGCAATCCCTGTTCATGCCGCGTGAGTTTTGATTAGATCATATCAAGTTTTAAGAGAAACTAACTATGTGTAGATTTTGATTTTAGTAACTTCTTTTGTTATACAGCATTGAGGCAGCTTGTGCTGCGCATCCAACCGCGGATGTATTCATCAACTTTGCATCTTTCAGGAGGTTTGTTTTAAGATTTCATGTAACAAACTTTGAAGATCTCTTTTGTGATAGTTTTAATGTTTTAAATTCCTTTTCATATTTTATAGTGCTGCTGCTTCATCCATGGCTGCTTTGAAGCAACCGACAATTAAAGTTGTGGCTATAATAGCAGAAGGTGTTCCGGAATCAGACACTAAGCAGCTTATTGCTTATGCTCGTGCAAACAATAAGGTGTGTTTTGTGAGATGGTGCTTCAGTTAATTGTATTGTTAGCTGGTCTTGTGAGATTGATTGGATTGGTGCAGGTTGTTATTGGACCGGCTACTGTTGGAGGTATTCAAGCTGGAGCCTTTAAAATTGGTGACACTGCAGGAACAATTGATAACATTATCCAGTGCAAGCTCTACAGACCTGGATCTGTTGGTTTTGTCTCCAAATCTGTATGTGTTGATTTGCAGAAAGTTCACTTTGATCTCTTGTATAATCGAATCTGAGAGTTTATTCATTACTCTTCTTTTTTTTTTTTTTTATCAGGGTGGAATGTCTAATGAAATGTACAATACTGTTGCCCGTGTGACTGATGGGATCTATGAAGGTGAGTATTAATTGTAAAATAAATCTACTAATGGCGTATTAAGCTGAAGATTTTTAAGACGGTTTAATGTTTGGGGATGTTGTTATAGGCATTGCTATTGGTGGAGACGTGTTCCCTGGATCCACATTATCTGACCACATCCTTCGGTTTAACAACATCCCACAGGTATATACCGATCTCAAAGTGTTTAACATGTTGCTTGCTGGAACGCTCCTCTGGCGGAGTTTCGATGTTACAAATTGATGCTCTTTCAATTCAACTGTGCCTTAATTCAAGAGCTATATTGCAGATAAAAATGATGGTTGTCCTTGGAGAGCTTGGAGGAAGAGATGAATATTCTCTTGTTGAAGCTTTGAAACAGGGAAAAGTCAATAAACCCGTGGTTGCTTGGGTCAGCGGAACTTGTGCACGGCTCTTCAAGTCTGAAGTACAGTTTGGTCATGCAGTAAGTGGTGCAAAAGAACTTTTTAAGCACTTCTTTTTTGTCTGTTTTCCAAATCAAATAATTCTTGAACAATACATGATTATGAATAGGGTGCTAAAAGTGGTGGCGAGATGGAGTCTGCACAAGCCAAGAATCAAGCTCTCATGGATGCTGGAGCTATTGTTCCCACTTCATTTGAAGCCCTCGAGTCTGCAATCAAAGAGACTTTTGACAAACTGGTCAGTTTCCCTGTAGTGTTCTTTGCTAGGTGGAATTGTCTTTTGTTGGGATCTAATGTGTTCATTTCAATTCCTCCTAAAAAGTTTGAAGAAGGAAAGGTATCTCCTATCAAGGAAGTCACTCCTCCACAAATCCCCGAGGATCTCAATTCTGCAATTAAGAGTGGGAAAGTCCGTGCTCCTACTCACATCATCTCCACTATTTCTGATGACAGAGGTATTGTTATGGAAACTAAACCATACTCTATTGAGTTGAAACACACACAAATTGGAAAATGAGTTACACAACTATAGATTCCTATGCCTCTTTAAGCTCATTTTCTGAATCTTGACAACAAAATTTTGTCTTCGCATGTTAATTTGCAGGGGAGGAACCATGCTATGCTGGTGTTCCAATGTCTTCCATCATCGAACAAGGCTATGGAGTCGGTGATGTCATTTCCCTTCTTTGGTTCAAACGTAGTCTGCCTCGTTACTGCACAAAGTTCATTGAGGTATTGGTTTTGTTCTTTGCTTTTTGATCTAATTCTTTCTCAATATATAACGTTCTCATCTCTCTCTGCCCTCTCGTACGTACATATACTATTATGTAGTGAGATTTGACTCTGGTCTCTGACACTTTTGAAAATTGCACTGAAACAGATATGCATAATGTTGTGTGCTGATCACGGTCCATGCGTCTCTGGCGCTCACAACACCATTGTAACAGCAAGAGCAGGCAAAGACCTTGTCTCCAGTCTTGTCTCAGGTCAGTCATCATCCTTTTTTCCCCACCAAACACATAAGTTTTCTTTACTGTTTAACAACCTCTAAGACTGTTAAACCTTCCAACAGGTTTATTAACAATTGGTCCACGATTTGGTGGTGCCATTGATGATGCTGCTCGATACTTCAAGGACGCGTGTGACAGGGTAAAAAAGCTAATTCATTTCCCTCCCTCTAACTGCAACTGTCACAAAGCACATGGATTCTTGAATCTGATCTCTAATTGGTTGCTTGTTTCAGAATCTCACACCTTATGAATTCGTAGAAGGAATGAAGAAGAAGGGAATTCGAGTCCCCGGGATTGGACACAGGTAGAAAACATAACATTGTAAGAAAGAAAGAAACAAATTCGCACCGAATTGTCTTAACATGTTTTCTTCTTTATCTTCTTGTTTGATAGGATCAAGAGCAGAGACAACAGAGACAAAAGAGTGGAGCTGCTTCAGAAATTTGCTCGATCTAACTTCCCAGCAGTGAAGTACATGGAGTACGCTGTGACAGTGGAGACTTACACGCTCTCAAAGGCAAACAACCTCGTACTCAACGTTGATGGAGCCATTGGATCTCTCTTCTTGGACCTTCTAGCTGGAAGTGGAATGTTCACTAAACAAGAGATCGACGAGATTGTTCAGATCGGTTATCTCAATGGTCTCTTTGTTCTTGCTCGCTCCATTGGTTTGATCGGGCATACCTTTGATCAAAAGAGACTGAAGCAGCCACTGTACCGTCACCCATGGGAAGATGTGTTGTACACCAAGTAAACTTCATCTCATCCTATTTTTGTTATTATTCCAATTAATTAGCTTTTACAAACTTCTGAGAGATGTTACAAAAAATGCATATCTATGTTCTTCTTCTCTTATGTTCTCTTTTGTTGTGATGTTTTTTTACTTGTTTTTTCCATTTATCAAAACTTCGTCTCTCTTCCTCTGTTACATCATTATATTCCAAACAGCTTCTTTTTTCTTTTTTTTTTGAGTTTTGGACAGAGGTCATAAATTGAGATCTCACTTAATCTTAACCTCTCAGTCTTTGAAGTGGCTAGGGATACTAAACCAATCGTCCATATGAAATTTTGTAGCTTAATAGCTTTGTTGGACTTTTAAGTTTTCAAAAAGATAAATTCCTCCCATTAACTCAAAGAAATGAATATATTCAATTACTCTTAATTAATAGAAAACAAATTTGTAAGTTTTTCTTTCTTCTGAGACATTTCAGAAATTAGTTCGTTTTTTTCAAATATACACTGTAATTTTTTAATAGAAATGGGCTTATGAAGCTTTCCTAATTCTCTCTCAAAAAAGGCGAAACGTTATGGCTAACAATAAGAAACAGAATAGTTGACTTCCAAATATATCATTTCAAAGGTTCAAATATTTCATATGTAATAATTTAAACATAATTTTCTTTGGCAAATTATTATATTCGGTAAAAAAATCAAATTGGGGTTATGATAATAAAATTCAGACACGATATCCGTTAAATCAATGGAATTGGAGTTTCAAAAAAATTCGAACGGTAAACTTAACTAAAACATATGTATCTGGTGGCATAAAAGCAACGGTTATTGATACACTTTATTATATCTAGTTACTACATACTACTTCTCGTTTGATATTCTATATATATGACTCATGCTGTCTGTCATACATGTCTATATCTTATACGTTTTTTCCTTGTAATTTTTGGTGCTCTACCAACTACCAATTTGTAGTCCAATATCATGGCAAACATATATATTACCCTCCAACTCAAAGAATCTATAACCTCTTCTTAATTTGTTTATGGATATAGATACCTTGACGTATATATATGTGTGTGTGGCAATATTATTACCATCAAATAATTTACGTTCTTTTGTGTTCTTGATTTTTCAAGTGATTAGGTTTTTATTTTGCATGTCCAAACTTTAAATTATATGAAGAAAACAAAACTTCTCATATTTTTATTTTTGGTCACCCCTTCTTCTCTCATTAGGTTAACCATTCGGTCCAACTTTCTATTTTAAGACACGTAATTTCTTTGGTGCCATACTTATTTTCCATTTTTTACCACTTACTTTATTATATTGTACGTGTGTGTAATATGTTGCACATAAAAAATTATAAGTAAGGACCAAAAAAATACTTAGATGATGGATCTTGTTATTTCCTCACCACTCACCACTGAAATTAATTTTGATTAGGATCGTTTTCGAACTGTCGAATCTTCTATGTAACCGTGACTTGATTTTAAAAAGTTTGGTTATTAATGTATGTATGTAGATTTAACAGTGACATTTTGTGAGACTTAAAACATGTAACAAGAAAGGCCAGCCGGATGATCCATACTCTATAATTAATTTAAGGGATAAAGCACAAAAATAAATTATGAGAAAGGAGAAAAATAAGAGTTGACATTTGGAGCCATAAGGAAGTGCTCAGATGCACACGATCACGAGATTTTAATTAAATTATATTAGTTGTATTCTTTTTGTGAATCCATTAAGCATGTTCGTTGCAGTGATAACGATGTGAATATTCATATCAAAGCTCAGTGAAACGTATTTTGAAATAATTATACTTTATAAGAAGATAGAGAAATATGTTGGGATACCGATCAAGATCGAGCCAAATATAAGGAATCAATATATCAATCAAGTTTGTAGAAAAATTGAAGTAATAAATAGTTGTGAGTACGTTATATTAATATTTACACTCATTCTATATATTTCCATCTAGGAGATTTATTTCTGTTTTTATATAACTATATAAGTTAATGTATCTACTCTATTTTCTTGAAAGTCAAATTTCTATTACAACAAAAAAAACATGTTTTGTTGTCGTCAAATAATCAATTAAAAAACGAAAAAAAAGGTTTGCATTGTCTGAAAGTTTTTCTAAACCAATTTGGCTGTTACTAAACTACAAAATATGATTATTAATTAGTAATAACATAAATTAGTTTTTGTTAAATCTTCACTTTTTTCTGTATGTGGTCTTTGAGAGGAAAAAAACAAAAATAAAACCTGTTTATACCAAGCTAGCAGCCAAAATTAATTAATTTGAAATCAAACAATTAGTAATAACTTAATAGATAAAAAAAGTTAAGTGGTTTTGAAATAATGAACGACAAAAATTTTCACATCGTTGATGATTGTACGTTCTTAATGAACAAAGAAAGTCCAACCAATATGAGACTTTAAATTGAGCTAAACCAAAAAGATAACTTTTATTTGAGAAATTAATTGAATGGGTTGCATGGAAAATAAATTGTGTGGGGTCTATATTGTATAATTTAAAATATACTCCATTAATATTTATTGAAAATCATATATATATATATATATATATATATATATATATATTTGATTAGAACGAGAGCCCTGCCAAATATTTTAAAGACTTAAGACGATGGCGAACAAAAAAAAAACTCATTGTAAAATATGTTTTGTTACTAAAATTTAACATATTTTGTAATAAATACTATTTTTAATCTATAAAGATAAATTTGTACTATTTTATTAAGGTAGAAATATAATTTTATACTATTTTAATTAACATTAATTTATAAAAATACTAAAATTTAAAATAAATTTGTGAAAATATTAGAAATAAGTATCACTATCTTTTTAATACATAAAATTAAAGTTTAAACTAAAAAATCACAATAAATACATATTTATCAATATACTAAATAAATTTTTTAAAATTGGAAGCCTAAATTTTGCTTAATATTTTTGGGGTCCAAGACTAATGTTTTTTTGTTACACTATAGGCACACCTCTGATTAGAGCATTTTCTTAATCGAGATATCCATCCTCAAAATTTACTTATAGCAAAAGATTACACGATTAAAATTCATATTTATTTTAAAAATCTTATGTTGAAATTTTTACGTTATTTTGATTATATAGTGGAAAATAAATTATTATTTTAAAATAAAGGCAATTTGTTTCAAAAAAATAAAAATAGGAAGCCTAATAAATTTAGGACAAATAAATCTGTTTCCAATCTAATCTGTTTTTTTTTCTTTTTCTTCTTTCTTTAAGTTTTCACTTTTTCTGTATGTGGTCTTTGAGAGGAAAAAAACAAAAAAATACCTGCTAATACCAAACAAGCAGCCACACTTAATTAATTTGAAATCAAACATTGATCACACCACTAATCCAAAAGCTAACCTAAATCGAATCTCCATCATTAAACAAGTACAGTTTACCTATTTTGTTTCTATTTAGAAAGAAATATAGTATTAATTACTTTAAAATCTCCCCACTATAATTATAAGCACTAATTATTTTATTTTACACAAACGACAACAAAACAACTTAATTAGTCGTAATTAATAAAAAAAGAACAAAATGAGAAACCTAAAAGAAGAAAAAAAGGAATAAAAAGAAAGAAAGATAAGCAGAGAAGTTTTCCATCATTGTTGACTCTCTTTTGAAACAAACTAAACCTTTCTCTCTCTGCTTTCACCATTTCGCCGTGATTCTGCTCTGACTCGTACCGTACGGTCTCCGATTCAACTCTGATCTCCGTTCCGTTACTGCTTTTGACTACGTTTAATTATTGGCAATGGAGAAGAAGACTCCGACTCCACCGGCGGAGGAGCTGTTGAAGAAGATACGAGAGCTAGAAGAAAACCAAGAGCATCTCAAACGAGAGATGTCAAAGCTTAAAGTATCAGCGGAGATTAAGCAGCGTTCACATTCAGCGTCACCGCAACGACCTGTGAGGAGAAGCAGTGGTGGAGATGGAACTCCGATGTGGAGAAAAAGCGGCGCTGCATCGTTCCGTCATGCTTCTTCGTTGCGGAAGGAGAGTCATGCGAAATCCGGTGGCGGCGAAGGACAATCGCCAGGCAAGTTCACCGATAAACAGTATTTGAATATTTTGCAGTCTATGGCTCAAGCTGTTCATGTCTTCGATCTCAATGGCCAAATTATCTTTTGGTGAGTATTATATCTTTCAGAACATTATTGAGATCGAGGATGAGTAATCAGATGCTAGGATTTGTGGATTTGTTTCGTTGATAATGGAGATGTGATAGTTTTTTTTGTTTACCTCGTTTCGTTTGTATGTGCCTACTGACTGATATTCAGATTCAAAATTCGATGGCATGGTTGTTCCAGGAACTCAATGGCGGAGAAGCTTTATGGATTCTCAGCTGCTGAAGCACTTGGGAAGGATCCGATTGATATTCTTGTTGATGGTCAGGATGCTTCAGTTGCAGAAAATATCACACGGCGTTGTAGCAGTGGAGAGAGTTGGACTGGTGAGTTTCCTGTTAAGAACAAATCAGGAGAGAGGTTTTTGGTTGTGACTACGATGTCTCCTTCATATGATGATGATGGTTCTCTTATGGGGATTACATGTATCACTAATGATTCGGCACTCTTTCAAGACCCGAGAGTCCCAAGGGGGCGGCAAGAAGGGGAAACGAGTTTTAGCCGGGTGACTAGTACTGTTGCATCTAAGCTTGGTCTTGACTCGAAAGAGGCTGTTGTATCGAAACTCGGTCTTGCTTCTCAGCAGCCTATACAAGTTGCTATAGCGTCAAAGATATCAGAGTTGGTTAGTCTAATTGTTGGTTGCAAATTCTCATCTTTGATTATACTGTTACGTTGTTTGACTAGTGTAGTCAGCATTGCAGGCATCTAAGGTGGGCAACAAGGTCAGGTCGAAAATGCGAGCAGGTGATAACAATGCTGCACACGTTGAGGGTGGAAGTGGGGACAGTCATCAGTCCGATCAGGGTTTCTTCGATGCTACTTTCACTGACCGCAGAGAGGATGCAGCAACAAGTGGTGCTAGCACACCTAGGGGGGATTTTATCCAATCTCCTTTTGGTGTATTCTTTTGTAGTGATGAGAAGTCTTTTTCTAAACCCTCCAGAGGTTCCAGTGACGAAAATGATGGAAACTCTGTTATCCCTAAAACGCTTACCTCAAAGGCTGAAGAGTGGATGGGAAAGAAAGGATTGTCATGGCCATGGAAAGGGAATGAAAGGGAAGGTTTGCAAGGAAGGCGTGGTCATTCTGTCTGGCCTTGGGTGCAGAATGGACAACAAAATGAACAGGCTCATCAAAGTAATTCTATTCACAGTGTTAAGTCTGATAGCCAGGCATGTGAAAGTATTAAGGCTTCCAATAGCGAGCCTATGGGGTATTGGTCTTCCTCTGTTAATGTGAACAGCACAAGCAGTACTAGCAGCTGTGGAAGTTCCAGCAGCAGTGTTATGAACAAAGTCGATATGGATAGTGACTGCTTGGATTATGAAATTTTATGGGAGGATTTGACAATTGGAGAACAAATAGGGCAAGGTGATGTACTCCTTTGAGAAAGATGAACTCTTTTGCGAAAAATATATCTATTCTTCAAGATATCATACGCTTTATGTGGTTTTCTTGTCTCTGTTATGCTAATATGCTATGACAATTTTCCTCTTTATACATACAGGTTCATGTGGAACTGTCTATCATGGTCTATGGTTTGGATCTGTACGTTCTTGCCTTTTGTTGATGTTTTAGAATTTGCATTATCAATTTTCACAAGCCTCTATGAGAAAATCATGAACAAATAGGATCTTACTGAGAGTTGCTAATGTCACTGCAGGATGTGGCTGTAAAGGTGTTTTCCAAACAAGAATATTCAGAAGAGATCATAACATCTTTTAGACAAGAGGTATTATGTTTTCTACCACTTCTCTAAGCATGTTTGGTAAAAGACAATTGATATTTTAATTGCTTTTTAGTGAGTGATACATGCCTTCTGTCTCTCATATTTCGTTAGAAAAATTAGTCCCCCAAACTACCACAATTTTCCCATTTGAAATCTTCTTCCGAACTGCATCTATCTTGAAAATTAAGCATCACAGAGATCATCCTAGCTACTCATTCTAATTTTGAAGTACATATACTGAACTTGTTTATATTCTGAAGGTGTCTTTAATGAAAAGACTTAGACATCCGAACGTTTTGCTCTTTATGGGAGCTGTTACATCACCTCAGCATCTCTGTATAGTGACAGAGTTCCTTCCACGGTTTGGTCTTCTCTCTTTGGCTAATACTACTCTTTCTTTTGTGCGTTTTGAACTCCGATGTCAAAACTCTGACTCACCCCTAAATCTATTTTATAAAATATACAGTGGAAGTCTCTTTCGTTTGCTGCAGAGGAACACGTCAAAACTGGATTGGAGGCGACGTATCCATATGGCCTCAGACATTGTGAGTAGTAGTCACATACGTGATTTTCCAGTTGTGTGATTATTGATAGTTCCATACCCACCATTTTCTAAGTAACCGTATCTTTTCTCCAACATGTTACATATTTCTTCTTACATACTTCTTCCCACAGGCTCGTGGCATGAATTATCTTCACCACTGTACTCCACCCATCATTCACCGCGATTTGAAGTCGTCAAATCTACTGGTCGATCGAAACTGGACAGTGAAGGTATTGTTTTCATTGTTGAAGTCATATAATTGCTCTTAATCTGGACGCATACTAACTTTTCACCATGCCTTTGGTAATCTCAATGGAGCTCAAAACAAGATGATTATATTCGTTACAAAATAGTGAATACTTGTCCACCTTTATCAGATTTCGGAGGTGACATGATTTCAGTGGATTAACTAGATATGGATGTCTGCAGTGAATTTTGATTGATTTCATTTTGTTTGTGACACGGGTTGATAGTATTGGTCTAGCTAGATACAACAAAATAAAGTTATTAGATATAGTAATTCTGTTGTGTTAGAGAAGATAAGTTTTATGACAAACCAATGATGTGATAGATAGACATTGATATTCCATTCGTTAGACTTTAAAGTGAAATGGAAAATCAGATAAAGATAGCAAACGAAAAACAGATTTTCCATTTACTAGTTCAGCAATCAAGATAGACATTTACTGTTTAGAATATCATTTCTGCAATCAAGATTCAAGCCAAGTCTAGTTCTGCAATCACGATCCGAGCCTAACATTTTGGTCAATATTGTCTTTTGTGAATATACCATAAAAGATAGGCTTGGATCTTGATTGCAGAACTAGAAACTTATATTGACAAAAAAAAGGCTCTGCTTGTCATAGTTAACTTGCCTTGTCTTCTCTAACAGGTTGCTGACTTTGGTCTTTCGAGTATCAAGCACGAGACTTACCTCACTACAAAGACGGGAAGGGGAACGGTATTTAACACAGACTCGTACTGAATTGATTCCTTTGTTTTTAAGAAGTCAATTCTCTCAGGATGAAATTCCATTGCTTTTTACCTGTTTTGCAGCCTCAATGGATGGCACCGGAAGTTCTTCGAAATGAGGCTGCTGATGAAAAGTATATCCTCATTTTCTGCTTGGTTAAGTTATCCTTATTCTGTTCTTGTTGTCTTCTCTAACGATTCTCTTCCTAATCTTTGAATTACAGCTCTGACGTTTACAGCTTTGGAGTAATACTATGGGAGCTTGTGACTGAGAAGATCCCCTGGGAAAATCTAAATGATATGCAGGTATAATTTCCGTATGTAGGAACAAACATGTCAAGAAGTGTCCCCAAACAAAAATTAGAGTAAGGAAATCTAAAATTTTGGCCATATATTAAAGTTATAGAGGGCCATATTAGTTCAAGGGAGAATCTCAATGTTACACTTACAAATACTGCACAGCTATGTGGTCGCTCGTAAAATGCATCTAGTTGTACTCAGTAATGTATGCTAGGAAAGCATACTACCCATTTTGGCTATTGTAAATTGAAATACAATACAGTGAATGATCTTACTATAAACACTGCCTATAACTCCCAAGTTCAGTGAGTTCATGATCTCCTCTTAGTACCAATATGTACATAACAGATGTGTAGACTGAGCCAAATATGAATAGAAGTCTATTTAGGATATTTGCAGGTGATTGGAGCTGTGGGGTTCATGAACCAGAGGCTGGAGGTCCCGAAGAATGTTGATCCTCAGTGGAATTCGTTAATGGAAAGCTGCTGGCATAGGTACGTATAACATACTTAACATTACATATACTTTGCTAGAAAGCAAAAAGGTAATAGCCTGAAAGTTTATTTCATTTTACTGAAGAATTACTCCGTAGATAAAAACTAGTTTTGTAGATATGTCAGCAAACGAAAACTGATTTTTATGTTGTTTTGTTTATGAAAGTAAATGAGTTTGAAACTCTTACGAGGCAAACTTTCGTATAGTTGATAACTTGTAAAGAAATCTTTCAAGTGATGAAATATTTACTTTACAATTCAATCCTTTAATTTTCATGGATCTCAAAACAAAAACAAACACTATTGAAAGTTTCATTGACGAGAAGACAGACACGTGAAGGTTAAAAGTCTTTTTCTTCTACTCAAGTTTGGTACAATGATTAGTGTAAGTTTGGTGTCATTTTAGATCCTTAATAGTATTAGGTAATGAGTAGGTGTTATGGAATTGATCT
Organism: Cardamine occulta; assembly: GCA_028015245.1. Taxonomy (NCBI): domain Eukaryota; kingdom Viridiplantae; phylum Streptophyta; class Magnoliopsida; order Brassicales; family Brassicaceae; genus Cardamine; species Cardamine occulta. The sequence goes on from CM051382.1 coordinate 12,748,664, forward strand.
TTGGTTGGCGAGACATACATTTTTACTTGTACTGTAAACAGATAGCTGATACACGCTCTTAAACTCTTTCACAGCAGCTAATGTTAGTAAGATAATTTTTGCAGTGAACCGCAACGCAGACCAACGTTCCAAGAAGTTATGGAGAAACTAAGAGAGCTTCAAAGAAAATACACTATACAGTTCCAAGCAGCTCGCACCGCATCAATAGACAACTCTTCCCTCAAGGAAAAATAAGCCATTGAAATTTGACTGAACAGATTCTTATTTATGCATTTTTGCGTTCAAGTGGCTGAGCTACAGAAGCAGCAGAAAGGTTTATTGTGTTATTGTTGAAACGCAATGAGGAGAAGCACCAAAAAGAAGAGGAGAGCCATTCTTTTTTTACGGAATTGATTCTGAAAACGTCATGTGCTTGCAAGGCGAGCTAGAGAGGAATATATATGCCTGAGCAGACACAATTTTTAAGAATAGTCTGTACAGGCGAAAAAAGACGAGAAAGAATCAAGATTTGGAACATTGATTTTGAGTAAATATTTGACACATTGTTATTGGATCATCATGTCTTGTTATTGTTTGCGAGTTATTGATGCTTATTGGAACATTGATTTTTTTTAAGTAACTATTATGCGTTGTGTAAAACTCATATTGTGTGACATCTTCCGCTAAGAGTAATCCAGAATTAATAGAATTTTGTGGGAATTTCGAAAACGTTATTTTCTAAAAATCTCTGCACTTATTGTCATTTTTTAAAATTATGTATACACCCGAAAATCTGGCTATATACCATTGATTGACCCAATGAAAAAAACAAATGATCGTACGTGTGTGGTAGAAGTTGAGCTCTAATATTAACACGTGAACCAAATATGAAACAAACAAATTGCAGTGTTTGTTCTCCATCCACGTAAACTCCAAATATATATTCCCCTAATGAAAAAAGATTCTGATGCCTTTTTACTAGAGGACTAAAATATTAATTTAATTGTTGGGGGTGGGTCACATTAAAATGAGGATGATATTGATCGTAGTCGTAGTCCTAAAGACCTTAACATGAGAAGACAAAATCGACTTTCTCTACGAATCAGAAAGACTCACTCACCACTTTGATGATGTCATCCACTACGCACTTCCGAATCCAAATAAGCTTTTACCAAATTTCACTTCCATTTAATGTTATTCATTCGTAACCGACTCAAAAAAAAGTCTTCTTAGTTTTTTGTTGCCCTCTTAATAAATTAGATATTTATGTGGGGTCATGTATAAAATAGTACCAGGTTCTATGATAATTCTGTGCAGTTTCATTACCAAAACCAATTGGCTATGAAAGTGATAAAATAATATATATGTATGTAGTTGTTAAAAAATATGTACTCAAATTTGTAAACTTTTTTTATTACATAATCCAAAAATTTTAATATATTTCAACTTCACTATAATCTATATATCAAAAAGTTTATTTTCCCCAAAAAGTAAAATTTTATTAAGAAAAATGTATTGAACTAAGCATTTAGAGAGATTTGAATTAAAATAATAATCATGTGTTATTGAAACATAAATTTTAAAATATTTTTTAAAATCTAATGTTATTAGATTAATAAATTTAAAATATGCAATCAGATTCACTGTTATTGAAAACATTTTAAAAATTAAATTTAAAAGTTTTATGTGAGATTTGAGGGAATTTCTTAGTTAAAATGCAAAAATCAAAATCTTATGGTTTTATCTCAGATTTCATAGAATTTAATAACAAAATTCTTAATTTAGCATAATTCAACAAAATCATCTCAAAATTCATTAAAACTCAAATACAGTAAAACCTCTATAAATTAATATTTGATTCATTAATACCTCACTAAATTAATATTTTTTTCCCGTCTCAAATTGCTATTTTGACCCAAATATTATCTCTATAAATTAATAACTTCGATAAATTAATAAAATATCATAAAAATATATTGGTCTCAATATTATATCTCCAAATTCTTCATCTAATACATCCCCCAAATATATTTGGAGAGAAAATTGTTTGATTTCTTACAATTTTTATTTTATTTTATAGATTATAAATTAATAAATATTCATTAAGAAATCTGTATTTGGAACACTACTCACATTTTTTATTTATTAATAAATTGAGAAAAATAAAAAAATAATTTAAAAGATTCTTTTTTTGTATTAAAATAAGAGATACATATTTATTTAACGTAAGGAAAAGATATTAAAAATATAATGATACTTGTCTGAATATACAAGTTAAAATATCCTTTTGATAAAAAATAATAATTTGTTTTTTAAAATGCATTATTTGTAATGAAAATAATAGTATACCCAACCTTCCAAAGCAAGCTTCAGAGATACAGTCAAACTTATACCTCCAAATCTCAGCTCTCTCGTCCCTATATAAACCCCTACCCTCCCACACGTCTCAGAAAAGCTTAAAGCTCCCTTCACAATCTCAAACCACATTTTCAATTTTCAAAACTTTGAGATAAACAAACTAGAGAGTCATCAACGATGTGTCCTTCTGGTAGGATTCTGAGTCCAATAACCGCCGCGAATTCCGATTTCCGGCCAGCTTTCGAAGTCATCGACGCAGATCGTGATGGAAAAATCAGCAGCGATGATCTCCGATCATTCTACGCTGGAATCTCCAGATCTTCTGGTGGAGACAACGACGAAATGATGATCGGAACGATGATATCTGTAGCGGACGCGAACAAAGACGGCTTCGTTGAGTTCGATGAGTTTGAGAAAGTTCTAGGAGCGGTGCCGTTGTGCAGATCTGGTAATGGATTGATGGAGGATGTGTTTAAGGTGATGGATAAAGATGGAGATGGGAGATTGAGTTATGGAGATCTGAAGAGTTATATGGATTCGGCTGGTTTGGCTGCTACAGACGATGAAATCAAAGCTATGATTCGCTTAGCCGGCGGCGATTCAAACGGTGGCGTTTCGTTCGACGGTTTGCTCAGAATTTTCGGGTGTTGAAAAAGTTTGTTTTCAATTCGTTCTCCTCCGCACATTTCTATTGATTTTGTTTTTTTGTTTGTAGGGGCATTTTGTGTCCACTCAGATTTTGTTTTCTTGTGAGAAAAATTAATTTGTTGGAACAATTCGTAGATTTGAGCATTTTCCTCTAAATATCTCTTACAGATTGTACCCACTGTCATTTATTTGTTCTAAGCATTTCACTTTTTTTTTTTTTTGGCAATTTTACATTGTGTTGATTTTTGCCTCAGTACTTTTGGCTTGATACTAATTGTTTTATGAGTTATTACTAGATTTTATTTAAAACACCATACGATTAAAACTTGGGCATATATATATGTGTGTGTGTGTATTTGGAGAAACTTCTTTTGGACAATGCCGAAATGATTAAAACTGGCTACTTTCTTTAAATTTCCATGTCTTTTACCTATTTGAAAGATGGATAAATCATACACATCATTGCTTGCTTGCTTTAATGTCGAAACATAAACAACAACCTAAGGGATCTACACTGTAATAAGGAGTTTCAGTTTGAAATGGAATATACAAAACTCTCCTGAGGCATAATAAACGAGTATCCTAATAAACCAATAAGTTTTATTCAAGAAGAGGATCATAGTAATAAGTTCAATAAACAGGAAATGACATTCTAAGAACTTCGGCATGATGCAAATTTGAGTTGAGTGATTTAAGATTGGTGTTGAAGAGAGTTCTTGAGAAGAAGGGCTTCTTTGAGCTTGCGGTCAAGAGCAAATGCCAATGGTGAAGGAACTGCATTCCCAATCTGCATATGCTTGTGTGTTATGCTCCCTGCAAACTATCCGGAAACCCCTGCAACTTTTCTATTTTTTAGATGCAACATTCTATTACTGATACTAGAGGAATGAATAGGGAACATAAGAGTTTTGATTACCTGAGATCGGGCGCATTCACGAACTGTGACAATTCTGTCCTGGTCAGGATGAAAGCACATTCCTATCTTACCCATGGGTTGAGGATCTGTGATGGAAATTGGAAAGTTTCCTTCCTAATCCAATATTTCATAGAGTCCATTATTTTAAAATGAATTCCTTTTATTCCCGTAGTTAGATGTATGATACAATTTTGTTATTTTGGCATGAATATATGCAATCAAACCCTAGAAATGATTTTTTTTTATATAATCACATCAATTATATGACACGAACAACCAAAACACATAGTTTCCAAAATCATTGGCATTTAAGGTTTTAACAATGACTATGGCTTAAGATTGACACTAAATTGTAGAGAATGGACATAAAACACTTACAATTAGAATCAAAATCTACTGGAGAAGCGCGAAACCATAATCGGTGTGAGAGAGATTGAAGAAAGCAGCGAAAACTTTGAGTGGATGACTGGTAGTATTTATAGGAAGAGAGGCGAGTGAGCAACACGCGACAATTAATGGTGACTAAAGTTATTTTTAAAAGGAATTAAGAAAAAAGTTACCGAGATACACAGTACATCACAATTTTAATTAATATTATGAGTTGAATGATTTCATATTTTTGTACCCATATTTTGTTGGGAATATATGACGTATATTCCTTGGGAGCGTTATATTTACCATTACTCAAAACTACTCGGCGTTGAATAGAATAGACAAAAAAAATCATCTATTTTAAATTAATGCCGGTAGTTTTGAATAACAATAAATATAAAACTTATGAAGAATATACGTTGGATATGCCAAACAAAATATGAGAAACTCAAAAAAAGATAAAAATAATTCAACAATGTATCACAATAACATTTTTTCTTTTTTCATTCTCTTTTTAAATAATTTTAGTCACCGTTAATTATCATGCGTCGCTCACTCGCTTCTCTCCCTCTAAATACTCCCCCATAAAAAAATATTTCTACCTCCGCCACTATCCCTCTATATAGTCCCACTCAAAATTTTAGTGGTTTTCTTCAATCTCTCCCAGATCGATTCTAGTTTTTCGTTTCTCAAATAGATTTTGCTTCTAATCGAAAGCTTTCTCTGTCAATTCTCTACAATTAGTGTTCAACTTAAATCACAATTATTGTTAAATCCCTAAATGCGAAAGATTTTGGAAATTATATGTGTTTGGTTTTTTGTGTCGATATGATCGATGTGTTTATATAATACATTATTTCTAGGAGTTTGATTACATAATTCATGCCAAAACAGCAAAATTGTATTATACTACCTATGTTCCACAAAGATAGATTTTTACAATTAATATAATTGATTATATAATTAAAAAAAAAAAATTTAAGAGGTGGATAAAGTTCTTGGGTCTCTCAAATGCTCTCATCTTAGAGACTCGTCTTAAAGACTCTCACTAATGATGCTCTAATAATATTTTTGCATAACTTAAAATACTCTTATCCTTTAATTAAATGTTAACTATTTTCTTTACTTTATAAGCATTTAATAAGGCAAAGTAAAAAATCCTATATATAATGGTTGAAAGGAGGCTCTCTCGCCTTGACACATCAGCATTAGAGAAGACTCTCCAAACTTGACACATCAGCTTAACACATTAGTTACTCTTCTCTTTAAATACAACAAATCAATTAATTTGAATTTAATTATTTAAAAAAATCTGTAACACATTAAACAATTCAATATAATTTTTTAAAAACCATAAAATATAAACATTACATAATACGATATTTTAACTTATCTTTTATTTTCATCATCTTCTTTTAAACGTTTCAACATATTTCTCACTATCGTTTTTATTATATTTAAATAGTTACACTATTAATTAGTTTATAAAATCAATAAATTTATGATTTATTTTTATGTTCTATATAAGAAATGAAATCAATATATTAATTTTTTTTCTCTGTTTTATGAATGAATTTGTTTGGGTTTTTTACGGATAAACAATTCATCTCAATATTTTCTATATTACAATAGAAAATTAGTTTAAATAGTTATATCTCAATATTTTATATATTAAGTATAACATGAAAATTAAAAAAAAAAAGAGAAAATAAATGGGATTTTCTTCCATTATGAAACATCAACATAAGCAAAATTAATATCATAATTAATAGTTTTTCATGTATTTTCACTTTTGCTTTTGATTTATTGAATGATCCATTCAATCATTCTGGTTTTATTTGCATCTTAAGTTGAAGTAATGGACACAACTCACAATTAACAGAAGTCATATTCAATCTCCATTCACATTTTTGAACATGCAACCGAGAGGTGTAAGAATTAGATGATTGTGGATTCTCCATGTCAAATGTGAGGTTTTATTATGAATTATTTTGTCTTAATTTTTTTAAAGTACTGAAATTCTAATGTACATATACTTTAAAACAATTATGAACAAAACTCAAGATAATTTTGAAGTAAATAAACATAAGTTATTTTGAAAAAAAATTAAGGTAAAATAATTTATAATAAAACTCGCGCATATGTGTGGTATTAGCCTAGTATTACATAATTTTTGCTTTAAAAGTGCAAAACATCCATCTTTCTAAAAACAATTTTTTTTCTAAGACATTTAAAAAAACGGAGGGAGTACATCCAACTAAGGGAATAAAAATAATTCTTTTTAAACTGGAGATGATGGTCTTTGATATCAGTTTAATGCAAAATAAGAATTGAACAAGACTTACTTTGATATTGATTGCCATCACCTAAAGCACCAAGCTTTCCCATAAAAATTCTTGACTAATACCAGCTCTAAATCATACTGCAAAAGTTTCATAGGGAAAAATATGAGACATATGATCGAGTTCATCATGAGTATGTGAATTAGAAAAGTTTTGTGTACAATTTGATTATTTTCATAGAACAAGATTGTTGTTTAAAGGCACAAGATATACCTCTTCTGCTAAGGATCTGAAGACGTGAATCCAGGAGAATCAACAGAATCCTGCGTTGGAAATATTCATCAAACTGATCTTAAGAAAATGAAACCTCATTGAAAATAGATACATAAGGCAGAAGATAAAGCATATTAGATAAATTTTAGATGAAACTTGTGAATCATCATCATCACCTTTAAGGACCTTTTGAGAATTTTCTTCACTAAATCGAATCCAGTATACGCTGTTACCAATCTCCAGATCAAAAGAATAAAATTTTGCTGGGAAAATTGAGAAACCTTGACGCTCGAGAGCGATGGAGAAGTGGCGAACAAGGTGAAGGGAGATGAAGAATCCATGGGGCTGACTTTTTGGGAGAAGATTGTGAAAGGAGAAGATTTAGGGATAGAGATAGTTTGTAATTTTTTTTTGAGAAAATTAGGATAAAGTGATAATTTGACCTCACATTTGTGAATATATCTCTACCTACCCCTTCAGTAGTTAGTATATACTAATTACAAAAATAACCTTTAATTAAATCTTATGTGTATTTAAATAACTAAATTAAGATTTTTAAAATTGTAAAATCTAAATAAAATAGAAAAATTACTTCTTCTTTTTTGAATCGAATGTAAAACTAATTCAATAAAAAAAATTACAACAGATGTAACTTTTTGTTTTGCATCTTTGAATTTTATCATCAAGAAATAACACAGTAACAAAACACAAACCGAAAGGATCTAATCCTTCGGAAGCAAAGCCCCAAAGATGGGGAACCAACAACCAAGATACATAAAAAGACTACATAAGCAACCCATATCCTATCAAACCGAAACTTTCCAAAGAATAAAAGTCCCCGGAGATTGCTGGAGTTGGCCGGGAAATCCATCCAAAGATGCCGGAGCCTTCTAGCCTTTGTGTCCTCGCTTGTGATGAGTAGACTTCTGAAGTAAAACTACGACTACAACAAACCCGACAAGGCCAATCATTCCATAACAAAGGAAGGATTTTTGAACAGCCTAAGTGAAGCTGGAACCAAACAAAGGAGCCGCAACTAGTATTCGGTATGAAGCAAATGGAGACCAACCAAATCTCGATCAGATCTGGAGAAAGATTCTAGTGGAGGAAACAAAAAATGCCGCCGAAACCAACTCCTCAAAACCTCATGGAGACAGCTAATGGAGTAGACGATTGACTCGGTTTCGGCCACTAAAAGAACCGGCGAGGAGAAACTTAAAACATATAGCAATAGAATATGGACCAGAACTACAAATCAAAATCAAACTCAAATAAATATGCTCAAACCCCCTTCTAACCACGAAACTGAGCAAGATCTAGATCTAGATCTAGAATCTAAACAACCGTCGAGTTAAAACCAGAATTAAAAACGAATATCTCAACCGAATAAAACACACATATGAAAGACATAAGGAGTATAACCCAACTCCGGCTTTGAGGGAGCAGCCGGAGTTGACGGCCGTGAAAAATGGTGACATGTGTAACTTTAAGTAGGTATTTTAAGAGCTGGTACTGGTAAATTTTTTGAGTTTAAACTCCATCACCATAAATCAAACCATGCTTCCACACCTTTTTCGTATCTCTGGTCCCCCATTGCTCGAATAGTAGACAATCGGTTTTGGACTTGTTTATCAATGGTTTGAATTATTCGCTGAGAATTCCTTGGCGGCTCTCCATGTCTTCTTTTGTGATCTCTCACCCCAAATCATATGAATTGCAGTTTGAAATACATACATTAGAAGCCATAGATTGATTTTGTTTTGTGAAGAGTCAACTAGACACTCTTTATTTATGTCCCAGTGATCTGTGTACCTTTGGGCTAGGAGATTTCTCGTCAAGTTGCTCCAAATCTCTCGCGTGAAACTACAGCTGAAGAATATGTGGTTTCTTGTTTATATTGGTTCTTGACAGAGCATACATGCTGCATTTGCTCCTGACTGCCATGTGAGAACTCTATCTCCCGTAGCGCGTCTATTTTTTACAACAAGCCAAGCTATAAATATGGATTTAGGAGTGAAGTACGGGAACCATATCCCTGTCCACCAAACATTTGTAGGATTTGCTTATCGGAGCAGGTTCCATGTTGCTTTTGAGTTGAAACTCAGTCTAAATTTTTCTTTCTTTTACATACGAGAAGAGAACAACTCCAGAAACATAGCAAAGAAGCACCTAAATCAAACCTGAAGTTTTTCTTCACTCTACATATCCCGTAGGTTTGCATTTCTTGTGGTGAGTCATGGATATCCTCTACAGATGTTGTATAACGTTTTTCCATTCAGCAATGCTACACAAGACATGCGATGGCTTGGCACAGAGGATTCACAAGACCAGAATTGCTTATGGCTTGTTTCAACACCACAAGTTTTCTTGGCCCACTAGGAAACTCCGACGTCTCATTTTGTTGGCAATTTAAGTATTCAACTTTTGCATGTCTTTCCTGCAACTGCTTTGTTATCAGTTCCTATCTTCCTATGTTATTCTTGCAATTGCTTAACTTGGATTAGCTATTATGACCTCGGTAACTTTAAAAGACAGATCCAACATGAAGATTTACTCTTCTGTAATAAGAAATCATGCTCATTTCTGTTATGTATCTTCAAATATACATACATATTCAATGTTTAACAGCAACTAATACTTGAGGAGAAAAATGTGAAACAAACTTGTCCAACGATACTTTGTTAATCTTTGGTGATCCACCTCCGGCCCCTTACCTCGAATCAACCATAAAGCTTGATCACTACTGCTCTCTTCCCCGCTTGTATTTCCATAACACTTCTTAGAGCCAAAACGTTTGTACACATGGATGTCTATAGAAAAAATAAGGGATATGTTACCTTGTTGGTCCTGAGCTTGAACAATATGAGCGATGGCCAAAGATATTAGCACCAAGAAAAGCCTGACAGAACTCTCCATGGCATATTATCTAAACTCCCAAGGAAAAATCAAGAAAGCATTGGCTATGCTGTTGAAGATAAACAACAAATAAATAAGCAGACCCAAATAATATACTAAAAGAAAGACTATCATGTCAATATGATGAAAAATGAGTAAATGTATTTTCTAGTGTAGCTTCGCCAAAGGAATAAGATACGGGTGAAGAGGACAAAAATGTTACAATATTAATGGGATAATAGGAAGCAGGCCAATAACCTTACCTAATCTAGAATACTTCTTCTACATTAGGTAATCAAGAATACGTATTCTACCTTACGTAATCTAGAATACGAACTCTACCTTACCTAGTCTAGAATACGTCTTCTACTTTACATAATCTAGAATACATCTTCTACTTAATTTAGAATTTATATGCTACCTTAAGTTATGTAGAATACATCTTCTACCTAACTTAGAATTCATCGTAATGTAGAATACATCTTCTACCTAACTTAGAATTCATCTTCTAACTTACGCAATCCAGAATAAATTAGTTATGGTTTATTGTTATCAACAAACCCTTATTTTAGACAAAATCATTGAAGACAACATTAAACAAAGGAACAGAGATCAAAAAGAAAAAGAGAAGAACTATGTGGTGCTGATCGAAGGAGTAAAGTCAAAACGAAAAGAGAAGAAGGTAAAGGAAGAACTATGTTTGGGTATCTAACTTAATTCTTAAACAATAATCACACTCTAAATCACTCCTTAATCAAACTGCATTAGACTCACAAACTCATCAAAACCCAACCAACCATCGAAATTCATTAGCACATATAAAAAATAATAAGTTATCCAAAACGTGAGAGAACAACTTACGATAGTTAGGGGTTGAAGTCTCAAAGAGAAATGGCTAATGTGGCACAGAGAGATGGGGTTATGATATGAAATAGAGGGAGAAAGCAGAGACTCAGGTCTTTTGAAATTATAAGTGAGGTTGGAGACGAATGTGAGGTTAGAGCATCATTAGTGGTAGTCTCTCATATAGATTTTCAAAAAAATATAAAATAATAAATACTATTAGAAGATTATGGGTCTCTCGAAAATTGTGAGAATTTCATGGATGAATCTCTCACTAATTGAACAAAGGGTAGTACCTTACAAAACTGATGCTCTGTTACTTGGGCGAAAATCCATTGTAATCTCTTGGTTTTGAGCTCAGATCAAGTCAAATTGACCCTTTGACAATCTTGTAACGTATGAAGTAGAGATCACCGTGATCCATCTCCACAGTCTCGGGGCTCTCTTCTCTGTCAAAAGTAAGTAAGAGCAAACCCCACTTAGATTACATAATGGTTCTGTATATGGGTATAATGTATATAGATGAATAAGAGACTTCTTACCCTTCATATAGATTGAGGGAGTCAACAAAGGTATCCAAATGCGGCTGCGGCACTGTAAATCAACAATTATAGTCACCACTAACACACACACACACACAACTCTAGCTACTGTGAAGAAAATGTTCAATTATAATGACAATCATAAACACTTCCTTATGGTACCCATATCATCCACTTTACTTATAAGGGATTGCTTGAGAACTGATTGATAATTCTCAGGCAGTTTAAGAAGTACACTCTCTTCGAAATGCTTTACCAGATCATCAGCAGACCTGTAATCATTCAAATAAATGTCTCAGTCTCACTACACCATCCAGTTAGCATAAATTGTAAAAAATAAAGTAAGAAACCAAACCTTGTAGCAAAAACCTTCTCTTGCTCAGAAAGCCGCCTTTCGGCTTCTTCTGACTTGAGATTGTGGAACATAAACTTCTCTATCTGCAACAATCAAAAGAACACCATTGGAGGTGACACAAAAGCAAAGTCTATTTTGCAATATTTTTGTTTCATATATGGAAACAAAGTCTATTAAGCAACGTTTCATTTCATAAATGGCAAGTATCTTTACAGCATGATTCTTCAACTTGAGAAAACTTTGATAAAACTGAAACTCATGGAAACGGAAGAAGTATGGAATTGAGATTGAGGAGGAAACAAAACACAACACACCTTGAAAAGCCTAACCCTGATATATGATCTCAGTAGAAACTGTGTTCTGTCCAAATCCATCTGATAAAGTTAGTGACACAACCAGAGGGTCTATGCCATTTTTAACATAATCCTCAATTTTTTTGTCAACATAATCCTCAATTGTTTCTTCCTGTAAATTTCCAAAATTCCAAAACTGAAAATTTCCATAATTGAAGATATTGAAAATCGTTTCTTCCTAAACTATCGAAAAATTGAAAATTTCCACTAAGAAAATTAAGTGACAAGACAATGGTATATGAAATTGATGTATCTACTGTGATATTTACAGATGATTAGACAATTGATTTGACATAAACAATCGATTTTACACAAAATCCGTACTATTCTTTTTGGGGTAATATTGTGATCGGGAGTCTAATTAGAAACATGAACCCAAATATTTCTAATTTAGAGGTAATTTTCTGGAAAACCCCAACAGAACAAATTAGGGTTTAAGACATTTTACCACCAATTCAATCTGCTCTTTGGCTCTTTCGACAAGAGCTCCTTCGTACTGAAGAATCTCCGGCGCCATGCCCCCTCTTCAAGAGCTCAACGTCCGATGTCGAAATCAATGTTTCAAAATCCAACAATCCCAAATCCGAATTCGACGCCATTTAATTCGGTTTAGTAATTTGATTCCGTCTCGACGACTTAGCGATGGTTTAAACTGGTTTAGTTGTAATTATTGACCATTAAAACAAAACTGTAGTTTGTTTTATGAATAAGGATTTATTTGAACCGATATTAAACCGAAGTTGGTTTCGATATTTCCTTCTTTTTTTTTTTCCTTTTTAGGTTTCCCATATTTTCTTATTTATATGAGAGTAGCCTTCACCTCTGAGTTTTCTTTCACTCGTCTTTCTTTCTCTACAAGAAAAAAAAAAACAATCTTTTCTCCCTCTGTCTCTGTCTTTTTGAAGTCTGTGAAATCGAGAGAAATGGTGAAAAGAGGAGGAACGAAGAAGAAGATTACAATGGAGAAGATTACGAAGAAACTTTCTATAGCTCCGACTTTCACCAAACGCCGTGAAGGTCTGTTTAGTAAAGCTTCTCAGCTTTGCCTTCTCTCCGGCGCACATATCGCAGTCTTAGCGACTCCTCCTTCTTCGGAATCCAACGTCTCTTTCTACTCTTTTGGTCACTCCTCTGTCGATACTCTTGTCTCCGATTATCTCTCCGGACAACGTCATGTTCCTGTTCTCGAAGGAAACAGCAAACAGACGAGGGAAGACGTTGGTGTTTGCTTGACTCGGAAGGATCTAGGGTTAGGGCTTTGGTGGGAAGATGAGAGCCTTATCAGATCTGAGAATCCAGAAGAACTGAGGGACGCCATGGACTCCATGTGGACGTTGTTGAGTGATCTCAAGGGATTGAAGACCAACGTCAACAATGATCGAAGAGATCATTATACTCATCAAGCTTTCGTTAATGATGATGAGGAATTGAAGAAGAAGAAGGAGAAGATCGATGTTGTTGTTTTAGACAACGGAACTCAAGAGCCGGATCAAACCCTAATTCTTCAGTCCACTACTTCTCCTGCAGATTGTTGCATTCCTGATGATTACAACAAGATCACTGAAGAGCAGTATCAGATCAACGAGATTTGTGAGAGTTTTAGTGTTTCAGATTACAATAACACTTTACCTCAAGGAAACAACAACGCGGAAGGCTATTTGGATTACGATCAAGTGACTGATATTGACGAACTCATTGATTTCGATTATATTTTTGAGAACAGTCCTCATCCAGATCTTGAAGAGGTTGCTGCAAGTCTTTTGAGTAGTTCTGAACTTCTTCATGCTGATCATGTCCCAATGGAGACAACAACGGATACAATGATGTGCCTTGAAGATGAATTTGATCTCCAGTTTCCTATGATTTTTTCAAACCAACCATTGCACCACTTTGAAGATGATCTCTGCAATTTTTCCACTTAAATGTATGTATTGTGGTTCGGTTAACTTTTGTTTTAGATAAAGTGTTATCATGTAATGAATGAATGGTCCGGTTTGATCTCAATCAATTTTCCAACTCAAACCGGTTCAGCTTCAGTTTGGTTTAATGCTATAATTTGAGTTCTGTTTCGATGTTTTGTATTTGTTCAAGTGTTTTTTGTCAGTCTTTATCTACTTATTATGGCTTATCTTATCAGGTATATTAAATTAGGTAGCTAACCGAAAAGGTAATCATTGAATCAATAAGCATTTATTTACAACAGAAGCATAACCAAAAACATCTCTTCCTAGCAATCTCTGGCTTTCTTGTTAATACCCATGTGTCTATACCACCAAACGAACACAAATATATACATCTCTAAGAAGACACATTATGTATCCAATTCAACCTTTTCCTTCAACATACTCTCCAGGAGACAACCAGTTTTGTTTTTGTTGAAACACCGTTGTTTAACAATTCAGCATTGTCCTGCTCGAGAAGATAGAATTACTGTTTCTTTATGTTTAAACACAAATGGCTTTAAGAAACCGCAAGAGAGATGAGTCTATAATTACCGTTAGCTTCTGCGAATTCTTGTGAAGATAATGTTCGCTTCTTCTCTCGTGTACGAGAAGAAATGCGCATTTGCAAGTGAAGAACAGAAGCAGAGTAGCGAGAGAGAATACAATGAGAGACTCCACCACAATCACAGATCCTAGAACTTCAACCAAGTGACAAAAGGTATTACTATTTGAACCGGAAAAATTAGAGACCAAGGAACAAAAAAACAAATCAAAATGAGACCAAACTAAAGTGGAACCAAATCAATATCAAACCATAGTTCTTCTTTTGGTTATAGTTTGGCAAGATTTTTGAAAAAACAGAGTAAACCAAACTGAATTGAAACCACTCCAAGTTTAAGATACACGTACAGTGAGCCACAAGGGCACTCAAGGGTCTCTTCCTGATGAGGTTTACGTGAGCCTTCGCGTGTAGAGGCAATGAAACTCTCTCGGTGCAGTCAAGGAAGCACCCGTAGTTTCCCATGTCACTCAGTTTCAGGGTCAAGATATCCCCGTTCTCTCCTCCCTACACGATATTTGTAATGTTGATGTCAGGAACCAAAAACATTCAATTAAAAGATAGATTATTGACTTTACGTGATGGAGCAGCTGTTGGATGAGGTCATTGCATTGCTTTATAGTTCCACGAACCCTGATCCCACTAGCTTCGACATTCACGTGTTTAGAAATGGCGGCATAAGTTTGAAATGGCTGCCATTGGAACATGTTTTTGAACTTTAGCTCTGTTGAGTTTATAAGCTCCGATGGTAAGTTTGTCAGCAGAAATCCATCAGTGACTTCCACAGAAAACGTTACTAGGAAATGAGATTCGCCACCTGACATTTTGCCTTCATCAGTAAAAAAACAAAAAAAAGGAATGTTACTAGAAAATAATCAGTAGGGAACTTGTGCTGTTAACATATACCGGGGAAATTAGTAAGATCTGGATCTCCAACTGAGAAGTTGAACTTATCTCTTTCCGGGTGAAAAATGAGCGATTCACTCCCATTACTCTCCAACATTATATATTGAGGAACATTAATAAACGGTGGATCATTGACAGGTTCAACAAAAACTGGAACATCAAGATGATTGATCCCATTCTTGTTCCTTGTGGACAGCCGAAGAGAATCAACACCAGCAAAATTCTCATTTCTGAGACAGGCAGGGCCAGAGAAATAAGTTATAAATTGAAATGAGACTATCTTATGATGTGACATCGAGTATCTGTGATTCCATATATACCCGAGATATTGAATCGACCCAAGTGCAGGATTGATAACTCCTGTTTGCCCTTCTAAGATTAAGATCCTTCCATCTTCACCTCCGTTGCTAACTGAGAGCCTTCCACTAGCAGGCAGTCTAAATTGCATCAGCATCGGAGACAGAATGACCGATCCTGAAACTGCTTGTACCGTTACTGAAATGTTCTCCATTAAGTCTGAGTAGCTTATCTCCAGGCCAGAGAAGCCACTATAATAACAATCAAGAACATGATTACTATAGCTGAAATGTAATATTAGTAAGATAAACTTATGTAAGTAAGAACAAATGAAGGATACTTGCCCAGATCTAGGACTGATTAAATCTTCAGCCCAGAAAAGCCACTATAATAATAAGATAAAATATATAGCTGAAATATAATATTAGTAAGATAAACTTATGTAAGTAAGAACAAATGAAGGAGACTTGCCCAGATCTAGGACTGATTAAATCTTCAGTTGCTTGCAATCCTCCGGTAAAAGAGACAAACTGAGGTGGAGCAGTAAGAACAAAGATGTATACAGTAGCTGCGGCTAAGTTTCCATTGATATCAACTATTGTATAAAGAAAGGAGTCATTTCCTGAAAAATCCTTCAATGGCGTGTATCTAAGGAGGTTTTCATCCATCAGAAGAGAACCGTGACCTGGCTAACATCCGGAATGCAATAGACAACAACGGTTTAAAGACAAAGATTATCAAACTGTCAATTACATTCCTTTCTATCTGCAAAATATAAAAAGAAATGCCACTTTCATTCCTTACTTGCGAGAAACCGAGAATGCTCGCATTGTCGCCAGCAAAATAGTCGTTTTCCAGTGGTTTTAAAGAGATAGACTCATCTTCCCAAACACTTACTGGATCATCATAGGCTCTTGGAAAGTATCCACCTAAATCTCAAAAACATGCAAGTTAAGAACACAACTTTTTCTAACCCAGTGAGAGAGAGGTAAAAACGAGACTTACTGCTATACATGTTTACGTCAAAAGGGCAAGGTTTGATATGTTTATTGTCAAAAGATATGCACATTTGGTAAGTACCGACCTCCATGGCCAGATAGCTACCAGTATATGTCCCATCATTATTATCGACAAAGTTCCATGTAGTGACACTTGATGTGTTAGCTGAGGTGATCTCTAACTTTAGCCGAGATGGCTGTGAAGGCACAGGATTGTAGAACTCGTCCAAGAGCAACACCACAATGTCATTCTTGATTTGCGTTGGCACTTTTGCTTTGAATAGGGTCACACTACAAGCTGCCACATTCACTTCACCAGGGAGATACAAGAGCGTGCTGATTATAAACAAGGAGAACAGACATTTACCCAAATGATAGACACTGTATATAAAAGGAAGTATCTAGTTGTCTAAATTACGGTATGGAGAATTATACCTGCCTTTACTTCTTTGATGAAAGGTTGGCCTCCATTGAGGACTATGTTTCCTGATGATACAAAGATTTTGTAAATTCCACTCCTTTTTGGAGTATAAGTTATGTCAAAAATATTCGCTTCAGTCACTAGGGTGCCCGAAGCCTGTGAGAAGAAAACTCCCTTAAGTCACCAGGCCTAATCTGAAATGCGTAAGCACATATATGTAGATAATCTTCTTACTTGTCCGCCATGTTTCTCATACATGTGGGCAGCAACTTGGTAACTAGATCCAGTGCCTATTAAATCATTCACTAATATAAGCCACAAGTGAAGAGACCAACCAATAACGAAAGTAAGCAAATCAGGCAAAATATGTTTGTACCATTGAGGGCTTCTCTTGGTGTTATGGTTGGCCAAATAAATGAAGAATCAGACTCTTGTACGATTAGGACCTGAAGTCTATCTACTTGGACTGGTGAGGGATAACCATAAGCATCTTTTAAGTAAACACAGAAGCCAAGAGACTCCCCAGCAATATAAGCATTGATCCCTGAACCATTTACTATACTTCTTGATCCATCACAATAACCTGTCAAGAAAACAAATGAGAGAAGAACTGCAGAATACATTCACCAATGAACAAAGTATAGTAAACACTGACCTATATATACTGTATAGGCATATGGCATACCAGAGATGCTCTTATTGTGCTTCATATCAGAAAGAGTGAGTAAGAAATTTCCTGGTTCAGACAGACTGAAAGACATCAACTGGATCCCTGGCTCTATATACTTAAACTGAAAATCTGCTACCGGTATGGACAAACCAGTCTCTTTTTCCACCACATCAGCATCAAATTCATAAAATCCAGAAACAAGGTTTCTGAATCGATCTTTCTGGTGTAACAGGATCTCCATTTTGGAAAATATCTGCCAATGTGTTCAGCTCTGACTTCCATATACTTAAACAATTGGGAACATCAAAATTTTCCAATCATGATTTGGCAACTTAACGATCTCAAAGCGACAACAAAAATTAACCACCAAATTTCAGATAACATTAATGAATGAAAAGCCCTAAGTAGATCAATTACTGAATTATAAGATATGGTTCGACTTCAAAATGGAGAGACGAATCAAGGACTTTGAAATGATCGTCGTCTATAACGAGATTGAAGATCCCAACCATGATTGGAGTAAACGAAATCTTCCAATTGGTAAGATCAAACGATACCCCAGAAATGTACCAACTCTTCCCAATTTTTCCGTTGGATTAAATGCGCTGCCATGGTTTTCAAAATTCCGGAGAACTTTGATCATAACTAAAGCGATTTCACCGGATTTGAACTTCTTCTTATCATCCAACCAACTGAAAGAAAATTTCGGAAGCCCAGATTCATCTACGAACCTGTAGATTGGGGATTTGAGATTGAATTGAAGAAGAAGAAGATAGCAAGCAGTGAAGCGAATTTGATCGTCATTGATGAAGAGAAGTAGCGAACGATTGAGGTTTGGGGGAAGAAACTGAAATTAAGCGCCAACTGCTGCTGTCATTTTTTTTCTTTTTGGGGTTTGAATTTTGAAATACTTTTTCTTTGAAACCTTAACAAATCATTTCTGATCGAAAAATTGAAATGACCACGTGTCACGGCTTGAACTCTGTTTGTTTCCGAATTTAACCGGTGTGTTTTAAACCAAACAAAATTCACCCTAGTTTAATTTCCGTCTTGTTCCTTCTAAAAAGTAAAAATGGATGTTTTGGCTTCTTCTAATCGAACTGAAAGTCTGAAACTTTCCTCTCTGCCGTAGAAACCAGTTACTAAGCACTCACTGAAATCCCTATATTTTGGTAACAAGGTAAATGCTGAAGTTTACTCCTCATTTCTACTCTCTTTTTGGGGTCTTTTTGTTCAAATTTTTCTTCGGTTAGATTCCTATTCGGGCTTTGGGGAAAAATTGTTAGGTTTCTCTGTTTGTATATCTTGCACAGTGGAACTGTTCGGTAATTTGTGAAAAGCTCTTTGTGATTTCTATACTTAGTATACCTATTTTTTCGTTGTACATAAGAAGATGGATCGTGTTAGTAATCTACCAGACGAGGTTCTTTTTCATATATTGTCCAACCTTACTATAAAGGAGGCTGCTTTGACATCAGTTCTCTCTAAAAGATGGCGTAATCTGCTTGCATTTGTCCCTAATCTTGTTTTTGATGACTCTGTGTTTCTGCATCCTGGAGAGGGTAAGGGGGATAGGCCTGAAATTATACAGACCTTCATGGCTTTTGTGGATAGAGTTTTGGCATTGCAGAATAATTCTACCATTAAGAAATTTTCCTTGGAGTGTTTAAGTTTAACTAAAGTTGATTCAAATCGTGTGGATGGTTGGATAAGTAATGTGTTGGCGCGTGGTGTTTCCGACCTTGATCTATTAATTATTTTGCATAAGGATGACGATATACGAAGAATACTATTGGCTGTCTCCAAACTCTTTTGAGGGACACTAGTTAGTCTGAAAATAGGCTGTGGAGTTGATGTTGGTTGGGTGGCTGTTACAGGAAGCTCTCCACAAGAGCTACAATTCTGGTTTAATATCTTTAATTCCCGGTTTAGTGAGTTTATTAATGTATTTTGGTTTGTGGTTTGTTAATTCGGTTTAGAAAACATTATATGTAAAAGTTATTTCCATTTACGGGAATAAATCAATCAAAATAAACTTTCTCTTAATCTCTTCTTCTCTCTATATTCATCTTCATTATCATCTATCGTCATCCATCACTAAATCAATGTTCTTCAAGCTAATCTTTCTTTCTTTATGACTAGCTTCTAGGCTTGGTTTGCCTTTTCTTAGGTCTCGCAGTGAGATCCTAGATTAGGGATTTATCCATTTTAGGTTTCCCATAGCATTGGTATCAGAGAAGTCGAGCTGCGTCGGACCAAAATCTCTCGCACACAAACATGATTCCTCTAAAATATTCATGTGAGGAGGTATATGAAAGAATGGACAATGGATTGTGGATATTTTTTGATGAACTAGATACTCCTGATCATCATAATTTGAAGCACAAGGGAATACGGATTGTCATAGTGGAACATGAAGATGATCTAGCTTCTGATGATATATATGGAGATCAATGTTAAAGAGCTCAGAGTCCCTAAAGAGTCTAAACTTATCTTGCAGATGATAGAAGACTACAACAAAATATCGACTTGCAATGTCCATCTCCTCTTGAGTACAAGAGGATTACTTGTATGAGAAGTAGACTTCAAAAACAAGTGTTTGAAGAACAAAACTTGCTCTCATAGTTTTGTTTTAGTTCTCCATGGAACTTGACTTGGGTTTAATTGGCTTGTAATCTAAAATGTGAAAATGTTTTGATGTGTAATTTATAGAGTTTTTTATATGTTAATTTATGCTATTAATTGCATTCTAGAAATATTCCAATTTACCGAATTATTACCATATTGCAGCAGGAACTCTTTAATTAGTTATAGTTGGTGAAATTACTGAAAAAATTTTGGTTACTAAACTAGATAAATATTTAATAATATAGGATCTTTGAAAATAAAGTAAATTAGATAAATTGTATGATTCTATAGTCAATACTCTTTTAAAAATAATTATGAAGTCTTAAAAATAGCTGTATTTTTTTATTCGCGATCTAGTATATTTTATCTATAGTATATTTAATTACCTGTTTATCAAGATTTGCTATTTTTCAAATTATCTAACTTGAATATCTCGTTAGTTAAGAAAATAAACATATTGTAACTCAAATCTGTTTGATTTAAAACTTTTTTGCATTAAATGTTATTTTTAAATTGTGAATTTCTTGTGAGTTTATATTTCTAAAATATTGGCTAAATTTATGGAAGATATTAAATTTAAAACGAAAAAGATAATTATTGTCTAATGGCATTTTTTGTATTATGCCACATTCTAGTTAAAGTTCTATTAACATTGCTCAAATAATTGCATAGAGATGTCATTATATAAAATACTTTGTTATTTGCACAAAGTATGTGCATATCCAATGTCATTTAAAAAAAAACATGTGATAGATAAACCTAATGTGTCATCTGTCTTTTAGGAAATAATTAAATGACCAACAAATGGTCAGTTTTTTTTTCTTTTCTAAAAAATTATAGAAATAAGATTTCATGGTATTTAGAAAATCGTCATTTTTACCATCTTGAATGGATGCCTTAGGATCAAGGTCCCTCGAAAATGTATATAGTATATTATACATGTCCACTCGGCCGTCACAAATATTAATCAGGAACTAGAGATCACAAGATTTTGGATTTCTTCACAAACCAAAGATTCTCATCATTTCTGTTCAGGATGGAATCACGGGAACTCCAGACCGTGTATTGAAGCTACAACTGGTTTTGGTGAGGTTCTGAATTACATGAAATGGGCTGGCAACAACGCAGGTCTTCTCCTCGAAAACTTATGGAACAATTGCCCTCGACACATGTCTGAGTCTGACCATATAGAACTCATACTTGTGTGGTCGTTAGCTAGGACTTTCGCTGGAGGATGAGTTAGGTTTTAATTAATATGCGTATACAATTAAAGAATTTTTTTTATAACCTCTTGACTTAATATCTTTTTGCAGCTACATGAGGACAACTACCACTATCGAAAATATTTAGAGATCACGAGGTTTGTGGATTTCTTCACAGACCAAAGATTCTGATGAAAATATTATGATGTATTAGTTTTCTTCAAACTCATGGTTTTAGAGAAAGATATATAGATATACCAGTCTTATTAGTATGTTGGTTTTTTGTAACAAACTTTAGAACATCACAATATATCATTAAATACATTTTGGTAGTAATCATGTTTGTAACGTTAGCGTACATGTTTAAATTTGGAATCGCACAATACTTCATTTACAACTTTATATCGTTGATATATAAATTGGCAAAAAAAACAAAAGCAATTATGCACACTGGTCCAAACAAATTGAAAGTTATTGATTTCATGGAGCATACCCAACCAACCAGAAAAAGTTAACCAACTTGCTTTAGAAACTTAACTCATAAAAAACTCGCGGCTAAGTTTTAAACTCTGCTTCATTTACTTAATTCTTACTCCCCCCCCATTTCGTTTAAATTTTTGCAACTTTAAACCGGGTGATTTACCGGTTTGGTCAATTAAATTTACCGATTGGGTCTATAGAAACACTGACCAACCCAGAGTCGAATTAACAAACCGGATGATTTCAGACCCGGCCGGTGAAGCCGACACAGACATCATGCAATTGTTCGAAGAATTCTAGCTCAACCATGAAGATTCAGGGCATGAGATCACTTGAAAAAAATATAATCTCACCTAGAGCACGCCTCGAACTGGAATTAGCCCAATATCAGTTCACTGGCATAAGATATCAAGTTTTCAAATCAGGTGAACTCAAAATTACCTGATTTGGGCCTATGCGCACTCAATAGTTTGGCATCTTGAGCCATCAACATGTCACGGCGAATTGTATTCACGTCAAAACCGGTCCACAATTGAAAGTTATTGGTGGACATGTTTAAGACCCATTTACGTACAATACTTCGAACAAATTGGAAATTATTGATTCCATGGAGCATACCAAACAAAGCAGAAGGCATTAAGCAACAAACAAACGTGTTCAAGAAACTTAATTCATCAGAGACTTGCGGCGAAGTGGAATTGGGTCCGTAGAAGCTCAGACCTAACATGAGTCGACTTTACAAACCGGGTGATTTGAGACTATATGGCTGGTGAAGACAATACAGACCTCGGACCATTGTTTGAAGCATTCTGGCCTAGCCACGGTCATTCAGAGTACTAGATCACTTGGAAAACATTCTCATCTCACCTAGAGTACGCTTTGAAGTAGTTGTCAGACCAATATCAGTTCAGATGATGGAGATATCAAGTTTCCAAATTGGGTGAACCAGAACTTACCTGATTTAGACCTATGCGGACTGAATGGAGGACTCTGACAAGACCAAAATTAGTTTGGTTGTGAACCGATATATTCTGGCATCTTGAGTAATCAGAGGATCACAGTAAGTTGGATTCACTCGAAAACCTGATACACGCCCTGGAATCCATCAAGTTGTTTATCAAGGATTCAAGGCTCAAAGAGGCTTGCGGAAGTGGTGAATCGAAGGTAAATATGAACTTTGGGTCAAAGGTGAATTTGACTGAGACAAAGGGCTGAGACTTGGCTTTCCTGAGGTAACTCCATGCACTAGAAAGACAAGAAACAATCGATCCTTTAGCAAGGGAATAACCGCATACAATACTTAAGAGAAATTGACAAGAACAAGTAATGAAAACTCAGGACAGTTGCACAAAGCTTTTGACTGAATAATTATGTGGTTTAGTAGAAAGATGTGTGGGGAAATAAAAGAGAAGAGCTTATAAAGAGCTCGTACCGTAAAACCTCTATAAATTAATAATGTTGGGACCGGAAGATTTTATTAATTTAGAGAGATTATTAATTTATCGATAAATTAATAATTATTAATTATAGAGAGATTTGCATAATTTTAAAATACAACTCATATTTAAGGTAAGAAATTAAAAATAATACTCTTAGTGGCAGTTACATGTTAAGAAACAATTATCGTATATGCAATTTTAATAATTTTTTGATATAATTTGAAAAGATTTCATATGTTTTTGATGTAATATTACAAAATTATAGATAAGTTACACAAAAATGCAAATTTATGAATAAACAAATAACACTAGAGTCATATTTCACTAAATTATCTTAGTTATATTTTATAGTTTTATATAATTATTAATTTATGGTATTGATGAGACCATATAATTACTTAGGATTTTTTAAAAATATATTATCTTATTATTTTATCGTATTATGTTAATTAGTACATTGGTCCAAATCGGAACCAAAATTTTTTAATAATTTAGAGAAATTATTAATTTATTGAGTATTAATTTATAGAGGTTCTACTGTACAATGTTCACAAAGCAAAAGAAAAGAAAAGACAGATTGCGACATAAATGGGAAAAAAACTAGCCGTTTGCCATTTTAATGGCTGAGGGCTAGAAGGAAAATTTGTGGCTATCTTGGACACGTCTATAGGAGCCTTGGGGGTCTTCTTTTCATAGTAAACTCTCGAGTCTTCAAAGCATATAGCTGTTGTGTGTGAACATGTCCATTTAAGGCAAGTGCGGATCCACTTAGACTATCCTTGGTGTGAACACTCTTGGGCGAATTTGAGCTGGTTTCTTGCCTTTCTTGGAACCCTCTTATGATCTTAGAAGCTTCCGAACTCACACTCTTAGTTGGAAAGAAGTTGGATTCAAAAGTTTCCATATTTGGACCCGGATAAGGCCAAATAAAGGGTTGTGGGTTATGGATCATTCTTTGGCTGACCTGGGCTGATTCTCTTCTATTCTGGGCTATTAGAAGACTTATCTTCTCAGGTCAAATCTTCCATTGACAAGTGATCTAGTAGGAAAGGTTCCAACCTCATGATTATGACGATTCTAGTGATGAATCTCTTTGTTCATTTCCTCTTTCTGTAGCCAATCAAAATATGATAACTAACATTTTATTTAAACATAAATAATGATACTTGAATTAAACTTAAACAAATCAAAAAATCAAAAACATCTGTAAATAAAATCTTTTAACAACGTCTTCCTTTAGATGGTGTTAGAAGAAATCAAAAACAAAAGATTTTTGAGAAGAAAACAACTTGGCCAAAGTTTGGGTAATACTTTAATCTAAGTTCACCATCAACAATCTGCCTCAGCTCCTTTATATTTAAATAAAGTATCAGTTATCATATTTTGATTGGCTACAGAAAAATTATTATTCAAGACAAATATATAAGAATACAAAACTAGAATTTAGCTTATGGTATACTGTAAATTCTAAAACATTATAATGAACCGATAATGGACATCCACATAATATGGATTTATTCATAACAAAATAAATTATTCTCAAATATAAAACGTTCTTTAATAGAGTAAGTGATAAATTATCAATGCAATTAATAAAATAAAAATAGAAATTTTAATTGTATTAGATTTATATACTCCTATGATTTATGTCATCTGGTTCAAATGTCAATGCAATTTCAGACATTTTTCATATTAAAACGGCGAGGTTTGCAATAACGGGCTGTTTCATCATGAGCGAGGACTTAAGCCCATTTTAGACTGCTTCTGGTTCGATTAAGGACGACTTCGTGTTGACTATTCCTTGTTCCGTCACTAGTTTCACACTCTCGACTCGAAAGCAATCGAGAACCCAAGTCGAAGCGTTTAAAACCCTAAATCCCCAAATCGGAAACTGAGATTTCGATTCGAATCGAATTCACAGATGTCTTCTCCGAGTGGAAGTGGTGGTGATTTGACTGAGAGAAGAGGGATTCCTGCCGCCAAATTCCTCCAAGATGTCGAAACTTATCTCTCTCAGTCTGGCCTCGATCCTAACTCTGCTCTCGCTTTTCATCAAGAAAGGTTTCTCATTTTAACTCTTAAATTCTACGCATTTAATCTAGGCTTGTTCTGCTTAAGCTCAAAATCAGATCTTCTCTACTAATTTATGATCTATTGAATCCAAAATCATTTCTTTTGATTTCCTTCACGCTTATGTTTTGGATCATTTCTTCTACTTGTTAGTGATTTGTTTTCGGTGATTTTAGGCTTCAGCAATATAAAGTTGTTGAGATGAAGCTTCTTGCCCAACAAAGGGATCTTCAGGTTTTATTTCTCCTCTTATTGTTCATAGCTCTTGCGGTGGTTGTTTATGTATGTTGATGGTTCAAGTTATCTTATAGTTTCGTTGATAAATGGTGGACAGGCTAAAATCCCAGATATTGAGAAGTGTTTAGAGGTTGTTGCCACTTTGGAAGCAAGGAAGGGTACTGGTGAGGTTCGTAGTTGTTTCATTTTCATTGGTTTCGTTTTGAAAAATCTTATACTTATATATATAGCCTTTCTTCTCTGGTTTTAGATAAAGCTCTCTTTTTTTTCCGTTGTGATTAGTCTGTTGCTGGTATTTATGAGATGGATGGGGAACAAATATAAATGCAATTAGGATTTCTGAATCCAGAATTTTGGCTTTTAATCTCATAAAGTTGAACTTGGTTCTGCTTTGATTTCATAAATGTTTATGTATGAATCCATGTGAAGATTTTGCTCTTATCTTTGCGTAAGTCAGGCATACTTGAAACATTTCCTTAGAACCTCATTAGTCTACTTGCATTTGAAAGTCTATTTTTGAAGATTAAGGTTGATTGGTTTGAAAGATATCAATCAGCTTTCTTGTGGATATGATCCCTTTTAATTAGTGTCTTTAAGTCCTGTTTGATGGTGACGGCAGAACATGTTGTGTCGCAGAACATAGTTCTAGTTTCACTGGAAGAATCAACTGACACATATATTGTATATTTGTGCACGATGTTTCATTTTTTTTTTATATGATAGTTTCTTTCACGTATAGACTTAGTGATTCTTGTGTTCTTTGTCTTTTTTTTCACATCGAATTCTTTTTACAATGCAGGCGCTTTTAGCAGATTTTGAGGTCTCTGAAGGAATATATTCGCGGGCCCGTATTGAAGATACAGACTCAGTGTGCTTGTGGTTGGGAGCAAATGTCATGCTGGAATATTCATGTGAAGAGGTCCACTACTCTGGAAACATATTCTCTTCGACGTTTTAAAACTTCTTGCACAAGGGGTCCATAGAATAAGTTCTTTTTTGTCTTTGTTGTTCCAATAGGCTACAGCACTTTTGCAAAACAATCTGGAAAATGCTAAAGCCAGCCTGGAGGTTCTTGTAGCTGATTTACAGTTCTTGAGGGATCAAGTCACAGTTACTCAGGTATAGAGACACTTTATCTAATTCTCATTTCAGTTTGCGAGTCAGCATCAAGTAGAGGCCTGATTTGGTTTACACAACTGTTTATTTCAAACAACCTAAAATTGCAATTTAAGCAACCCGTAAAATCTTATAATGTAGATACTTAGAGAGATTGAGTAAAGAGTAGTTTATCTTTCTTGACTAGTATTTTTTGGTGATGGATATAGGTAACAATTGCGCGTGTTTATAACTGGGATGTTCATCAAAGGAGGGTTAAACAAGTTACCCCTACTGCTATTGCTGCTGCAGACTCATGAACCACAGATTCAAAGTATAATCGTGTGGGCTTAAACGAGGTAATATGATTATTGGGACACCTTTTGTCCTGACCGGTTGTTTGTAACCTCTTTAATCTTTGCTATCTTGATGAAATTTTGTTTCTGCGACAAACCTATGAATAGAACATTAGCATTGTTATCATCTCTTGTATTTCGTTTTTCGCTACATATTTGTCAAGTTTTGAGATCAGCTTGTGTTCCTCGCGTATTGAAGTACACTACTTGTTTAAGGATGTGATAGATATATCAAACTATTTACAGAATCTGATGGTCTTGATCAATGTTCTAAGTGTTTTATAAATAAGATATGTTTCTAGAAGTAAAAGAATGAGAAATTTACCAAAAGTCAAGTTGTGTCATTTTCTTTGAAATTTTAGGTTCAATATTGGTGACGGCTTATGCTTTTGGTTTATCAAAGCAGCAAAAAGTGAAAATGAGAAATAAAAAAATGTGATCAAATCGAACCTTTTTATTATTGGCTTTTCTTATTAGTGCATTTGCATTTGAAAATATTTTATTTTCTTAATAAAAAAAATTTCCCTTACACTGTTATGACATTGTATTGTAAATCTTTTGCGAGGATTCAACCAAATATTATAAATAAATCATAGTAAACTTCTTATCTGATGATTCAGTCATTGATTTAAAATAGTATTTTTTCGGCGTAGACAAATTGTTCAGCGCCTTTTTAAGTTTTTATTCAAAATGTAACATCATATTCGGTAAAATGCTTTACTTTAGCAAGTTGATAGTATTTGTAAGAAAGTATGAACATTTTGAGCTCCGTCGTTTCCAAATAAAGAATATTACGTGAGAAATAGAAAATAATGAAAAATGTAAATGGAGAATTGTTGATGGTTAGGGCTTGAGTTGACCCTTAGAAAATGGCCCTTTCAATTAATAATGGTCCATTTTACATTTATTGACTTTCACTTCTTCTCTTTATTTTTTGTTTATTTATTTTCTATTTTTGAACAACTATTTTTTTTTGTTAATTTCATTTCTTTCTTTTTCCTACTTCAAACAACTATTTTCGCCAATATTCTCTACTACGCTGGTATCAATTACATATTGTACATTTAAATCGGAAACCCCCTCCGATCCTGAAATTGATTTACATGGTGATTGATTGCCTACGAAATAATAAGTTTGGGAATACGTGGTATAATTATATTTATTTTTGTTAGGAAATTTTGAGTTATATATACGTTTGATAATGACATGTAAATGCATTTATAGTTCTCCCAGAAAAGACATTTTTTGGTCTAACAACTTTAATATACGGATATGAATTTTCAACCCTTTTTACAATTCAAAGAATTTGTGATTTTTGGGTGTTTTCCGTATTTTATTCGACGTTGGATGCATTAGACGTATTTAGGATTCGAATTGACTCGAGTTGACTTTTTAATAGACTTAATTATACGATAGTATTGTATATGTCATAATCAATATATAAAATCGATATGATAGTGAATCCTTCGTAATTGTTAAGAGTTAAAGATTCTAAAAATATTTGCATCCAAGCATTGACTTAACTATATTGAAATTAGTGGTGCTCAATTTGGATAAACCAAACCTATTCAAAAAAAATCTAGTTAGGAATCGATGAGATAAAAAAAAAATTGGTTATTTGATTTGGAATAACAATACATTCCATATGCTTCAAAACAAATTATGTACTATAATATTTTGTTGGTTTAAAGAAGAAATGATGTTTTGTAATGGTCAATACAAAAACAAATTAACTCAAATTTATTGATTTGATTATTAATTGTAAAAATTATAAATTAATATACTTGTGTAATTTTATCAATGCTTGTAATAAATATCAATTCAATCAAAACATACTATAGTAACATAACTGGAAAAAAATGAACATGCAAATTTACATGGTTTTACAAATAGAGAAAAAAAAAAACAATACAATGTCATAACGAATAATTAAATGTCTTCAAAAACATATAATAATATTGAAACTATACATAAAAGTATATTCATATACTCTATGTACAAAAATATGTTAAAAATGACACGAATTAGTTTAAAATTTGTAATATTAGAAAAATAGAGATGTAGATAAAGATCGTAATCGAAAAATAGGAGAAGAAGAGAAACGAACACGGAAAACGAGGGGGGTTTTGAAGAAGCAAGCTGTCTGTCCCCTCTCAGTTATGAAAGTTACTTTGTCTCTTTCTTACAAAATAACGCGTTTTAGGGTTTTGCGTTACAATATTCCTTTTTATTCTGTTGACTTTGACTTTTCCTTTTCTTTCCTTATTCTATTCTAAATCTTTTTTTCTTGGGACACCCCTCAATTATTATTAAATTGGGAAATCAATAAATAACTATATTTAATTTTTGTATCGTTTATAAAAAAAATCTAGAATCAGCGAGGCCGCAATCATCGCTAGATGTTCTCACTTGAAAATAACCATTTCTAATAAGTCAACAGGTTGTTTTCCCGCCTCCTGCATTTTACTCTGAACGAATCTTGACCTTTATTCTTCTTCTTCTCCATATATTCTTCATTTTTCTAATTTACAATATACTATTATCTTTCAGATCTACATATATAGTTTGTTTATCCATATAACCAAATCTACATTACTATACTATATTAGCATTATTTAGATACTTGAGATTCTTATACGAATATGTATATTTTTTTAAAAGGTTAGTTGTATCGGAAGGAAAAAAAGTTTATGTATGAAACCAATTAATGTTAGTTTAGTTGTATATATCATTTGGTTAGTTGGGTCGGTATTCAGTTTCTTTCAGACCTAGCTCTGACCACTATTCGAAATTTGAATCTCGGAAATCTCTCTCTCTTAAGTAGGTTTGCTCTCCGATATCAGTTTCATATAATCATAACTCTATATCCTTATATATATATATATATATATATATAATTATAAAAAATTTACTTTGGAGTATACATCAGACAATTCAAAGTCGATTAATACATTTTACACAAGGACCTTCTAATTATGCGAATGCACACATGCCTCGTTTGGCTTGGACCGACGATAGCTAACTCTTCTGTCCTTTATTCTTTTCACCATTGACAAGTGACATGACAGTGTTTTCAAAACTTTATAAAACTAATCTTGAGCATTTGGGTTTTGAAATTGTGTTATGATCAAAGGATATTTACATGTCATATTGTCATGACCCCCTTCTTCTGAATTTGAAATTTTTTATACTATGATCGCTCGAATAAATTATAGTTGTAAAATTTTACTATATATTGATCGATCTAATAATTTCTTTCAAGAAAATGCTATAATCTTTTTAGTTAAGAATTAATATGTGATACCAAGCTGTAAAAATAATCAATATTAGTTTTAAGAAAAATACCTTGTAGTGATCACTTGCAAGTTGCATGCAACCGAAATATGAATTTATTTAGTGCAAGGCTTGATAGGTTGAGCAATTGATATTGGTCAACACCTTTGAGTTTTGACCAATTCGTCTTACACATATTGAAATATATACATTTTCTTAGATCTGGTCTCGTGAGTACTTTAGCAGTTAGCTAGCTATGATCCTCTGGTCAATCATATCCATTTCTTTATTTGTTTGAGTTTTAAAAAGCAATAATTTTATTCCCGGTTATATAATAACTCTACAATTCACACTTAATAAACCCCGATCTCATCCATGTCCCATGTGCACACACATGTATACGACATACATGCTACATATCTATAGTATATATAAATTAAACATAGTTTTGAAAAGTGAGATTAAAGTCAGTAAGGCACTAAAATAGTATGTTTTTTCAAATAACATACTGAAGTATTAGACCCTTTTAGTCTAACTAATCGCACTACACTTACATATGAGTGTGTGAATGAAAGATAATTATGTTATTAGTCAGGATATTTCCTTTTTTATATATTAAGAGGTAATCCTGGATCCAAGCCAAAATCAACCCGACTACTTTTTTCAGCCGAGTGTAGCATCGAATCGTTCATTTTACTAAAGTTTCTAATGGACATAAAACACTATAATATTTTGACTAGCTAATAAAACGTTTGGTTTAGTCACGATACTTGCTTCCTAATATTTTTTAAATATACTTACTATCGAAAAAACAAAAATTATATATATACTATAGTCCATAATGTATATGTAATTTATGTACGAATTGGAGTCGTTGTAACAAAACTCCTGCGGAAGTTGCATACACAGATGTTGATATGTATATATAAAATAGAAATATAATAAAGAAGGACCGAGTGGTTCATGTGGAAACAATACTTGTATTCACTTTAAACCCAGTAACAAAAAAAATAAAAATAAAGCATTGTATATTCACTTTTAGGCGAATTTTGAAATTGTTTTGTTTTTGTTTAAAGTAAAACGTAAGAAAAGGGATTGCGTGGACGTACGTCCTTAGTTTGCGGCTGCTAAACTTTTTACGAGTGGACCATGTCAACCCACTTATATCATCTAATCTCATCTCAATTTTTACCAAAAAATGATCTAATCTCATGGACAGAAGAACATTACACTTACACATTACAAAATTATATATTTTTCGTACAGAAAAACAGTCCACGCGTTACACACAGAACCTCACACGTGCGTTTTGGTACTTATGCCTAAAATACTGAAAATGTACATTTTGAATTGGATCGATCATTGGTAAGTAGTAGCAACGTAGCATGATAAAAAAAGTTTCTATAATATAAGTATTAGCAAAGTAGCATTTGATCACGCGTTTTCCTAATTTTCACCGAATTTTATCTACTAATTAATTCATACAATCATAGTGATGGTCCAATACCATTATCATTCATTAATCTATGAAGTAAAAAAAAAAAATTAGAAAAGTAATGGCTTGAGTTGGAAGCAACCGACATGAGGATAGTGAAAATAAAACAGCTAATAGCGCGTTAAAAATAAAAACCACACGTGCTTATGAAAACCTTTCGTAGCCGTTCGATAAACCACGTGTCATATAAATTAGCTGTTTAATATACGATTTTAACAGTGGTTCGCTTTGGGTCGGGCCAGGTCGTATGGGTCCATGACCATGACACTCCCTTCTCCTCGAACACAAAAGGTTTATGTTCTGAAAGCGTGTAAACCCCACCCCACCTCCCCACAAAAGTGAATATCAATTTTACTTTTTAATCAAATAGAGAAAGGATTCAGATTTTTGGTTTTTGGGTAAAAAACGATTGATTCGTTAGAGTTTACGTAAAATATGAAATTTGGATGTTGAATAGTTTTTCTATTGATCGGATATGGGTAACAAAACAACAAGAATCAAGATACAATTAAACTATGTATTGTGCTTGTTGCCAAGAAATTGGCCGACTCTCGTAACTTTTTTTTGTTTTTGTTTTTGATCGTTTTTTGTTGTCTCTCCTTTTGTGCTGCTTGTCTCTCTTTTTACAGAATTCTCATATATCCTAATTCTCGTTGAATTAAGTTTGAAAGAACCATCAAATATTTGGTGAGCTCAATATCGAAATATTTGTTGAGTTTATATCCTAAAATGTCCGTTGAGCTTTTCGATGTATCCGTTGAGTTCAACAGTCCAAATTGTGTTGAATTTATCTAAATATTTCCAAAAATTGATTTTTATTGAATTTATATGGGCTTGACCTAGTCAAATGTATGGATAAAATTATTTCAAACAATTGGTTTTTGGATATAATCATATAACTAATCGGGAAATCAACATAGGATTTGAATCTTTTTAAGTTAACTTCAAGGTTAAACATGTGAATTGTTTACAGTATAAAAAGTTGACTTAAAATAACAAGATTTACTATTGGATTCTAACTTTTGTATTTTTAACTTTAAAATACTCCTAAATCTGCTAACATGTAATATAGAATAAATTTCTGATTAAGATCGTATGAAAATATATTCTAACGAATAGCAACGGATATTTATAAATTATTATAACTAATATTTATAAATTATTAAATGAATAATACATAATTTTGACCGTGATTTACATAATTTTTTTGTTTGGATTGTTGAGATTAAATTCAACATTTTCACTAAAAAAATCATTTAATCATCATTTTAAAAATTCTCCGAAAAGTTTTTTTTTTGGGCTGAAATTCTCCCAAAGTATTACTAGCTTGTAGGGTTTTTTATTAATATTTTATATGCATGTGAAAAAGTTTTGTCAGATATTTTTTTGTTGTTGTTGCGCATTATTTATTATTTAATAACATTATCAGAAAAAGGTTATTTGCTGTATTAAGTTATGGTTTTAGGTTGCACATCCGCTGACCTTAACAATATGTTACGTAAAGGTGCCTTCCATTATTGTCTCTGTGTGTTCTACATGGCTTTGAAAAACCTTTAAATAGTTCAGTTTATCAATCAGTACCGTTCTATTAAAAAAAAATCATTTAGATCTACCGAAACACTAAGAAGACTAATAAAAAAAATTTAATAATACTATCATTGTATTTGTTTCACTGCATTTATTCTATCCGTTTCACATGTTCTAGACCATTTGTAATCCTTTAAACCAATTCCCAACTTTGCCATTGAACTATATGTCCAGTTTATTTGTTTTATTTTTAATATCGATTTTTGTTTTTTTTATAATAATAGTACTCCTTATATTATTTTTTCAACTATCACTATTTAAAAAAAAAAAATACTAATAACAAAAACAATAGAGTATTAATGGTGGAGGCGTGGAGCAATAAATAGTTAACGGGATTTGATGACCGATGACTTGTCGGAGAAGAAGCAAACTATCTGCTGACGTATGCTTTGTGTCAGCTTATTTTCGAAGCTTCTTTCTTACGCGTTATTTACTCAATTCTTAAATGTTTTTCTTTCTTACTTAAATTACTTTCCTGCTTTTACTGTTTCTCAATTTATTCAACTAAATTATTTTATGAACTCTGAAATTTCCATTAAATTTTGTCTCTTTCTGTTGGTTTTATCTTTCCATCAGGGCATTTTCTCATCTTATATTCTCCATCTACGTGAAAGTATGTGCTCACCGCGCAGTGCTCACGCTGTTTTTTATTTTATTTTATACGTACTACTGTAGATTTTTTTTTTGTTATAACTAAATATATTGGAACTGCCGTTAGCTTATTATATTTACGTATCGTGGGAATATTAAATTTGCAAAAAATGTATTCAGTACAGTATAAAATATCACATTCATGAATATGTTCTCTCACATTGGTAAATGCGCTCAAATGAAAGAAAAGGTTATAAACTGCGTGTTTATTACTAGTAAATATCTCATACTAGTTTGTAGCAGTGATTAATTTAATTATAGTTGGTTCTTAGATTAATCTTTAAAAAAAAAATTAGAATTAACTATAGCAAGTGTATGAAAAGAATCGAAGACAAGATGTCCAAGTCAAAATAGAATTAGGCGAAATGTAAAATTATGTGTCAGGAGGATCACAAATTTTCTTTTCCCGTAAAAAACAATTGTAATGGAAAAGACAAGTTGCCGTTAAAAGTTAAAAAATAAAGAAAAGCCGCGAGGACCTTAAAATACAAAAATAAATAAATAAATATATATACTTATGAGTAAAATAATAATCATATCGATACTTATGAGTAAAATAAATAAATAATAATCATATCGATTCACGCGCCACTCCTCGTATCCTTTGGTCTACAGGTTTCACATCGTCTAGTCTACCGTTTTAACCGGTTATTCCTTTTACAAATACGCGTAAAAAAGACAGAAGATGTTTTCTTTTTGTGGAAACAGAAGGTTAATTACGATTCTTTCCCAAAGACCATTTGAGTCAAAATTCTATCGTTAAGTAATATGAAATGAAACTAACATTATTTAAGAAAACACTATTTGTTAGAGCGACTAAATAGTTTCTAAGAATATATATATATATATATATCATATTTTATTTGATACTAAAGCAAATTCTCTTGAATATTTTTTACCAAAACATATCTTTTTTATTTTATTTTATAAAGTACCAAAATATATCTAACAATATAGTCATATATATTTATAATCATGAAGAAAAATAACATGGTCATGAAAATTTTCGGAACGAACAAATTTTGATGATAAATTTATTGATCGTCTAATGCATTTAAAAACTATGCTAATACAATATTTTTTTCCATATGAATATTTGAAAACTTATCAAACGATAACCCATCGATAGATAGCTTATGTCACACCAATCATCTGCAAAGAGTAAATGTTTTAACGCCCATAGTAAAATTGAAATGTAACTAATCCGAATCATATTACTACAAGTCAAGTTGGTAAAATTCGAGACAAAAATTGTGAGTATGCCGTTTGGAGACACGACACATTGTGGGAATAAAGAAAAAAAAAGAAGCGAAATGAAGGGACACAAATTAAATGCTCCGTTTGAGGACGGCACCGTCTTCATCCATTTCACAACCGTACGCCATGCATGACCGGCGTATACCGGTGACTAGTGTTTTTTCTACTTTTTATTATTATTTTAATTCCTCTATTTTTAATATATATTCCTTGCCCTCGTAAATAAGAGGAAATAAATAAATAATAATATTAAAAAAAAAACAAATGGGAAACCTCCTAAATCCAAGCTGTTTTCCCAGAAGAACCCAAAACTCCACAAAAGTTATATTCACACCTCTCTCTCTTCTTATCTCAAAATCACACAACCATTACAAAATAAAAAAACATAACAAAGCTTAGGAAAAGTTCTCTTTTTATTTTCCTCCTCACTAAATCTCAGAAGATGACAATAATGATAATATATCTATAAAAGTATCATCTTACAGATTCCATCTTTTCTATTACATGGAGAAGAAGAAAGAAGAGGATCATCATCTTCAAGAACAACAACAAAGTAGCAAGAACACAGAGACGAAGATCGAGCATCAACAAGAACAAGAACAAGAACAAGAACAAGAACAAAAACTACAAATCTCTCAAGCATCATCATCATCATCACACATGGCGAATCTAGTTACGTCATCAGATCATCATCAGTTGGAGCTAGCTGGAAGCAACATGAATCTCTCAAGCTTCTTCGATACTTCATCTTTACCCTTTTCTTATTCTTATTTCGAAGACCACTCATCTAATAATCCCAATTCTTTCCTAGACTTGCTCCGACAAGATCATAATCAATTTGTTTCCTCCTCTAATTCCTCTTCCTTTTCATTCGATGCCTTTCCTCTTCCCAACAACAACAACAACCCCTTTTTTACGGATTTGCCCTTGCCTCAAGCTGAGTCATCTGAAGTTGTGAACACTGCACCGACATCTCCAAACTCAACCTCAGTTTCATCTTCCTCAAACGAAGCTGCAAATGATAACAACAACAGTGGAAAGGAAGTTCTTGAAAAAAATCAAGAAGAGGAAAATCAACCAGAGCAAAAGGGTACTAAGCCACAGTAAGTCATTAATTTAACCAGCCCTCCATTTTAACATATGCTTTGGTTGGATTTTATTAAGTATTGTGGTTATTATTGTTTTGAAGGTTGAAGGCAAAGAAGAAGAACCAGAAGAAAACAAGAGAAGCTAGGTTTGCTTTTCTGACGAAGAGTGATATTGATAATCTTGACGATGGTTATAGGTGGAGAAAGTACGGCCAGAAAGCTGTCAAAAACAGTCCTTATCCCAGGTAATATATATAACTCTGTATATATATATACATGTAGTGTAGCCCTATCTAGATCCATATATATATATAGATCATCCTCACTATATATGCATCTGTGTTTTACATATGCTTTATACGCGTATGTAAATATACTTCACTAGATCCGATTTATCCAATTCATAAGGATACTATCTACATATTGTATACAATACATGTTCTTCAGAAATAATCATATACAATACATGTTCATTCAAATAATCATCATATATATATAACACCATCTATGTAGTCATATATATGTATATTTGTTGGTGTGTGTGTGTGTGTAGAGTAGCCCTAGATTCAGTGTGCTCTATATATGCAGAGTCTATATGCATATAACATGACCCTATTCATTTCATATATATTTTCACTGTACATATATACCTAATACGCGTGTATGTAGGGTCCAAAATTTTTGGTTTTCGAGAATATAAATTTTCTTTTGTTCCATTCCATGAGGTTTCTTTGTTTTGTGTTTTTTTTGTCTTCCCTTGATTTATGTTGCTTGTGTCGGAAGATTTCTGTTTCAACTTGTTCCAAATTTCATTTCAGATCTCGAGATCTTCTGTTCCTCTTCATATCTTCCAAATCCTTTTTTTTGTTTTGCTATAAGAAATTTTAAATCGTTTTGTAAATGTACAACTATTTAATATAATCTTTTAAAAATGTGCAGAAGCTATTACCGTTGCACCACAGTTGGTTGCGGAGTGAAGAAAAGAGTGGAGAGATCCTCCGATGATCCTTCAATCGTCATGACAACCTACGAAGGTCAACACATTCACCCTTTTCCCATGACGCCACGTGGACACATCGGAATGCTTACGTCACCAATCCTCGACCACGGTGCAACCACCGCGTTATCATCATCATTCTCTATCCCTCAGCCACGCTACTTGCAGCTGACTCAGCAACATCAACCTTACAACATGTACAACAACAACTCTCTAAGTATGACTAACAGAAGCTCCTCCGATGGTACTTTTGTAAATCCAGGGTCATCATCATTCCCTGGATTTGGTTATGAGATGTCTCAAGCTTCTACTTCAACTACTTCTTCCATTAGAGATCATGGATTGCTTCAAGATATTATTCCTTCGCAGATCAGATCCGATACTATTAACACTCAAACCAATGAAGAGGATAAGAAATGAACAACTTTTTTTTTCCCCCCGGGGCATTGTTTTTTTCTTTTGGCTGGATTCGGTTGATAGGTTTTTTATGAAGAGTTTTTGGCCGGTTTAGGTAAACCGATATTGCTGGCTTTCTAATGTTTAATCTTTATTACATTTAGCATCGGTTTCTTGAATCATCACGAAACAAACAATCGACGCGAACTAGGAACAGAGGTTTGTAGCATATGTGATATAGAGATAACTTGATTTTTTTTTTTGTTTTTGAGTATTAATAAAAATGTATCGTTTACTTCTAAAGAGAGAGGGTTCAATCTAGTCCTATAGTATGTGTTTTGTTATATTATAGTACTTCTAGATCATTTTAATTTGTAAACATGCTATGATCAAAACACTAGTCCGTTCTCATTTATTAAAAACCTTGCATGGTATTCTATTTTCTATCCATCCCAATCGTTGTACATTAACATATCCCATATATATATGCAAAGATATTTCGGTTTTATTAGAAATCGATAATTTATATGCTTAAAACCATACTAAAATTTGCTCACGATATATATACTACAATACATCAATTTAATATTTAACTTCAACTTTTCTATTATGTTTAAGACACAATGCTATAAACGTTAGCTTTATATTCATCTTTATATAAAGATTAATAAAGGGAGAACTTTTAGCCTTAAACTCAAAGGCTCTTTTATAGTTTTCTTCACTACGACTTTTATGTTAGGCTTCAATCATCACAGATAATATTCAAAAAGACTTTTAGGATTAATGAGCCACTGTTTGTGTACTTGACCCACCCATTAGTTGTAGTCCTGTAGATATGGGTTATATGGACCATATTTGAACATAATCAACATCATTTCTTTATTTCTCTCCCTACCCAAAATGTAAACAGTGTTATTTTTAGCATAAGCTTTTTTCAAGCATTTCTTTTACAAGATTCTAAAATGAAAATACACTGAAACTGTTATGGAGTGTAACTATATTAATTTTTTTTTTTCATTTTATCCATTTTATTTAACTTATCATATTTGACATTAGTAACCATACAAAAAACTTGAACCCATATCAATCAAATATAAAGGTGATGTGTGGAGCTGTATATATGTGTGCATATATATGCTTTAGGTCTTTTTCAGGAAGCCGATAGCTACGCAAGTAATGTATGGCTGATATTAAATATAAAAGTAAATGAAAAAAGGCATATAGTTAGTAATGTCCATAATGGACTGTCTTTTTAATCACTAAAACAATAGAAACAGAAAGAGTTCTAACAGGCTACTCATCAACCCTACTCCATCACCAACTAAGTATCAAAACAAAGCATGCTTTGTATATTATGGAGAGTTATTACTAATGTGTTGCTTTAATCGCACCATTCCCGTAAAGCTACACACATGTATACGTATACAGTACATTTATTATTGGCAGTTTGGGTACTTATGTTAGGGTCTGAAAAGGAGACACAGTAAACTAAGTTGAACGAGTTGAATTTTTTGGATTAAAATTCAAAATGATACTACTAAATTTCAACTGTTTTTTTGTTTTCAAACAGGTCGAATGATTGATATGGTTTATTTTTCAAATAGACGTTTTGTAAATAAAACCAATCCATATTATTTTTAAAATATCTTTAATTTGATTGAACTTAGAAAAAGGTGAACAATGCGTGGCAAATGATATGTGGAAGGCTGGCTTACCGCTCGCACATCCTGACCGGAATTGATTTTCAATATTCAGCGCTTATAACTCACTTCATTATCAAAAAATTTATTGCGGAAAAAATTGAGATCCCTTTGACCTTAAGTTCGAATCTCCTCTGAAGTTAGATTATTTACGTCATAACATGTTTTATAGATAAAGGTTCGCAACATCAAACTTAAAAAATGTTTTAAATACTGCAATGTTGTTAGTCAAAATATATCGAATATTGATTTAAGTGTCTATAATATGCGGGTATGTCATTCCCATTGCAGCAAACACATTCACTATTTACACATGACGCGTTCAACTTAGGCATGGCCAAAATCTAACCGTAAACGTATTTTGAACCGTAACCGTACCATTTTCAACCGTAACCGTATAAAATGGTTAAAAACCGTAACCGTTAACCGTAAAAATATATTAGTTATAGTTAATCGTAAGTTATTAACTGTAACCGCTAATTAACCGTAACCACATAAAAACTATTGGTTAACTGTAAAATTCTAACCGTAACCGTTTTAAAAATTGAACTAAACATATATAAATTCAATTATTGTAATAAATATTAGTTGATATATCATATCTAGCTTTTTTAATAGAGATTTAATTCATTTTTTTCAAAAACGTCAAAAATATTAATTTAACCGTATATAATCGTAACCGTTTGAACCGTAACCGTTTTTAACCATAACCA
Organism: Cardamine occulta; assembly: GCA_028015245.1. NCBI lineage: Eukaryota > Viridiplantae > Streptophyta > Magnoliopsida > Brassicales > Brassicaceae > Cardamine > Cardamine occulta. The sequence continues at coordinate 12,788,938 of CM051382.1, forward strand.
TTTTAACCGTAACTATTTTAACCGTATATTAAATGGTTAAGGTTAAGGTTAAGCAAAAATTATAACCGTAACCGGTAGTTAACTAACCGTAACCATAATAACCGTAACCGTAGTCATGCCTAGTTCAACTAATCACAGAGTACTAAATATACGTTTTCTAATAAGGAGGTTTCTGTAAGTTCATTTTGGCAAATCATTAACCCGAAAGTCAGAATTTAAAATTTAAAACAATTTTAATTTTCTTACACGTGACAAAAATATTTTTTGATACATACACATACACAAATGTAAATACAACATGTGTGTGGGTTATAATTTATAACACGTCTCAGCTGTAAATACTAAGTCATCACATCATTTAAATTCTAATTGTCATGATTGGGCTTATAATGTTAATTACGTCTCTCCAAATCATTGAAAGTATGGGTTTATTTTGTTTAGTTTAAAATCGAGAGTTGTGGTTCATGTACTAAGAACAATAAATTGATTTGATTACTCAATCTTTATAGATTGCATAGTGGTGGGTCTGGTGAAATCAATGAATAGATACAGTTAGAGAAATTTATAGATTGACTTAGAGATTGTAGAATATTGGAGTAGTACTAAAAATTATAGATAAGATTGCAAGACTCACTTTTTTTTTTTTTGAATTTCTGTTAATATTGAGAAATAAATTTAATGCACTGAAATTATTAGAGTCTTTTGAATTAAATATAGTCTAGAGCTGGGACAGAATTCGAAGATGAGGTTGTCAATGGCATCAGCCGCATCACTAAGTCCTTGTACAGTTGTGCTGGAGTTTGAAATGGGAGGGTAAAAAACGAACTGTTGCAATATCTCTTCCATAATCAAGGTGTGTGGTATATATTCCGATGTAAGATGTGTGGGGTTTCATTGTTTCCGGATTGAGTACAAGTAAGCTTGCATCACTGATTTGATAGTGATTTCGGGGTGAGCTTGTATGTAACGATTGAGCGTAAAAATACTATCTTAGGGGAAAAGAAGTGAAGTTTCAGCCATTTGAATCAATTTTATCACTGAGTTGGTTGAATTGTACTGAGCCAGAATATATCAGTTGGTGAAATTTTTTAATTCATTTCAACAAGCAAATGTTTATTTTCTGTCAGAAAAAGTTGTTCACATTTTTGTCTTAATAGTTCAAAAAGAAGAAAAAACTTTACCAAAAATTAAACCTACCAATTTGTTTTGATAATTTTTTATTTTTCTCTCGAAACTTACGTACCATTTTTGTTTGCATCCAATAGAATACCATTTAAATACATAATATTGGTGGAATCTATACAAAATCTTTTGTGAATACCTGAAAAAAAATCACAAATGATATCCTTAATACCGGCATGAAATTTTAGAGGCCCAGGTCTACGATAAAGCAATTTTTTTGTATTTACTTCGAACCTGAGACCCATGTTTTCTATTTGATTTGATGATCTTATCAAACTTTTGACCAACTATGACAACTTTTCTAAATGGCCTCACAAACATTTATATACATTGGTATGGGCCAAACTCAAACTTTCTCCATTTGAACTTACGGTGACTTATAAAAGAAACAAAGAAAAAAGAAGGATTTGACGTGCGTTTTCCACATCTTGAGACAACGTGTCGTGTCCTTCCCATGCAATGTTGCCACATTACCACCTGACCTGACTCTCTTCGTCTTGTCACAATTTCGTCTACATCGAATTTTGTTTTTGAGTTGTATTTATATAACGTAGATCAAAGAGAATGATCGATGAGAGCGATGCATTAATCATTTATAAAACAATTCCCTCAAATTTAACTACGTCTTTCTTTGGCTTCTGCTCATATTTATCCAAATCACTACAAGAAAATATAGGTTTAACAACGTCTTATATCGTTGTAAATTTGTTGTTAATGACGATTTACAACTAATTAACGACGAACACGAAATCGTTGTAAACAGTTCATCGATTCATCGTTAATAATGCGAGGAACAGAATTTGTCGTAACTTAGATATTACACTATTCGTCGTAAAATCTACGTAAATGTAAATAACATTATTAATTCGTCGTTAAATTAACAACGAACTAACAACATTCTGTTCAAATATCGACGTTAGTTCATCGTTAAATTTACAACGAATTAACAACTACTATTCTCTATGATCGACGTTAATTCAACGTTTAAGACGATCTTTGTATTGTTAAAAAAATGGTCTATTAACGTTTTATTTATTGATTGATTAATTAAAATAAAGTTTAAATTTATAAAACTAAAAACAAAAACAAGATATTATACAAAAATACAAAAATGTTCTAAGAGTTCAAATCAATATAGCTAAAATGTTCGGCACTAGCAGTTTTAACGGCTATAAAGTTGAAATCGTTATGAATGCATAGCGGAAGAAGGTGTGTAATCTAGAGAGAAGGCAGAACAAAAATGTAGAGAGAGAGTGAGGATGTAAAGAATGAGCAGAGAGGGAAAGCGTCATGCGTATATATAGATTTAGCTCTCGTCGCTAATTCGTTGTAAATTTACGACGAATTTACGACGAATCGTTGTTAAAAGTAATAACGAAATTACAAATAATCGTAACAACGAATTTACGACGAATCGTTGTAATGATGTTGTTACATTATTAACATGTATTATATTTTCTTAACATATGGTGTTAATCTTAATTAGTTCAACAAATAAAAATGTTATAACAAATAAAAACATAAACGTTTAAATATATTTTGTTATAAAACTGTTGTAAATTAACAGCGAATTAACAATGTAAATATATTTCATCGTAATTCAGTTGTAAATTAACAACGAACTAACAACAAATTTTCAAGTCGTCGTAAACTCGACGTTAAGCATACGCAAAAAACCATCGAATTTACGATGATTTTATTTGACGCTGTGTTACGACGATTTAATAACGAATGTTTTTTTCGTTGTTAAGACGTTGTAAATTCGTTTTTAAATTATGACGATGTTATTTCGTTATTAAATTTTGTTGTTAATCCAATGTTTTCTTGTAGTAAATAGGGCGTAGGAAAAAGCTAATCAGAATAAAGGGTTGGAGGTGTAAGTGTGTTTGTGCTTTCTTTTCCTAATTTTTAATATTTCCAAAGATTGCATTGAAAAAAGGAATGTCAAATTCTATAAAAAAAAGTTGAAATAAATAAGAGTGTGGAAGTTTCAAAGGAAGGATACTAACATAAATGATATTGATGGATCAGGCAGGAAACGGCAAAATAATGGAAGCAAGAAGAATGGAGTGCGTTTCAAGGATGCACTCATGAACATATATATATATATATATTTATTTATAGCAAGAATGCATCTATTACTAGATATATCTTTTAAGAGATGCATTTGTAAGAGATACATTCTTGAGATGAATGAGTATTTGCCCTTATTGATGTTTATGTAGGATTGAGTTTTGATATAGATTTACAGAAGAACGTTTTGATAGATGGTCAGAAACATCTTGGGTGAGAAACACTGACTCACAATGATAGAGTAGACTGTGGGGACCTTTCCAAGGTGTAAAACGTGATTCTCTGTTTTAAAAAAAAAAACTGAAATAACAAGTGGTAACTGAAACATACAAGTTAAAGATCAACTACTAATTAGACATGGGTAGTTGCAACTTCTTATTTTGATGTCTGTTTTTTTTAACAGGGAAAAGAGCTGTACAGTTGATTCTGCCATTGGAGTGCTTCTCACCCAAAATGTTTCTCACCATTTATCCATAAAAAAACAGCAAATCCTAAAGTGAGATCGATTCCAAGTGTAATTTTGTACCATTGATCTTTTTATCCCTTTCGTTGTAATTTTTATCATGCTAGTCTTCTTGTTCATAGTTATATAAGAGCATTTTTTTTACCACTTATGAGATGAACACTTATGACTTCATGTATTGACCAGTACCGTGCTCAAGGTTAATGAGGTCCTAGGCAAATTTTTAAAAATTAAAACTCTTGTTATATAAAAGATAATATAATAAGATTGATTTTTAACAAAAAAAATTATAAAGTGAAATAGTACCAAATGTAATACATAAATAAAATTAATGGTCAGATTTGATCAATAAACTATATTTTTATTAAATATTTAGGGCCCTAAAAAATAACAATTAAAGTAGAAGTCCTAGGTCAATGTTTAATTTTTATGGGGTAGGCACGGCCTGTGTATTGTTTAATTTGTTCTTTTCGGTCTAGAAAGAATTTTTTTTTTCTTTTTCCTTTTTTCCTTTTGCATTTTAATTGTATTTAGTGATCTACCTATATATCGTTCTTTGTTAGACTAAATTTTTTAGAATCATGATTTCTGTTGTGATGTTCCAAACTTTTTATAATTTCTTTGATAATAGAGACTATTACTTGGTCACTTGTAATTCTCCGATTCTGAATATTTCCCGCATGGAAAATCGGTTACGTGAGCAAAATCTCTTCTTTTTTTCTTGTTCAAAATTTTGAATTTTATGAAACTAGTAAACAACAAAAGATAATTTAATACACACATAAACAAGATACAAAAGATAATCTAATACATAAAATAAATATAATTTATATCATCTATAATTTTCTTTCCTATCAAGATTGATTGGGAATGGCGATCCATCCATGGACTCTTTTCAGTCCATTGATCACCTCGTTGACCGCTTTGGTCCATATATCCTGTTTTTGATATTCTTCTCTTCTCTATTGTTAAGGACCGATGGTTGGAGACTATCACCGGCGGCTAGATCAAAACTGTAGCCCCAGTTCTTCTCTTTCATCACCTAAGAGTTTTAGTATGGGCATGGTCGTATCTCACTGATTTGGGTTGGGTATGTGCCTACCTTGAGATTCAGATTCGATTCTATTTGGCCACCTAACCTACAACTTTGCTGTGCAAAAAAGAAGCTGGGGGCCTAAAAGGATTAGTATGGGCATTCGGCGTAGAAGAACCTCTGAATTACAAAAAAAAAAAAAAAAAAAGTGTGGAATAGCCTTCGTCTACTCTCTAATCAAGCACAAACACAGCTATTTCTTCTTAACATGAATCTTACACTTGACCGTATAACCTCTTTTGGGTTGGATATGCAAGCTTTAGAAGGAATGCAATCGCAGCTTTCATCTTGGTCTCGCCTTTACTCCACTAATCATTCATCGAAAGATCTTCTTGGCGGTCACGAACAAAGCTATAGCTTTCCAAAATCTGGGCTCTAAAACTATATAGCTCCTCTTTTTCTGTTTTAGTCGAGCAACTAAGCTCTTTCTTTTCTTCCCGCTCTTCCCTTTCTTTTCTCATTCCTCAAGTACAGATTGTTAAAAAGTGGTTGATGATTAATTTTCCTCTGTTCTTACCTTATATTTCTGTTGATGGTCTCTCACTCTCTCTATACTCTTTTCATCCTTTGTGGTTGTAATGGTTCACATTTGATTCCTTTATAATTTCTATTTTATTAGTTCAAAGAAAAAACGTTTTAACAACAAAATATATCTATATACAATGCAATTTTCCAGGATATGTAGTCCATTTTCCGCATACTTTGTCGATATGTTAAAAACACTTATTTATTATAGGTGTGATTATAATTCATCTATTCCAAATAATTAATTTAATTTTCCGTTGGATTGACACTAGTTAGTTATACAACGTACCATACCAACATATATAGATGTCTCTTTTAACGTCTTTTCTTAGGAAGGAAATGTAGATCATCTACCCTTTCTTTTAACCTAACATAGTAATGTTTTTTTAGCTATGTTGTTGCAACCACTCAAATCTGTATTTGTTTTCCCAGAAACATATAAACTTGGTTCAGTTACGTTCATAGTTTCATATGTATACAAGATAAAAGTCTCCATATATTGTGCTGATATATCAAAACAATTTGTTCAATCTCAAATGGTTTTCAATCTTTCAATCCGAAAACTTTAATCCACATATTAACCAACACCATAACAAACCAAGGTGACTTCAACAAATACGTAAAACCGAACTAAACCGGAGAAAATTAAACTGAAATCCACTTTCATAGTGACGAAATAAAATTTAGTGAACAGTTGAGTACATAATCTCGCATAGCAAAACTCGGAAGAGTACATATTTAACAAAATGCCATTCATTTTCTCTTGTTTATCTACTTTTTCCATATCTGGAGCCTCAAGAACTCCAAGAAAAGTCCCGAAATTCATAGATTATTTTATTTACAGAGATTTCAATAGGGGTAATTAAATTCGGAACTAAATTTGGAAAATCAAATAATTAGAAAAAAGGAATTAGAGGGTACAACCACAAAACAAGAAGAAGCAACAGAGCGTAGCGACGATAGCTAAAGATTCGACGATCGATATCAAACTCCACAATAAATCATCGATTATGGAGAAATTACCAGACAAAGACAACAATCTCATGTTCCAACCGGAGCTCAGGTATGAAAGATTCACCTCCGGCCACCGGAATACCCAAGATGACGACAAGTACGAAGGTAGATCCAACAACGTCCATCTTGTAGCTGACATCACAAATTTTTGCTGCTTTCTTCTTATTTTCTGATTTTGGGAACTTTGGTTTATACAATCTTTATTCTGGCTTTAGAGAGGACAATTTTTTAATCTTTTTATTTAAGAAAAAAGAGATGAGAATTTATTGAAATAATGATGACTCACTTGTTCTGACAAGTGGTTTTGATTTTAGAGGTCATTCTTTTAATAATTTTCTATGTTTAACGTATCTAGTCGACAAAATATCTGAAGTTTGTAGGACCAGTTGAAAATTCCACAAATCATATGCTATCCAATTTGATCCGTTCTAAGTATTTGGATATCCGAGATAACACTCTTGAGAAAAATTGTGTAAAATCAAGTATTTATCTTGTCCAGAATAATGACAAACTCTATTTTATTCTACAAACTTCAAATCAATTTATATAAAAAAAGATAGCATAAAGGGTCAATAAATTTGTTTGACAAAAAAAGGGTCAATAAATTTAATAACTAATTAGATATTTAGTTTTGTGGAATTGTAAATCTGATTATTAGTTTTCTTTCTTAGTTAAATAAATAATACCAAGTTAGTCCTTACGTTGGTTTAGTCAGGAAGTTACGGGATTATAGTGGGATATAAAATGAGATTGTAGAAAGTTTTATTCTATAATAGAATTTAGAGGGAAAAATATAGTAGAATTGAAGATGTTCTAAGTAAAGAAATTCTTTGGATGAGGTGGAGTAATTGAGTTATCGGTAACCATGCTATTTTATGATAAGAATGAAGGTATTATGATAACTTTTCAATTAAAGTACTATAATATCTACGTACTTTATTCTTACCGTGATAACAAATATATAGATTATGACGTGATAATTTAGTTATCGGTAATTATATTTTTATTAGATAACATTTGTATTAAAGTAGTAAATATTCTAACTACAGAATAATATGTCAAACTCCGAATTTCAAAATTTGATTTTTTTTATCAAGATACATGTAATATTACCAGATAAGTATTATTAAAGGTATATATATAATTTTTAACTGATAATTATTTTGTTTGCATGCATTAATTATTACATTAAGAGATATGTATCAATATAATTAATTAGGAGATTTCGGTCTGACACATGCCTATTACCTAAAATATATACAGTAGAACCTCTATAAATTAATAAACACTATAAATTAATAAAATTTATTGGTTCCAAGTCGGACAAGTGTAAAAATGAATAAAATTCGATAAGATAATAAGATAATAATTTTTTTAGAATCTCTATGTAAATATATGGTCCCATTAATAACATAGATTAATAATCATGTAAATTTTCACACACACACACACACACATATATATATATATATATATAAAGACAATATAATTTTGTTTTTATGAATTTATGTTAGAACTCATAAATAACTTTTCTTATATAAGAAAATATTATGTTATTTTTAAACTATCTTATTGTTATAATGTAAATAATTTTTTCATAAAATAAAACAAACTTTTCTATAAATTTTTAAATTATAAATATGCATAATTTTTATTTCAATAGTTGTATAGACTGTTTAAATACAACAATTAAGGTTACTAATCATAAATTTAAAATTTATGTTAATTGTTTATATAAGTGAATTCATCTATAATCTTTGTTATTTATTATCAAAATAATTTAATTTTCTTTTAAATTTTAAACTTTCAAGTCCAAAACTATTAAAATTTATAATATCCAATACATTAATTTTATTTAGATCAAAATTTTTTAATTTATTTATTTTTAATTTTTGACAAAAAATCTCTATAAATTAATAAATATTATTTTATACTATAAATTAATATTTATTAATTTATAGATAAATTAATATTACTATAAATTAATAAAATATCATGGTCTTAACATTATTAATTTATAGAGGTTTTACTGTAGATGATTAACTAGTTTAACTATTGGTTTAAATGACATAGAGAGTTCAAAAGAACTTCCACATGCTAGAGTAGTAGGAGAGATGAGGGATGTGAGACAACTAAATTTCAATTCTTGGTCGCCATCCAGTGTAATTTCCCTAGAAGAAACATCTGTCACGTTTCATATGTTGGATAGGTGAACATTATACATATATGCTAAGAGAGTAAATATCATATAAATGAAAGAGTTTAGGTGTTACAGTAAGATAAGACCTTCGGAATTTGATTATTTGCCAAAAAAATAAGATAAAAAAGCAAGAAACATGATATAATTGTATTATGAAGGGTTAAGAACTTGAGGATCCTTCAATGGAGCCACAATTGCATGAGGTTTCTGAATTTATTCATCTTCCTCCTGGCTGTGATTATGTTAATGATCTGGCGGTCAATATCTTTAAAGATAGTGAGCGGCAGAACAACGACTTGGTTGTGGATGATGTTGTTTCTCTGTCTCCAAACTCCATAGACTAAACCATGTGAAAGAAGTAGTCTAAGAGTGGATGGCGATGAAGCGAGGCTAACCTTTGCCCAGTTTAGAAGCGCTGACCAGTTTGAAAAAGATGGCAAAAGCATGTTGAGTCTGTTTGAGATTAATCCCCAGATGACTTTGGTAAAAGTACAGTGAAGGAACAAGTGTTCCCTAGTCTCAGACGCAACCGAATACAAGGAACAAGTAGTTGTGACCTGAATCCCCCAGGAAATAAGGCGATCCAAGGGAGGTAGTCTATTGAGGTTTGTAATCCACATATTGAATGAGTGCTTTAGAATTTATCCTTTGAACCAAACCAGTTTTGCCCAATCTTTTTCAGAATCTCTTAGCCTTAGAACCTCCCAAGTTTGGTTAGAAGAGTAGTTTCCCATGACCTTTCCGTCTATAACCCATTCAAAAGAGTCCTCTTCAGATGCTAAGCTGGGGAGATCAATAGATGAAAGGTATGCTTGCAGGGCAACTGCTTGATCAGATCTGGGTGAAGCCAATGTCCAACCTTATCGATTGCAAGCTGCCAAAACTCTTGCATTTAATGGTATTCACGTGCTTCTAGGCCCATCCTCACCTAAGTAACTTAATAGAGGGCCAAAGGGGGACCCGTTGTCGTGCCAGAACCATGTCTTGGATCCATTTCCTATGTGGCAGGAAATGCATTTAGTTGCTAAACCTCGCAACTTGAGAATGCTTTTCCAGAACCAAGAGTCGTTGGATTTTGGTTGAGCAGTCCAGAAGCTTCCCATATCTAGCTTGTGAAGATAACGCTGCCAGGCAACCCATAAGGAGCCACTGCTTGAGAATAGTTGCCGGATTAGCCAAAGGCATAAAGTAGTATTCCAAACTGAGAAGCTTCTCAGTCCTAGTTCTCCTTCGTTTTTGGGAAGACATATGGTTGCCTAAGAAACTTTTACTTTGTTGTGGGTGTTGATGCCTCCTGACCATAGAAACCTGGAACATAGGGACTCAATCATCTTTACACAACCTTTGGGGAGCATAAACGTTGACATCCAAAAATTCACCATCCCATAGATAACTGAGGATATCAATTGGGTTCTCCATGCAAATGACAGACTTTTGACTGCCCATCCTTTGAACTTGTTTGTGATTATCTCCAGAAGAGGTGAATATTCGCTAATTTTTAGCTTCCTGGACATTAACGGCAACCCTAGGTATCTTACAGGCAGGTTTCCAGATGGGAAGCCATAGGCCGAAACTTCTGTGACTTCCCTTGAAGAAAGACCTACGTGATATAAAGTGGTTTTCTCCCTGTTCATTGTGAGTCTCGACCACCCAGAAATGTCGTCCAAAGTCTCATAGATGCCATGCAAGGAGGAGCTGCTTCCATAAAAAAAGATCATAACATCATCTGCAAACATTATGTGTGAAATATCCAGATCTGATGTTCGAGGGTGGTAAGCGATGTAGCCTGATGCATACCTTGACCCCAACAGCCTCGAAAAAACCTCAATAGCCAACACGAATAGATAAGGGGATAGTGCATCACCCTGCCTTAAGCCTCTTGAGCTTTTGAAGAAACCATATGTCATACCACTGACTGCAATCTAGAAAGTAGGGATACAAATACATTCCTTAATCCAAGCGATGAATCTAGGTGGAATGGCCAAAGCTGTCAGGGGTTATAAAATGAACTCCCAGCTGACCGAATCAAAAGTTTTCCTTAGATCAACCTTTAACATGGCTCTAGGCGTAATGTTCTTCCTATTGTAACCTTGCACAATCTCTGAAGCCAACAAAATATTTTCCGAGAGAAGCCTTCCAGGTAAAAAAGCCAACTGAGAGTGAGAGATGACTGCATGCAATATATACTTCAGTCTGCTAGCTAGGAGCTTTGAAATTACCTTGTATATGGTGTTGAGACACGAGATTGGCTTGAAGTCAGATACACGAGATGCATTCTGAATTTTTAGAATGAGTACCAGGTTGGTAGCATTTCATTGCTTGAGAAGAGTTCCAGATGTGAAGAATTTAGCAATTGCAGAAGAGACTTCAGCTCCAACCACAATCCAACAATTAATGAAGAACTCAGCTGAGAATCCATCTGGTCCACAAGCTTTATTTCTAAGTAGCGAGAAGAAAGCCTCTTTGATCTCTTCCAGGGAGAAGCTCCTTTCAAACAACTACTTATGTTCCGCAGAACACTGGAAGTTAAGGATGGATGTTAGGTCCCCTTGAGTGAAAAGAGGCCTAGTATCAGCACTCCCCAGGAGATCTTTGATAAAATCTACACAATGACTTTAAATATTCTGCTAGGATTCAATTCTGGTGCCTGATTCATCAACAAGAAAATGGATATGATTTATTGCCTGTTTTGTTAACGCTATCCTGTGAAAGTAAGCAGAGTTTTTTGTCTCCCTCTCCTATCCAAGTGATCCTTGACTTTTGATAGAAAAAAGATTCCTCTGCTTGTGACAGAATCTCCCACTTCCTTGTAGCTTCAATTTCCAAACTCGCATTAGCTTCCGAAGGATTTGATAACATCAACTCTTGTGTATTTATCAACAGCTCTTGAGCTTCTTGAGTCCGCTTTTCCAGATCAAAGAAATTATCTTTACTGAATAGCCTTATATCCTTTTTTAGCTTACGAAGCTTTGATGAGACCCTAAAGATCGCAGAGCCAACCACATTAAAGAAGAACCATCTATTGCAGACCATGTGGAGAAACTGTGGGCTTTTTAATAATAAGTTGAAGAACTTGAATGGTTTCTTCTGCCTTGTCTGAATCTAGCGCAATGGTGCTTGGTGAGTGATCAGAGAATTCAGGGGCATCAAAGAAAGCTGTTGATTTAGGAAAAAGAATCTGCCACTCATCATTGACCAACACTCTATCAATTTTCTTTGCCATTGGGGTTAGCCATCTCTTGTTCCACCAGGTGTAGGAGCAACCCCTGTAATTTAGGTCAGGCAGAGACGTGTGAGTAAGAACATCACTGAACTCACGCATCGGCCTATCAAGGTTCAGGCTTGTTCGAGTAGAGTGATCCAAGGGCCTTAGTATCTCGTTGAAATCTCCAAGTACTACCCAAGCTTTTCCCAAAACACTAGGATCCTCTGAAACTTCAACAAGCTCATTCCAAAGTGATCTCCTTACTGAAGCTTCGTTAGACGCATAGACAAAGGATACAATGAAGGCCACTGGAATCCCTGGGTATTTAACCTCACATGTTACCATTTGCGGAGATTTGAACAGAATCACGACCTTAACACTTGGATGCCAAAGGATCGAGATCTTCTCTAACTTTGAGAATGCATAATTATCATCAAAAAACCAGACTGGAAGAATAACATTAACAATATTTGCTATCTTCATTTGCTTTACATGAGTCTCAACGAGACAACTGAAAACGGGCTTATTACTAAAGCTCCATTTTTTGAAACCGATTCTGTGGGACTGCTTATTAAAACCGCAGACGTTCCAACAAAAAATGTCTCTATACATAGATGTTACTGGATTTTGGGGCCTATGCCCCTGGAGTTTCGTCGATTTCTCTTTGAAACAACCTCCAAATATTCATGATCTTCTTCTGAGTAAAATTCTTCCTCAATACCTTATTCTTCTTCAGATGAGAATGTGTCAGATGAATCTGGATCAGGCTCTGAAATTTTCCCTAAATCCTTATCAGAGCCATTAATCATTGTTCTCTTACCCTCAAGTTTACTTGATTGTCCCTCTAGCAGAAGTGTATCTTTGGATAAAGACTTCGAGATCTGCAGAGTTGAATTAGGCTTATCTTTAACTCTGTAGATCATCTCGGAATCAAGTGTGACTCTCTTTTTGATGTGAACTTGAGCTTGCTTCTCAGCCTGAGGATTTTGAGCCTGCTTCTCAGTTTATGTATGATGCACTTTAGTTCTCATAGGTTTCTTTGCACCATTTCCTTTGATCTTGGGGCAAGATTCATAAGTGTGAACTGTTGAGTTACTTTTTTTGCAGGTTTGAGGCGCAGCTCTGTATCTCTTTAAGCTATGTCCAACCTCCTTGCAATGAGAGCAGATTGGGGGCATCCAAGGGCTAGAAACCATAATTCTAGCTATATCCCCTGATTCAAATTGAACGTTAATGGCTTCTGGCAATGGTTTCCTCGGGTCTATAATCATGAAGACCTTAGCAACCTCTAGGTTCATTTTGTTTTCAGTCGATGGGTGTAGCACTTTGGGGTCTCCCGCCAGACTAGCAATTCGCTCTAATCCATCTTCGTTAAAGAACTGCAAAGGGACATTCCTCAATTCTAACCAAATAGGTGCCGTGGTGAGCTCTGGTTTAATCGAAGTCATTCCCGGTTGCCAGTTCACAACAAACATTGTCTGGTCTTCTATTTACCACAACCTCTGATTTAGAACTCTGCATCGGGTCTGGAAGTTGGGGATTCGAAAAAAGAAAGCATTTCTTTCTAATTTTGAAACAGATATATCCTTGAACTGCCTGCTCCAAATACCATTGTGTTAGATTCAGACTATTATTAAGAGAGAATGGAAGAAATAGAGAAGAGAAGATTGATAGAAGGGACCTTGCGGCCGTTAGCGTTGAGGGGAAGAAGAGATAATTGATGTTGTAATTTCTTAAAATGTAACCCTGAGAGTTTAATGGGCTTTAAATACAACTTCTCACGACAATGTAAAACGACATCACTTAATTATAATGAACCCCTTTTACAATTAGAGGCTCTGCTTCTCTTATCTCCTTCCTTAGCCACTTTCAGTCTCGTTCTTCTTCCTCCAAACTCTGGCCCTTCTCCCTTTGCTTCTAATCTTCTTCCTCATGAACACCATAGGCACGCGTAACCTATCAATACCCCCTGGAAGAGAACAAACCTTGTCCTCAAGGTTTAAATCAGGAAACAGCTCCATCATTGTTACCACATATTCCCAAGTTGACTCGAATTCTGGCAACCCTTTCCACTTAACCAACAGCTCAGCTGCTGACGCCTGCGGTGATCTTCTTATGTCTGTGATACTTTATGGTTCTGGTGCCCATTCGTATGTGGGAGTTATGCGCGCTGGTATTTCCTGTGGCTTGTGGTTTGCTGGGACTGCTCGTTTTAGCTGCGAGGCATGAATTATTGGATGTATCTGACTGTGTTTGGAAAGCTGCAGCTTGTAAGCCACCTTACCTTTCCTCTCTATTACCTGATAGGGGCCAAAGTAGCGCTGAGCCAACTTCTCATTTCTTCTTCTCGCTACTGTGGACTGCCTATAAGGTCTGAGCTTCAAGTACACCCAGTCTCCTACCTCATACTCCACTTATCTGCGGTGTTGGTTAGCTATTTTCTGCATTCTGGTCTGAGCTAGCTCCATGTTTTCTCTTAATTCCACCAACAGACTCTCCCTATCCCTTAGCAGCTCATCCACTAGTGCATTAGCTGAGGGCACATCGCTATAACGCACCATCTTTGGAGATTCCCTACCATACACAACAAAGAAAGGAGTAGTTTTAATGGCAGTATGGTAAAATGTATTATACCAGAACTTGGCCCACGACAACCATTTCATCCACGAGGTCGGGTTCCTCCTTGCAAAACATCTCTAATAAGTTTCCAAGCAACGATTTACAACTTCAGTCTGTCCATCTGTTTGGGGATGGTAGGTTGAGCTCTTGTGAAGTGTAGTGCCCTGGCTGTTGAAAAGCTCACTCCAGAACTGGCTGAGAAACACCTTATCCCTGTCAGAAACAATATTGTCAGGAAACCCATGCAACCTTACCACTTCTTTGATGTAGGTCTCGGCCACTGTCCGCGCATTGAAGAGATGCTTAAGTAGAATGAAATGTCCATATTTGCTGAGCCTATCCACCACCACCAAGATAACTGTGAACCCCTGTGATGCTGGTAGCCTTTCTACGAAATCCATGCTCACATGGGACCAAATTTGCTGTGGTATTGGTAGAGGAGAGAGCAACCCAGCTGGTGACAATGTGGCATACTTATTCTCCTGGCAGATCTGACACTGTTTAATATAGCGTATGACATCTTTCCTCATTCCTCTCCACGTTACTTCTTTACTTAGGCGCTTGTATGTCTTGAGAGCTTCTTCATGACCCCCCATAGCGCTTGAATGGAATTGTTCTAGCAAACTTATGGTGAATTGAGAGCTTCGTGGTATCACCAGGCTACCTTCCTTATACAACACACCCTGACTAAGACTGTACCCCTTCTGATTTCCATATCTCTTTTCTAACTGCTGCACAATTACACCTAGCTATGGATCTGCCTCCACCTGTTTTTTGAGTTCAGCCATGTCTATGGTGAAAGGAGCAGCTAATACTAGCTGTGTCATCTCCTCCTCTGGTGGTCTTCTTGATAGAGCGTCAGCTACTCTATTCTCCACCCCTGGCTTATACTCAATTCTATAGTTTAAGCCTACAAACTTTGCTGCCCACCTCTGTTGTACCGATGAAACTACCTTCTGATCCAATAAGTGTTTCAAACTACTTTGGTCTGTTTTGATCACAATTTCCTTGCCTGCCAAGTAATGCTTCCATTTGGTTACTGCCTTCACGATCGCCAACAGTTCGCGCTCATAAACTGACTTAGTATGACCTGTAGTTGAGAAGGCCTGACTAAGAAAAGCAATAGGTATCCGTGCTTGTGACAGTACTGCCCCTACACCCTCTCTTAAGGCATCTGTTTCCATTGTGAATTCTTGCTCAAAGTTAGGTAGAACCAGAACCAGCAGACTAGTGACTGCTGTCTTTAGAGCTTGGAAGGTTTCCGCGGCTGCATTTGACCATTTGAACCCATCCTTCTTCAGTAACTCAGTTAGAGGCCGAGCCAACTGCCCCTTAATTTCTTACAAACTTCCGTTAGTACCCGGTTAGTCCCAAGAATCCTCTCAGCTCTGTCACATTGCGTGGTATCAGCCACTTAACCATTGCCTTTATCTTCTCGGGGTCAGCTGAAACCCCTTGCCCTGAAATAATGTGACCCAAATAAGCAATCTTCGAGCTACCAAATGAGCACTTCTTCTTGTTGGCATAAAACTGGTTCATCTGCATCACTTTTAGTACCAGCTACAAGTGTTTCACATGTGTCTCCAAATCAGGGCTGTAAATTAAAATATCATCAAAGAAGACTAGCACAAACCTCCTTAAGTAGGGTCAAAAGAGATCATTCATCACTAACTGGAAGGTGGATGGGGCGTTAGTCAAAACAAACGGCATCACCAAGAACTCATAGTGCCCTTGGTGCATTTTAAACGCTGTCTTCTCCACATCGCTACTCTTGACTCTGATCTGGTGGTAACCTGACTTCAAGTCTAGCTTGGAGAATATCGTGGCTCCCTTCAGCTCATCCAATAGCTCGTCTATGATAGGGATAGGGTACCTATCCGGAATGGTGACCTTATTCAGCGCCCTGTAGTCCACACAGAATCGCCAGCTCCCATCTTTCTTCTTCACTAGCAAGACTGGACTGGAGTAAAAACTGATACTGGGTCTGATAACTTGAGTTTCCACCATCTCCTGTATCAGTTTCTTTATCTCATTCTTTTACGCGAAAGAATACCTGTAAGGTCTGCAGTTGATGGGAGAGGCACCTTTCTGCAGGGTTATTGCATGTTCCCTGTTTCTTTGTGGTGGCAGGCCTTTAGGTGCCTCAAACACCTTCCTGAACTTAGAGATCACTTCCTGCACAGCTGCCTCACTGTTCTGTTGCTTCTGCTGCTTTTTACTGTCAAACAAGGTCTGAAGTTCTAACAAGTAAACCTCACCATTTTTCCTGATGACTTTCTTCATTGCATTTAGAGATATCTGACCTCGACAAAGACTTTGCTCACCCACAATGGTTACCCATTCACTATGAAGCTTCCAGCTGAGAGTGAGCCTACCCCAGTTAATCCTTGTATCCCCCAGTGTGGCTAACCAAGTATAACTGAGAACCACATCAATCTCTCCCAGCTCGAACAGAAGAAACTCCTCCATGATTTCTACCCCTTGAATTTCCAGTAAGACCCCAGAACATTTACCTCTTTCGCTGATTACTTGACCATTTCCAACCCTTACGCCAAAACTCTTTGTATTGGTCATTGTCAACCCCAGTTCAGGAGCCAACCTTTTGGATATAAAGTTTGAGGTAGCACCTGAATCGACCAGCACCACTACTTCTTTGTTACCTATCCGCCCTTTCATCATCATGGACCTTTCAGCAGTTATTCCTCCCATAGTCTGGAGGGTAACTATCTCTTGTCCTTCTTCCTGTCCACTGTTACCCTCTTGACTGTTCTGTTCTTCCTCAGGGTTCTCTTCTAATTCTCTATCTTCCTCTACTTCCAGACTCTAAAATCTCTGCTTGCAACGATGACCTGGGAACCATCTATCTCCATAGTGTCTGCAAGGGTTCGGATTGCGATTATCCCCAGACCCAGATGGTTTCTTATACTCTTCTGCCTTGGTCTGACTTGGGATGGATGATCACTGCGGTGGTTTGAATGCCGGAACTTGGTGAGTACGGGGTTGCAGTCTCACCTGGTAGCTAGAGGTTTCTTTGTCCTGAGCCTCAATGAGTCTAGCTACTTCCACTATATCTGCCATATTAACCGGTCGATATCTCACTACCTGATCTCTGAGACTTCTCTTTAACCCCCTCAGAAAGGCCGTTTCTAACACATCATCTGGTACATGGGGTAGCTCTACCGATAGCTGCTCAAACCGGTCTCGATATTCATCAACACTTCCTGTTTGGGTGATGCTCAGTAAATGATCGACAGATAAGCTCCCCCTACTTGGTTTAATTCTTACCTTGAACTTCTCCTTAAAGGTTTTCTAGTTGTTAATGATTTTGCGACCTTGTGAACATCGCCACCATGTCACCGCTGAGCCTATTAAACAAGTCAAAGCTTGGTCCAGTTTCTCAAACTCCATTGTTTGGTTCATCTCAAAGCATTTCTCAACTCTAAATAGCCAATCTTCTGGGTTAGACCCTTCAAACAAAGGCAGCTCCATTCGTTTAGCTACCGGTTAGGATCTGAGCTGAGGTGACTCTAATCTCTGTGTCCCTGAAGGTGTGGGTAATAACGACATCACTTAATTACAATGAACCCCCTTTTACAATTAGAGGCTCTGCTTCTCTTATCTCCTTCCTTAGCCACTTTCAGTCTCGTTTTTCTTCCTCCAAACTCTGACCCTTCTCCCTTTGCTTTTAATCTTCTTCCTCATGAACACTATCGGCACGCGTAACCTATCACATTGACGATGGTATGTATGAGCGATTGTGGTGGGGGGGTCTGCATAAAACTGGTCAATGAGGAAGGTTTCCCAAGACTTCAGATTTTTATGGATAATGGAGTTTGGAATCTTCACACAAGCCTCTCCTGAAGGTAAGGTGAAAGCTTCTCCCTTTTTTGATAGTCTCTTTGCAGATCCTTTCAAAAGATCAGCCCATGAGTTTCCCTCTGTAACTTCAGGCGGGTCAGTTATGGTCTGAGCCTTTTCTTTGGTAGCAATTTTCTGCGTTTCTGGAATGGCGCTCTATTTGGCCGTTGCTTCGTCGCATTTGTATCCCGGATCTGGCGAGCCAGCAGTCGGGGTCTCTGTGATGGCTGAGCATCTCTTTGGGTCGAGAGCTGAGGCATCTAATATTAGGATGATAGTAATCGACAACTTGGGAGCCGGCGATACGTTATCTCTTAGATCTGACGGGATTTGGTCAGTGGAAACTTCAATGGCTGAGCTCGTTGGTATGACCAAAGCTGAGGCTTTACTAGGTGGATCTGTGGAATCAGTTGTCACAGGGAGTGAAGACTGTTGCTTTTCTGGTGACCTTGAAAGTGAAGAGGCAGGGGAAGAAGATCCTTTGGGGGAACTTGATCCCGGAGGTTTCTTTTTTGATTTTGATTTCCCCATGAGGAGGGGAGGACCTAAAGGCGAGATCGGGAGTGGGTTCCGACGCCGTGAGAGACGCCAGAGCTGAGCTGCGAAAGAAGTCAATTTTACTCTTTTGAGAAAGATAAAATCGCCGAGCTACAATGAAGTCTTGAGTACGGACATTATACATATATATTGTTCTTAACTTCTTGTAATATATATTAACAAAAAACAGTCCAATCCATTATGAATACAACAATGATGAATCAAATCCTAGGGATGGAGTTATCCAAAAAAAATAAAAAAATTCATGACATATCAAATTTGTTTAAAACTAGTATGTTTTATATTTGTTTATCGGTTACATGTATCAGTCACTTCGAGCAAGTTTTTTTTCAATTTTTTGGTCAAGTAAAATATATATGCGTGCCTTAGTAGATCCGATTCTAGAGGCTAACATTTTGGAATACATACGCAAAAATTGGAGAAATCGACAATCCGATTCATTTGAAAAAAAAGAAAGAGAAGAAGTAGTTTTTCTTTGCTATGTTTTTGGTAGAGCTGTCCAATATCAAGCCAATTATCCCACCAGAAATAAACATGTTTACCATTTCAAATTTCCCATCGAAAAAAGTCCTTTGCTAGATCACGTAGCTAGTGTGCCATATTTAACAAACCAAAAAAAGTATTGTTTCAGGAGATACATATGTGTCCAAGTAACCCATAAAGAACCTGAGTTCAAAAACAATCTCTATATAAGGTTTAGCGAGAAAACCTAGGCTGAATCACGAAGTTTACGAATCCCCAATCCACCTTCATCAATAGGTCTACAAACTTCATCCCATGAAATTTTAGCTTTACTTCGAATATTCGGGGAACTTGACCAAAGAAACCCACTACATAGACCCTCAATTTCATCGAGATATTGTTGAGGTAGCTGATGTCTCAAGTTTTAACCCGAATAACTAAACCAAAAATGTACGGTTAAATGCGCGGTAGTATATTACGGGATCGAATCCACAAAGACTAGAGTGCATTTTAGATATATGATGCTTAAACAGAGTTAGAATAAAATATGGTGGGGGGGTTGTTGTCACGATAAAACCGATTAAAAGCAGTGAATAAATTTGATGTAAACAATTAAAAAAAAAAGTTGGGATTCGAAAAATCGCGGGGATTCAATAATTAATAGAATTCTAACCGGACTAGAGATTTATGTATAGTTCTAGAACTCGAAACACAACAACCAGACTAACCTACTTCTGCAATGGTACGTAATCCTTATACATAGATATCTTATTAAGCCTAACAAGTTATATGCTAGAATTCAAACAAGTTTGATAAGTTCACTTAGTTATCCAACCTCAACTTCCGTTGGCTGACGATAACCAAGCCTATAAACTACATATTCCGATAACCTAACCAACTTCCGTTGTATTAAACTACATAAAGATCAGTTGCTAGATTCGTCAACCTAACAAAAGCATTTAGATCATAGTTATAGAGAACCTTAAGCAATAGACCTTAATCAATAACAACTCTTAATCAATCATTAATCCTTTTAATAGATCCCTACTCCCAACAATATAACTACTCAGACATAGCAATAGAGAACATGATGAATAGATTTATTGAATGCATAAAACAAAATGCAAAGTACAAAGGTAAATAGAGTTCAAAAATCAACTTGAACGAATATATCTATCTTCCCAAAAATCAATGAAACTAAGAACGAAAATATCTCAGAAAAACAACTCTCTATTACTCAAACACGAGCATACAATATATATAGTGAAGCCTTAGGTTTAAAAATCAACTACATATGAAGCTTATTATCATTACTCCTCAGTGTTTTAAGGTCGTATTTTTCTTCTTTGTACCATTTTCTTATGTACTCATTGTTCATCAATGATTTAATATTAAAAAAATGATACATATAATTAAAATAAAAATAAAGATAGAAACACGTATGAAAGATAGAGTTACAGCAAGTTTTTTTGTTTTGTTTACCTTGATATTCTAATACTACTACTATCTAAAACAACAATTTGGTTGTACTAAACAACCATTTTCTTTCATAATTTAAATATAAAAGTAAAAAAAAATGTCGACAAAAGAATTTCAATTATGTACATAATTTGTATGTTCAGCTTATTTTATTGTATAACCCATTAGATGCAATTTGATGGTCATATTGAAGTGTCATCAATCGAATTCAATCAAACTCACGTATTATATTGTTCGTGGTTGAAAAAAGTTATAAATGAAATCATATACAATAATTTTTTCTCAATGCTAAAAAGAATCTTTGCCATTTTCTTATATTTTATGTGAAGACAAAAGTTAAAAACTTGTTGATATTTGGGTCCCATATTCATCCGCACGTGTTTCATGCTTCCATTGAGTCTTCTTGTGTTTGTCCCATTATTATTGCTTTGGTCACTAATTATTTCATTAGTTATCATTGGTTTTGTCGGTACTACATCATATGTCTAATTCACTATAGGAAATTTTAGGCATATCATCCAATTATGTTTGTGGATGTGTGTACATCTCAAAAATTTATTTGTATAAAATTTCATTTAGGATCTAAGCTTAATTACCAACATTTTGAAAATGGTTTTCGTTCCAAATCTTGCGCAACAAATACAATCCGCAGTTTTCTTTACTTGTCACGTATTTCCATAGGACTCCACAAAAATCTGTTTGGCAAAGATTCTTTTTCATTTGATTTTTTAAAAACCGCTTCTATGAAGTAAAACAATTTTAATTTTTCATAAAATATTCTTACGTACAAAGTTCACGACGCCCAAATGCAAACATTACGATTTACGATGGTTAACAAACCAACTGAAAAAAGTAAAAACAAACGGCAATATAAGAAAATCTGAAATTAGTTTGGATAAAACTGTCTCGTAGCTTTGATTTAAGATTGGATAATGACGTGCTTGTCTAATGTGTCATTTATTCATCATTTGCGGATCGGCATGTGCATTTTGTTCTCTCTTCCATCTCTTTGATTCCATATTCCTTCACATGTTTCTTTGTAAAGTTTTGTTTGTTTTCAGCTCATAAATTAGGTTCAACTCATAATTTATCTAGAAAAAGTTTTATGAATACTAGTTTCTTGGTGATCCATTTTAGAAAAGCTACGTCTTGAATTTGAATTGAGTTTAGTTTTTGTAGTTGTTGTGTATGGAAATCCCAGTGAAACATGTGTTTGAGTTCATAATGAAAAATGAAAATCCCTTAGTTATCATTTTAACTATTTATCTAAAAAAAAAAGAAAAAAACTATTGATTCTATTTTTTTTGTTTGGCCAACTTTGTATTCATTTAATAGAACAGAGTACAAAGAGTAATATTATACTTTAAGACCAAGTTACAACATATGTAAGCTTATCTATCCTTGCATTTTTTTGTTAATCTGACATTGTTTTGATGGCTTTTGTAAGTTGATGATAACCTGACATGACAGCATATTCCCCATCTCTTGTGTAGATCCAAATAGGCCTGATTCTTTTGATAAATGGGATATCTGCTGTGTGTATTAATTGTTGAAGTTTTTAGCTGATTCCATTGTCTAGTTCCAGGAAATAGAAGACCTGAAACAGTAAGAGAATCATCACAAATGATTTACATAAGGCCTTGGAGCATTATCTAGCCATGGATCCTTCAATTTCCTAACAGTTTTGCCATCTCCTATACTCCATTTCAGACCATGTTTGATTATTTATAAGTCTTGTAGTATGCTTCTCCATACATAGCTCTATAACCAAGCTTTGCCTCCATTAATGTAGTTTTACCAAAATATTTTGCTTCCAGCACTCTTGTTAAAACAAATTTTGGCTCCTTTAGCATTCTCCAACTCTGTTTTGCTAACAAAGCTAGATTAAACTTATACAAATCTCCAAAGCCTAATCCCATATACTTCTTGAGTTTACTCAATCTTTCCCAAGTTATCCAAGATAGTCTTACCTGAAGAGGACGACCACCAAAACTGCCTAATTTGGACTGTAATCTTGATTCTAAATTTTAATATATACAAAACACTATTTATAAGAGAAAAAATGGTACTATTTATCTAATAAATTAAAACTATAAGATTTTACGTTATTTATTTTAACGATTTTTAATATATAAAATACACTTATTATAAAATTTAATGAAGTCTAAACTTTTTTAAATAAAATGTTATAATTAAATATTATCAACCATACTCAATAGATATAGTTTAAATACAAACTTGTCGTCAAAAACCCTAAAGCCTTCGTTAGCTCAGATGTTTAGTTCTTCTTCTCTATTTTCGTTCACGCCCCCTTTTCGAATCTCGAAGACTGCGATTATATTTTTTTTTTCACTATTTTTTTTTCTCCGCTTCTTCTCCGACGTTATTTTCCCGGAGGAGCAACTAATTCTCCTCTTCACTACTTGAATTCCAGGTTCTTCCTCTTATCTATCTTCCACAGTTCCGTTACTCTCAGTTTATAAGATTAGCTTCAGTTCTTAATTTTATCGATTTAAGGATTTATGAATATTTGTTTATGTTAGTGATTAGAGAAGCTTAATCATCTCAACAATATCGAGCTCATGAGATTTTGTTATGATTTGATCTTAGTTTTGTTGAAAATTTCTTAATTGCATTGTTCACAGGGAAAAACAATGGATTTTGATGATGATAACAAACCAAAAGAGGTTGCTAAAACCCGTAGATTTGCACCTGGCCGTACCGGAAAACCCAAACCAAAACCTAAACCGGAACCGATTGCACAGAAACCAGAACTGTCGCCGTCGTCACAAGCTGAGTCTGTAAGCAAGAGTGAGCATGACGTTGATGCTAAATTCTCTAGCCCCAAAGTTGAACCTGAGGTTTATAATGGTCCTGTTAAAATGGAGATTGATTCAAAAGTTGATAAAGAGCCTGAGCCAATGGAAGCTGAGTTGATTGAAGAAGATCAGGTTCTTCCATTGCAGGAGGAGAAGGATGAAGTAGTGGAAGAAGAAGAAGAAGAAGATGTTGTTGTTCGTGAAATCGATGTTTTCTTCAATCCATCTATTGATGCTAACACTAAGGTATTATATTACCTTCATCTATTTGATTAGATTCTTGAAAGATTTGATTTTTGTTAATCGTTTTAGAGTTTTTAATTTCTCAAATGTGACAGCTTTATGTGTTACAATATCCTCTAAGACCATCCTGGCGTCTATATGAAATGGATGAACGATGCGAAGAAGTGAGTTTTCGTTCCCTTTGTTGATTGATATTACATGATCTGCATTTTTTTTCTTAGTTCTAATGTTTTCTTGTTTATTTATGTGTCTTTTAAGGTTAGAGTGAAACCTTCCACATCCCAAGTTGAAATTGATTTGGCTATGGATGTTGATTCGAAGAACTACGACTCCAGTTTTGGAAGTACGCTAAATATGAATAAGCAGGTGGGGTTTTAAGTTCCAAGCTTGATTCAAGTTTCAATCTTTTTTGATGCAACTTCATTTTTATCTTCTTCTTTTTTTTTTGGTAGACCTTGATGACAACATGGAAGCAGCCTCCTACGTTAGATTATGCTATTGGGATTCTCTCAGGTGATAAGGTAATATTTCCTCCTTTTCGAATGCTTGATAACATTGTTGTGTAGTGTTGGATATTTTATTGAACTGGAACTTTGGACTTGCAGTTACACTTGAATCCTGTTCATGCTGTTGCTCAGCTCCGACCATCTATGCAGTATCTTTCATCCACTGGCAAAAAGAAACAAGCAGAATCTACGGAGGAATCTGTTGGAACATCAAAGAAACAGGTATGGATCATGATCTAACATTCTTAAAGAATTGATGTGTATAGATTTTGGTTCAATTTTTAAGTGCTACAGATGTAGTATGATTGCTTCTGTAGAGTGAATCGTTCTTTTTTTTGCTTTGTCAAAGATTTGCCTGAGTAGTTTGGCTACCTTTGTACTTGATTCTAATTTTGAGTTTATCTATTTTATTCATGGCAGAACAAGGGAGTGCAGGCTTCAACGGATCAGAAACCAATCGATGAAGAAGTATGAGAATTGTTTTTTATTTAGTTTTTATGTGATCCTTTCTTCTCTTTGAGTTGTTGCTGAATATGACTTGGTATACTTATGCTGCTATTTTTCTTCTCTCTATAGAGCTGGGTTGCACTCAAGTATCATGGACTTCAATCTGAATATTGCTCCAGATATCTTAACGAGATGATGGCAAATGGGAACTCTTCATTAGATTTCAACATGAGCCCGTATGATGTCTTCCTTTTCACTGAGTTTGTTTGAGATAATTTGAGTTTTACTGCTTACCTTAAACTTTTCTTTCCTTAATATCCTCTTGTATTTCATTGAAGGGACGTTTATATCAATGAACTATGCCGTGGAGGAAGCAACAGAAAATCTGAATCGAAAGAAACATCGAAAAGGTACGATATATCAGGGTCATCTAGTCAACATTTATCAACTAATCATCGAAAAGAAACTTTCATGTGTCATCTAGTCAACATTTGCACCCTTTCTTACGATCCTTAAGAAATAGTCTTCTGCTTTCAGGGTCTTGCTCTCCCTACCACTTAAAGAGCGTCTGCAAAAGTTGCTCTGTCAGGTTGGTAGCTATTATAAATCAGCATTATGTTTTTCAATGAGTGCTTGTATTCTCATTTTTTTCTTTTTGTCTAGATGAAGCTTATATTGATCCTGCTCCTAAGTTATCAATAAGATATAAGTATAAGCCATCTGTCTAACTTGTTCAATCATAACAGGGATCTCAGTTGCTTCGATACACAGCTCTTAAGCATTATGCCCCGGATTCCTCAGATGAGGTTTTCTTAGAAGTCCTGCAAGAAGATGCCTGGTTAGTTCAAGGTTTATGGACTCCCAAAACTAAGTTACTAAAACTAGATGGGCCTGCTGTTGAAGCTTCCAGGGATTATGTCCTGAGTCTGTTCAGCAAGAGTACAACTATAAAGTACACTGAAGTTGACCCAATGCGTCGCCTCACGGATAAAGTGCAAAATATGTTGACTGTATTTTCCAAACAAAGGCCTCTGCTACATGATTGGAAGTTCAAAGAGCCCACTGATGTCTCCTTCATAAAAGCCTACCCGAAGATTGTTGAGAAGCAAGCTATTTTTTGGACTGGTAAGAAAGCGGATCTAGAGGAACATATAACCAAAGGAGGAAAAAGTAGAGGTGATAACAGGAGAAATGCTGCCGGAAAAAATCCTTCAGTTACAGTTAAACCGGAGGTCCCAAAAACTCTCTCTGACAAAGGAGGAAGTTCAAGAAATACAAAACCTCATGTTGTTAAACAAGAAATGCCAGTCGAAGTTCAGAGAGCGTTAATAAAGGCCTTGAAAAAGGTGTTTCAAACTCACAAAGTTTGCAGGTGAGAGATTTACTCATTAACTCTCAACTTTGGTATTTTCAGATTTATTGGATTTTGTATGGTTTTGTGTGCAGCTACGAGATGATTTGCCAAGGACTTAGGGATCTTGCAGTTCTCACATCGAATAATCCAAAAGCAGCTGATTCAGGGATGGCACAGCAAGTGGCTTTAGCTGTGGATGCATACAAAGAAGAGCTCGAAAAATTGATAACTAAAGAGACTGATAACATTTACGGCTCTTTTGTCTCCAAGTCGTCTCCAGACCATCCAGAATATGATGATCTCAGGTTTTTTTTTTTTTTTTTGTTGTTGTTGGAAAATAATAATCACGTTGGTTCTTTGTTTTTTCTTTTCCTGTTGAAGCTGTAATCTCTCTGTTTTTACCACCAGGGGAGTGGTGATCCAACTATTACTAGGAAATGGACATGGAAAGAAGCTAATGAAAGCTGATGTATTTGCAGCAGCCAGGATGAAATTTGGTCGTGAAATCACCAACAATGAATACCAAAAGGTTTACACTTTGAGCTCTCTCTCACTTTTATGTGTTTTGACCAAAGTGTGGTTTTAAGTCTAACTCTCTCGGTGTTGCGCAGGTGATGAGCGATCTCTGTGAAACCAACTCTTCAGGATGGGTTTTAAAGAAAGCTCGATGATGATCTATAGATACTAGATTCAATATATTGGAGAATACGTTTTAATGAGCTATAAGTTTTGATATATCCAAAGAGTTCATTTTGTAATCCTTTTTCAAGAGTTTGCTACTTTGTTTTTCTTTTCTTTTGACATCAGATGATTTTTACATCACTCAACTAGAGTTGGACCAGTTGGTGTAACGAGCCACTCCAATACAATAAACCAACGTAAGATAACAAAAGAGGATGGTTCTAGCCAAGTGGTCAACTTTGAGTCTTAAACATGAGAAACAACAATAAAACTAAGCAGTGCACGTAGAAGAGTTTCAAATCCGGCAACTTATTTGCATGAGGAACTAATCTCAATTGGCATCTTCAGATATATTATATGCAAGAAAGTAAAAAACAAAACCAATGGAAACATGAAATTGGAAGAAAGTGTAAATACTAGAAACTGTTCAATCCAAAGGTTTTCACAGTTGATGTGATCTCTAAAGTAAATTTGAAACAAAACAAAAAGTAATACAAACTCATAATCTGTTGTTCAAAAAGGGAACCAGAGAAATTGTCCAATCTAATATCCAGTTACTTGAAGAGGCTGCAAGAAACCAAACTCACAAATTACTTCATCTTTTCTTGTGTGTTGTTTCATCATCATCCTCGTTTGCACATGAAGATCCCTTAGAATATGTGCACCAAGTCATAAGCAAATCTATTTCCATTGTCAAGGAAACCTACTGAGATAAACAGAGACAAGAGAGAGCTGTTTTTGAATATGCATATACTGTCCTTATCGTTTTCTCTACACAAAGTAACCACTTACTAAACCAAAAAAGGCCATTTCCAGTTCCAGGGCTAAATCAGAGGTTGTTAAGGTGCTAATCATTTTTAGCTACACTATACCATTCAGATGTTCTTTCACATTTTCATAAAAAGAGTGTGAACAACCAGATTGTGATTAAGGATACGTCCAGAACAGCACAAACGACTGCAAAAATGCGAAAACAAAACCGCAATTAGTATAAGCTTAACAGGTTGAATCAACAACATGTATATGGAAGCAACAGCCTATGTAAGAAAAAGGAAAATGATGGGCATTACCATAAGGCCACCAAGAAAGCCGTCAAAAAGGACCCGATTCCACGAATCAAAGTACAAGTCTGCTGAGAATCCTGCCTTAGCCATAAGCCCAACTGATGTGATCAACATCACCACAAAGTAAAACACAAAACCAGTCAACCCTGTGAATCCAATGATTCCTGCAAGAACACCAGCGATGATAGACAGAAACGTCCGGCTACAAAACAAGAAATTAAAGACACAACATGATCAAAACGAGAACGATCATCATCTTTTTGAGAACCAGAGAGAGAGAATTGTATTGAATCAGACCTGTTCTGAATAACTTTCAAATTGTTCTGCAAATTCTCTGCACTAAAGGTTGGTATGTCATTCATAGCATCCTTTGATCTCTTCTCAGATGAACCCATTTAAGATAGCAACAATCTGAACCACATCAATATCAAATCACATTATAGAGCAAGTGTTTAGATTAGAAACCCTAAAAGTAATGATTTTTAAGCTATACTTATAGTGGCAAATTAGGGGTTTCGACTCGATTCAATGATTCTATAACTGGGTTTCGCTATCTAAACATTACAGTAAGATTCAATTCCTAAAGTCTAAGACTTTACGATTATATCATGAGAAATCTAAGTGAAGTTTTTAGAATAGTATGAGAGCAGCTATGGTTAAGCGATCTGGTTTTATCGATCTCTGAACTCAATTCCGATCTACTTATGAGATCGACACAGAACTTGGAAAACGAATAAAAGAAAACTTACAATTAGAAACGAGACCACCGAGAGGAAGATCAAAGCAGCTTGCTTGGGACTTTGGAAGGAATTAGTGGAGAGGATGAGAAAATTTGAGAGAGACAGAGAAGAAAGAACAATAAAATCAAAAGAGTATTAGTTCTCTAAAGGGACTATTTTCTCTAAAAACAATTATGCTTCGATATCCCTCTTTTTTTTTTTTAGTTTATAATTAAATTTAAATAAAAAATTCGTTAAATATCTTAAAAACCAAAAAAAGTTACTTAGATTACTTAAAAAATCGTGACTCTCAAACATATTAACACACAGCCCAATAACAAAAAAAAAAAAAAAAATCTGAATTAGATCAGATCTATTGGCCTCATTCCTTTTTTTTTGTTTATTCTTCCCATATTTTTCTTCCTCTTCTTCTCACGGTAACTTTCACTTTCTGTAATTCTGTTTAACCACCGGAAACCACCTCGAAAATCCTCGTTTCTCATCTTAAAAACTCTATTATTCCTCCGTCTTTGCTTCTCTCGGATCGTCGTTAAGTCTTTATTTCAGAATGAAAGTCGAGACTATGTCTCTTCAGTAACAGTTTTTGTTCTACTTCTCCTCTGTTCTTCATCAGCTGCCATTTTATAAACCGCCGTTCATCATCCCCTCTGTAAGGTCAGAACTGTTATCTCTCAATTTCAAAAACCTAGGTTTACAATAATCGATTTATTGGGAATTTGTTTAGGGTTTTATGGGTATGTCCAAAATGATTCCGTCTGAAATCTATTAATTTGGATAAAAGATTGTGAATGAAGGTGGTGTTTGAGTTAATTGATGTGATGTGTGTGAGAAATGTAAAATAAGGTTTTACAGAAATCGGGTTGAGTTAATTTATGTCGTGGTGTGTGTTTTTGTCTTGCATTGCAGATATGGATAGAACAAAAAAACCCAAAAGTTTGAAGCACGACTGAGTCATCACATAAAGATGTAGATAAGTTAGAGTCCTCATCAATTGGAGGAAGATAAGATCTCAAACAGCCCAGAGAGATTAGCCCCGAAATTTTCAGAAGCAGAAGAAGAGACCTTATATAATTCCATGGATAAACCATTGAATCAGGTAAAACTAGTACGACTGAGTAAACCTAGTAGGGAAATGCTTAATTGTATATCAAGTTTGAATTTCCCACATATTTATTGAAATTTTAATTTGGTAAAATTATAATCGTTATGAATAGGTAATCTTGGTACAACTACTAATCAATATGACTTGGTAATCTTGGTACAACTACTAAGTGAATTATTTTAGTTGTAGGAGGATAATGACAAGGAGGAGGAGAAGCACCAGCCTTAGCAACCTGCCAACTTTTACTATGGCCCAGAGAATTACAAGAAGGCTTGCAAAATCAGTACTAGATGTTGGATTTCAAAGGTAGTGGAGAAGTTGAGGAAGACGCTTGGAGATTTGGAGATGGATTGCCTTAAGGATGATCAGAACCAGTTCAAGCATATTATTCACATGTCCAAGGAGAGTGTGAGGAAGTGTATAGGCTTGTGGATGCTTTCTTTGCAGATTGCGCGTCTAGCGAAGCGCAAAGTTTGGTGGTTTGTCGTCAACGGGGTTCATGTCCACTACTCTTTGTGGGAGGATGAACTGATATATGGCTTAAACTGCTGTGAGTGTCCCAAAAATTATGAG
This sequence comes from Cardamine occulta, assembly GCA_028015245.1. Classification (NCBI taxonomy): domain Eukaryota; kingdom Viridiplantae; phylum Streptophyta; class Magnoliopsida; order Brassicales; family Brassicaceae; genus Cardamine; species Cardamine occulta. Next base: position 12,819,198 of record CM051382.1, read on the forward strand.
AATCTTCGAAGTTTCGATTTTGTTAAGAGACAATTTGATGGACGAAAGAATGGGATCTTACTGTCTGAGGTAGAAGAGAAGTTTACCTCCATGATAGCTTGTTAAGATCAATTAAGGATGACCGTGCTTTACTTCGTTGGCTCAATGATGAAATTGAAGTCAAAGTCACTGCTAGTTGTTGAAGATTTCTTCTGCGCATTATTGATAACCTGGGAGAATGCAAAAAGTTTCCTTGGTGGAGGTACACGTTTGAAGACTGTTCACATGAGTTAGAGTATAGGTCAGACATTTTCAATGGTATAGTCAAAGATGATAAGCTTTTCTAGACATTTTCAGGGTTAATAATTCATTTGGAGGTAATACAATTTAAACCTTGTGCTTAATGTATTGGTTAATTTAATGTGCTTAGTAATTGTGTTTAAATATTTATTATTACTTTTGGCATTTGAGGCTATCCCATCTCTGAGGTTGAAGTACCACATAGATGTTCTAACGAGTAAAGACTGTCCAAAATGTGCATGAGCAAGTTTTGCAGAATAGGAGGACCGGATATCCTTTAGAAGAGATCAATAGGACGTTCGGTGATTCAAAGCTATAATTGCTTTTGAAGATTGTATTTTGTAACTATGTAATGTTATTGTAGCTATTGATTTGTTTTCTTTGTAATACATGATATTTATATCATTTTGGAAGCTTCTATTAATGAAGATACATATCCGATGAGTCGCATTTGGGTTCGAGACTTCCATACAGATAATGAAGATGTTGTGGCTGAAGGTATAATGGCTAATCTCTTGGCTGGAAAGAAGATTTTTGGGAAGAATTGTACAATCAGGATGTTGCTGATAGGGCAGAAGAAGAAAATGTAGCTGAGGAAAAAGAGGTACATGATGAAGAAGAACATGCTGATCCTTTAATTTTACCACCACGTTCTACTCCTCTTCCGGAAGAAATGTAGAAATTGATGACATAAATGATGGAAAGTGGGTTCACAACTATTATGAGCCGACAAGATATGGTTGATGTTAGGTTGGAAAAGCTTGAAGATGAACCTCTTTTGTTTTTGTCTCTAATATCTCTCTAACCAAGAAAGAGGTTCATGTTCAAGCTTTTCCAACCTAACATCAATCATATTTTGCCGGCTCATAATAGATGTGAACCCACTTTCCATCATTTCTGTTATCAATTTCCACATTTGTTCTAGAAGAGGAGTGGAACATGGTGGTGGAGTTAGTAGATCAACATGTTCTTCTTCATCAGGTAAATCATTTTCCTCTGGTACATCCTTTTAGTATGTCCTAGCAGTAATATCCTGATTGTATAATGCTTCCCAAAATATCTTCTTTCCAACCGAGAGATTAGCCATTATACCTTCAGCTACAATATCTTCATTATCCTTACGGAAGTCTTGAACCCAAATGTGACTCATCATATATGTATCTTCATTAATAGATACTTTCAAAATGCTACAAATATCCTGTATTACAAAGAAACAAAAACATTAGCTACAATAACATTACATAGTTACAAAATATAATCTTCAAAAGTAGTTATATTTTTCAATCACCGAGCATAATATTGATCTCTTCTAAAGGATATCCGGTCATCCCATTCCCCAAGAACTTCCTCTTGCATATTTTTGGACAGTCCTTATTCGCTGGAACATCTATGCGATACTTCAGCCTCAAAGATGGGATAGCTTAAAATGCCAAAAGATATAATAAATATTTAAATACAATTAATAAACACATTAACTTAACCAATTCATTAAACACAAGGTTTGAAATGTATTACCTCCAAAGGAATTATGAACCCTGGAAATGTCCAGGAAAACTTATCATCTTTGAATATACTATTGAAATGGTTCAATATATGTTCTAACTCATGTGAACAATCTTCAAACGTGTACCTCTCCCAAAGAAACTTCTTGCATTCTCCTAGATCATCAACAATGCGTAGAAGAAAATCTTCAATAATTTGCGGTGACTTTGACTTTATTTTCATCATCGAGGCAAGAAAGTAAAGCATGGCCATCTTTAACCGATCTTAACAAGCTATCATGGAGGTCAAATTCTCTTATACCTCTGACAGTAAGATCCCATTATCTCGCCCATCAAACTGTCTCTTAATAAAATCGAGGCTCCAAATATTTTCATAATTGTTAAGGTACTCACGACAGTTTAAGCTTGATATCAGCCCATGCTCCCACAAATAATAGCGGACATGAACCTAGCTGATGATAAACCACCAGACTTTGCGCTTTGCTAGACGTGCAGTCCGCAAAGAAAACATCCACAAGCCCATACACTTCCTCGTACTCTCCTTGGGCATGTGAATAATATGCTTGAACTAGTTCTGGTCATCCTAAAATCAATCCATCTCCAAATCTCCAAGCATTTTCCTCAACTTCTCCACTACCTTGGAAATCCAACATCTAGTACTGATTTTGCAAGCCTTCTTGTAATTCTCTAGGCCATGGTAGAAGCTGGTAGTTTGCTGAGGCTGCTCCTCTTCCTCCTCCTTGTTACTATCCTTCTACAACCAAAATAATTCACTTAGTAGTTGTACCAAGATTACTAAGTCATATCAATTAGTAATTATACCAAGATTATCTATTCATAACGATTACAGTTTTACCAAATTCAAACGTCATCAAATATGTGGAAAATCCAAACTTGATATACAATTAAACATTTCCCTACTAGGTTTACTTAGTCATACTAGTTTTACCTTATTTGATGGTTCATCAATGGAATTATCTGAGGACTCTTCTTTTGTTTTTGGAATTTTCAGGGATGTTGTCTAAGATCTTATCTTCCTCTTCGGTTGATGAGGACTCCAACTCATCTACATCTACAGGTGATGGCTTAGCCATGTTTCGAACTTCTGATTTTTTTTGTTCTACCCATATCTGCAATACAAGACAAAAACACACACACTACAACATCAATTAACTCAAACCTGATTTCTGTAAAAGCTTATTCTACATTTCTCACACACACTATATCAATTAACTCAAACTCGATTTCTGTAAAACCTTATTCTACATTTCTCACACACACCACATCAATTAACTCAAATACTACCTTGACTCACAACCTTTTATCCAAATTAGTAGATTTTAGACGTAATCAAGTTCTTGTTATTGAGATCAATGTTAATGGATTAGGTTAAGACCCGTTTATTTGTCTGAAGATCAATTTTTTTTGTAAATTAAGTAACTTCTCTTAATTTTAAAACATTTATTGTGTTTTTGACTTAAATTTAATTATAAACTAAATAAAAACATAAGAGGGATATCGAAGCATAATTGTTTTAGAGAGGAGCATCAGATAAAATAGTCTTATAATTTCTTCTTCTTCATCAAAGGAGCTGCTTTCGATCTTCATCTTTGTAATTGTTAAGAATTAAGATGCAAAGTTAAACAAGATTAACTACAATGCAATCTGGTACAATGAATTACAGTATGATTAAGCTTAAACTGAATGGGTACAAAGTCTTTAAAGTTTAACTGATTCCTCCAAATAGAATTCGTTAGGATTCTAAATTGGATTTTTGTCTGAGATCACCCTCCCTAAAAGAAAAAAATCTCTCTATCCCTTTTTAATCTTTCATCCCCCTTCTTAAGTGATATTCCAAAAATATCCTTCATTCCTTTTGATAAAATAATCAGATTTTTTTTTAAAAAAATCTTAATAAAAAAGCAAAAGAAATCGTGAGTTTTGATTGGTGAGAATTTATGGAAAGAATTAATTTTTGGCCAATAAGATGTAGACATGTGTCTTCATCTTCTTCTTTACCTCGACATACCCAAAAAAATCACCATTATTTGATTATTGAACATTCATTTGAGGTAATTTATTTTCTTTTTAACCTATTATTGTTATATTTATGATTTATTTTTGTTTTATGTGGGTATAAAGCTATTTATGATGTTGAAATTACAATATTTATGGGTATTGAAATTAGGATATATTGTATATTTCAATTTTTTTTTATTTCTTTGTGTCACTTTGAGTTATTAAACTAGTTTCCTTGATTGATGATGATCTTACATTGTTTATAGTTGGTATTTTATGAATTCTGGTGGTGAAATCATAGTGAATAAGAGGTAGATAGAAATCAAAATCGTTGATAAAAATAAAATTACCCAGAACGAGTACAACTGATACAACTATGTACATCTAGTACAACTTGGTACTAAGAGAGTACCGATAAAGTAATATCCAATGTTATTTTTATTATTATTTTCAGTGAAACATGAATAATATTTGATGCATAATCATACATTTTGAGTATGAAAGATATTATTCAAATAATGGAGATTATGCAGAAAAGATTCAAAGCAAATATCGAGTAACACGTTAGTGATGAAGGCATCTATAGAGGATGTCACTTATTCTAATTTGATTCATAGCATATACATGAAGATGATAAGAGACGAAGCTACTTCGAAGCTGAAAGTGCCCCAAGTTCGAGTCAAAATGGCTGAGGATCGAGTCAAAGTGGCCGAGGATCGAATCAACGTGGGGGAGACATGTTTAGGTTGTTGGGGGCGTGGTAATGGGTATTAATGTATATGCTTGTGATGTTGTTTCGGTATTGTTTGGTTATTTGTATTTCAAAAAGTAGTTTGTGTTCATTTATGTCAATGTACAACTAGGTAAATATGTGGTGCAACTATGTTTATTTTAAGTTTTCTTATTTATAATATAACGATCATGTTTGTGTTAACTTGTGTTCATTTTATATCAATATCTTCTATATAACTTGAGAAAATTTTGAATTTTTGTTTATTTGTGGCATTACATCATATTTTAACAACAAATATCATATACTCTTAAGGTTTGTTTACATATGAAGCACTTGAAATTACCAAAATGGTGAAAAATATCTTTTTACATATTTATTTTGGTGAAACTATAGTAAATGTACTTTATAGATCTTATGTGACATATACAACTACAAAAAATTAATTTTCAGTATGGTATAACTAATTAAACTTTAATCTCTCAAAGTACAACTGTGTACATTGTAGAGTACGACTGCAAAATTGGGTATGACTATGGTACACCTATTGGGTATGACTATGGTATACATATGTTAAATTATTTTCCAATATTTTATGTTTTTTTTTTGTTTTTGTGGGACCCTATGTACTTTCTATGTATTTTTTTGTGAGATCTTAAGTACTTTCAATGATTGGTTTTATCGAATCCAAGACACTTTTCTTGTTTTTTAGTTTCAATGATTAGTTTAATTAATTTGAAATTTACATTTACATAGAAATTAATTTAATTATTTAAATTAGAATTAATAATTAAAACTAATACTAAATTAAACAGTTAAAATTAACATTTAATATAAATAATAAAATTAACAACATAGTTTTACCAGTTGTACAAAATAGATACAGTTGTACCAAAGTGGTCTCAACCTAGAATGCATTTTGGTCCTCGTGAACTTCCTCTTCTCCGGCCCAGGTTCAAATGAAGAAGGCAAATGATCACTTACAGGAACCGGTTCCAGAGATGGCTGAGTTATACTGGGGCGTGCTTCAAAATTTTGGGTTATTTGTTCTAGTCATATATGCAATTAAAAAAACACACACACACATTAATCAAACACACACCATCCGAAATTCAAATCCAATTTCAAACACACACCATAGCTTCTGGAATGTTTGGGGAAGATCTTTCAGGTTGTTTGAGATCTTATCTTCCTCTCCGGTTGATGAGGACTCCAACTTATATACATCTTCTGGTGATGATTGAGACATGCTTCGAAATTCAGAGTTTTTTGTTCTACCCATATCTGCAATGCAAGACAAAAACACACACACCACAACATCAATTAACTCAAAACACGATTTCTGTAAAACCATATTCTACACTTCTCACACACACCATATCAATTAAATCAAACACCGCCTTCATACACACCACATCAATTAACTCAAACACCATCTTCATTCACAATATTTTATCCAAATTAGTAGATTTCAGACGAAATCCATTTCGGACAGATCCATAAAACCCTAAACAAATTCCCAATAAATCGATTACTGTAAACCCTAGGTTTTTACAATTGAGAGGTAACGGTTCAAGAGACTGACCTTATAGAGGGGATGATGAATAGCGGTTTAAAAAATGATGGCTGATGAAGAACAGAGGAGAACCGGAACAAACGATCCGAGAGAAGCAAAGGTGGAGGAGTAACGAAGTTTTCGAGATGAGAAACGAGGATTTTCGAGGTGGTTGAACACAGTTACAGAAAAAGATTACGGTGAAGAGAAGAGGAAGAAGAAACGAAAAAAAAGGAGACGAATATATCTGATTTAATTCAGATTCTCTCTTTTCAATTTTGTTATTGGCGATGATTTTAGAGAGGGGCAAGAGAGAAAATAGTCCTAAATTTCGATTCCATAAAATCTAAGAAAATAGACAAACAACGATTGATGATTATTGTTGTTACTAATGAAACGAATCAATCTGTAACAACCGAATCATTAGAGCGATGATGACGATGACGATACTCAGCTCTAATTTTGGATTCGAGAACAGAAACATAACGATCTAAAACAGAGATCACAGCTTCGAACTCTGACACTTGTTTCTCAATTGCATCCATTTGTCCCACAAATTCATCTAAGCCACCACTTTTGGATTTCATCTGCTCTGTGAAAACTCTCAGCCCAGATGCCACGTCACCCAAATCATCGTACTCCGCCGCAATTCTTAGATTCATCTTCTCCAATAGATCCAGTTGATTGTTCGTTCCCTATTGGTTATTATCCACGAGAGAGTCAAATTTTCAGATCTGGGGAAAAATTGAATAATCTGTGAATAGTTTTGGATTGATTTTTTTCACCTGGAGCTCGGATTTCACCATGGATGATACACTTGTGAAGAGATTTTGTAGCGATTCAGCTAGCTCATCACGCGGATCCGCCATTGATAGATTTCTTCTTCTTGTCGTGACAACAGGCCACTGATAGCAGATTAATGGATTCTCTGTTGTTTTTTTTAGTTATATGACATTTCATTAAATAAACAAATATATGAAATTTTTAACTTGAGATTATTAATAGTTTAACTTGATCTATAAATTGTTTGTAATTTTTGTTTTGTTGCTTAATTGATAATTTGAATGAATACAAATTAGAGAAAAAAAGTTAACAAAAATGAGATATTTTGAAGAATATCAATATATCATTATGTATAAATAGTTTTGTTTTTTTCCTTTTACTAAAAAAACGCTTTTAATTACAAAACAAAGCTCACACAAAGCTTTTACAAATAGATTGCAAAATTATGAATATGAACAAAGATTGGAAATTTTTTTTTATTTTTTTTGTCAGACTATTACATCATTATTATTGGAGATATATGATGTATGATTACTCGATAATCTAGCAGTAGATGCGACTACGATGAACAATTTTTTTAAACGACGATTCGATGACGCGAAAATTGGAAACATTTCATTTACATCCTAGAAACTCAATTTGGAATCCAGTGAGAATATCCTAGTTTTTTTTTTAATTAGTTAGCAAAACATCCAATAAGCTATTTTTGCTAGCCAATTGAAAACTAAACTATGATTGAACTACTCGAAGAGACTGCAAAAAAGGACCAAAGTTACCATATTATTACATCAAATTGTTCTCATGAAGTTACAGGTTAACAATAACAATAGCTTCCACTTGCACATTACACAACAAAGGTCAATTCCCTCATGAATTCATCAATTTGCAGAAAATAAACACAAACTTGATATTTTTGGAATAGTATTACATAAATTATACATTCGATTTGCATCATTTAGTTAACATCTGTACAGATCAATGCTCCCGAGTTGTAGTCTCGAGGTCGAATTCACGTCTCGTATAGCCAAAAACCGGAACCTGCCACCGATAGTATTAGACAGTCCATAAGAAAAAAGAAGAGCAAAATGGAGTGTCTTATCAAATTCAATTCAAAACACATTTGTGATTATGACTCAACCAATATATACCTGAAAAGATTTGCTTGGAATCCAGGTGATGTTATTTTGTAGGATTTGCGCTGGAACCGTTCCTCGAATACCTGACAAGTTTGCTTGTCTAGAACACTCCATGTCGATCCACCGTCACTACTTCCTTCAAGAACCCTGGGAGATGCAACAAACAGCGTTAATACATCGATTGTGTATTCTTAGAATTGGAAAAGAGAAAAGGGAAAGACATTACCAGTCTTTGGGGTCTCTTTCTGGGGCATCATTAGCAGACATGAGCTCGTATGCTATGAGTTGATGCATCTGATTGTAGAGTGTTTTGTACACTATCCAACAGCCTGTAAAAGGAGTGTTGTTTTTTTACTTTGGCATCATAACATGTAACGAATATCAGAATTTTGAATTCAGGCTTTATTTCATTACCTTTTGCACCATTTGGTTCTTCCCATTTGGACTCTTGGATTCCATCAAAAGCTGCGGTTGCCTGAGGCATTGAGACATCATGCTATTTAGGAATAACCACAACGAGTTTAATCAATAGTAAGATGACAGTTGTAGTAGTGTACTACTTACAATGCCAGAAGGAAGCTCTTCACCACTTGCGAGGACAGAACCAGAGCATATCCTGTTCTGTTTCAGAAATGGGAAAGACAATGAGTCTTTGTTCAAGTTTTGGCATTTGTTGAGGTCTGTAACCAGTTCCTTTAAAGCATCCAATGCAACTGGCAGTGCTAGAGCAGTTTTTGTGGGTTTCCCGTCCAAGCATATTGTGACACTTTTATTGTCTGACTCTTTCTCAATCTTTAAAGAAAGAGCTAGAAGCAAACTGCCTAGTGCGGGCAGAAATTGCTCTACGGACGAACTCGAGCTATCTGAGTTTAAAGTCAAGCGAGCCTTCCTCGTTTTGAATGACACATTCTTCAGATCCACTAGGACTCCCTTGATCATTTCAAGTACCTCAACTGCTCTCGCTACAGGTAAAGCATTGTCAATGATTTGAGTCATGATAGGCAGAAACGAGTCATAAATACTGGTCACATGGTCATCAACGCATTTTCGAACTGGGCAAGAGGAAGAGCTAACAGACGAGCTTTCGTCTGAACCAAATTCCGATCTCAGAATACGCCATTCCCTGTTGCCACTTTGCCTTCCGGGTAAAGAAACTGAGGCATCATCTGGAGAATGTAGATTTCTCTCGAGTTCTTCCTGCTCATTGCGGTCTCGGAGTTCAAGCGGATATAAAGCTTCGTGCCTAGAGCTACTTCGCCGTTCCCTAGTCAGGGTTTGAATAACAGCTTGCAAAGATGCTTCAGTTGTGAGAGTTCGTCTAGACAAAACCTAGAAAGGAAAAACAACAGCAAGACACTGAGTGCTAAATGGAAATGCTGTTACAGATTCTTAGAAAAACAGAACAATCGATTGTTTTACTCTAAAATTACCTCATGCCATTTCTTTGTGTATCGCTTAGTGACATCACAAACCCCGTCTTTGGAAATCGCAATAACATAATTCAATTTTTTACCCCATCTACAAGGCATGCTTTAGTAAGAATATGGCAGTTCATAATGGGATTGTTCATAGAAAAACATAGATAAGAGAAAAATTACCCTTTCTCATATAACATGGGTTTGTCATACACTCCTTCACAAGGGTCAAGATGGATCCATCTGCAGAAAGACAAAGACAGCACCAAATTACTCAGTAGAAATTGCTTCAGAAATCGAAAGTTTCTATAAAGGAAATCAATAGACATTTGTTTGGCACATGAAGTTTACCTTTCCAATGAGCGAGAGAAACATTCCGTCCAGACGTGATCTGTGAAGTCCATTATCTGTAAATGAATAAAATATCACAAAAATACATTGCAAACATAGAAAGCAAAACCAAAACTTTTGCGAGAAATGACAATGTTAGTTAGCAGAATACCAAGCGAGAATCATAGCCAAACGAGCGGCAGTATAGCGTAAAGCAGTTAGCCCACTCCCCGCAACGACCTCTCTTTGTTTCTACAAGCTGCACGAACAGGGAAGAAAAATAGAACCTGTCAATTAAGTCAAGAACATAGATCTTCCAATGTACAAAGCTATTTAATTACCTTTAGCGGATCATTGTACCGAGGGAATCGAGTAATTGTTGGACACATGGTACAGCTATAGAAGTTATAGTGAAACAACAAAACAGTAAGTCAAATTAAAGTTGGACAACAGAAAATAATAAAAGTACTGTAAGAATCGAGTAATAATGATTAAGCTTTTACAGTCCTACAATTCTCTCCTGGAACAAAGGCTGTGAGTTAAGAATAAACACTTTACAAATGCTACATTTCTTTCATAAAAGAAACTATACAGAACTACAATGTAATTCACATACCGATATACTTCAACTCGATTTGCTCCATAAGCAAGCTCTGAGGTAAGTGGGTTTGCCATCCCCTGGCCTATGGTTTTGCCACCACAACAGTCACAAGGAGGTTCATTGACCCATCTGCATTATCAACCAGTCAGGCAGTCAACAACTAAGAAAAGAGGTTCTTTGAGACTACTGTGCCAATATATATTCTTACAACTTAATATGCAACATGGAGAGAACAAATTCCATCAAGGATTTTAATAGTGCAACTTATAATTTAGATTTGGGCTCCAGATGTAATATTTCTGTGGGTTTTTTTCAACTTTACACTTTCAGATAATGTGTGTGTCAAAATGAGAAGTGAGAAAGGAAAAGAGAGAGTAGGAAAACCTGAAGGATCTTTTGAACCAAAAAAGTAGCTGAAGCAGGAAAGCATCGGCTTGTTCATCTTTCGATGGCTCGAAATTCCCCTCCTAAATGTTTTATTAGAAGCTTGGATCAGTTAAAAATCTCTGATAAGACCGTAAACCTCAACTTAAAACCTTTGATTCTAATTGGTAAATATAAAGCTCAAACCTTGGCGAGAGAAACCAATGCTTTCTCCTCAAGCTCGTCTTTAGGAAAAGTCTTACGAGCAGCTTCTTGACGAACTCGATCTTCATACTAAACACACAAAAATTTACAATCATACATCAATACAAAACACATCTCCATAAGATTCTTAAAGAAAAGATTCAAAACAAATCAAGTCTATTCTCACACCATGAGAACTTGGCTAACATAAGGCCTTATCCTCCGTTCGAATTCACCGTTATCTTGTGAAGCAACAAACTGTTGAACCATCATCGCATCTTCTTCTGCCTGTAAAAACCAATAAACACAAAAATCAATAGAGCAAACCAAAATTACTTCAACATAAACATCAATCAGTTCATAGATGCAAAAACCTGCAACATTCGGGCAAATTCTTCATCTGATTTCACCATGTCCATATCAGATTTCTCACTACTAGTAATGGCTTCAGAGTTTTCTCCAATTGAGAGCAATCGAAGTTTATTTGATATAGAAGCGAGATCAGACTCATCAGACAACAATCGATCATCATCTTCCACAACGATCTATCACCCAAAAATTCACCAATTCAATCAATAAAACAGATTCCAATTCATCATCGGAAAAAACAAAAAAAAATTACCTTTTGCTCATCAGGAGGAACCATAGTGAGTGAGAATATTTGAAATCGTAAAACCTGTAGAGAAAACATGAGAACCATCGGTTTTGTTATATTAGGGATCAATGGAATCGAAATTGGAGACGATGAACAATATAGACAGTAAAAGAGAGAAACCTCAAGGCCATCTTCAGTGTTGTAATCGATAGGGAAGCTTGAATCTTCGTGGCGTACGATAAACTTCCGAGCCACCATTTTTCTTCTCAGACGATTGAAATTACAAAACAGAGGAAGAGACAAAAGAGAGAAATGGTCTTCAAGAACGTTGACGAGTGACAAAGAGAAACGACTTTTATAAACCACGAACCGGCCGGTTTCGTACCATCGGTTTAGTACGATTTGATTTCGGAATCTAAACGGTGTCGTATTTAATCATATCAAGCTTATCTTAATTATCAGGTGATGGTTAGATTGAGTTTTATTGTTTTAAAAATATTTACATCAACAACAACCTATAAAATAGTATGATAAAATTTTGAAACATCTAAAATCATAAATAAAATTATATTTATTTTTCAAATTAGATTTATAAATATTGAGATAATTATTTACATAAATATTGATATAATTATTTGCTAAACATGTTAAACATCAAATAAAAGTAAAATTTTTGATTTTTTAAAAATATTGATATATTTTTTTATAAATATTGATATAATTTTTTCAGAAATATTGATATAATTATTCTCATAAATATTAATATAATTTTATAAATATTGATATACTTTCTTAGAAACTTATAAATTTATTGGATATTACATTTTTTGATATTGTTTTCCGCCAAAATTGCAATTTTATGATTTTGGCGAATTGTATACACAATCCTAACATTTTATGTTTTTATAGCAAAAACGTAATTCTGTAATTTTGTATTTTTAGCAAAAAATGTCATTTTACGATTTTCCGCAAAAAGCTCGATTTCACAATTTTGAAAATATGTAATTCCAAGATTTTGTGGTTTTGGCCGAAAAACTATTTTAAAATTTTTTGCCAAAATTGTGATTTCACGGTATTTGCAGGAAAACATCATTTTACGATTTTTATCAAAATTATGATTTCATGGTTTTTGTGTGAAAACATAATTTTGAAATTTTATGGTTTTATCGCAAAAACGCAATTTTAAGATTTTACAATTTTAGCGGAAAACTTTATTTTACGAGATTCATTAGCATTTACACTGAATTTCCCGATAAACTTCTTTTCCATCAATCTTTTTTCTTTTTGGACAAACCTTTTCCATTAATCTAGCTTGATTTGAACCATCATAATTCATAGTTTATTCGGTTGGTCCTTGTGGATTCGATACACTATTGTGTTTTCTGTGCACTTGTATTAGGATTCTAGGGTTAAAACGTGTTTGATAACAGATAGTGTCATTTTCCTTTCATATGTTTTTTTGGAACATGTTAACTAATATTAATGATTTATTTTTTCTTTCTAGTAAGCAAAATAAGAGTTTTTTGTTTGAGGGAAGAAAATTGATAGCTTAAAGAATAGAGGTAGAGACCGTGCCCAATGAGAAGATTGTGTTACGCTACAAAATATATATATTTGAGTAAGTTGTATCAGTAAGCGAATCTTAAGCAGTTTATTTCGGAGTCAATTGCAATATTTTTGGTATACGAGACTAAGTCTAAGTTGAGACATTGCAAACAAGCAAATCCAAGTTGCATTTTGACAAAGTACTCTAGCTTTAAATTGCAATAAAGTACGAGAGATTTGTTGTTCCCTAATTAGAGGAATCAGTTCCTTGCACATAGATATAAAGAAGCATTGGTGTTTGCTCAAAGTGATAGAGAGAAGGAAAAAATGATAAGAAAGCTAATACATCGGGTGATATGGGGAGAAGAAAAAGAGAAGGGGGAGATAAGAAAAAACTTAATAGAGGAACTGGTGGTAGATATTCTGATGGAGATTCTAATGAAATTACCAGGGAAACAAGCATTTATCTGTCGTTGTGTCTCGAAGACGTTCCGTAGTGTGATAGACAGTCGTTGCTTCATGGAGAAACATCTTTTTCGTTAGGATCATAATGATGATGAGCCTCCAACTCTGCTCACTTATGGTTTCAATGGTGGAGAATTATTTTACAAGTTGTGGATGTGTAAGACGAGGCTGGAGGACGAGAGAAATGTGTTGAAGGTGGAAGATCGAAGCCTTTTGAATTTTCCATGCACACAAAAAAAGTCATATTTTTACCCTACAAGCTCGAATGGACTAATTCTAGCAAGATGTAGTTCCAATAATCCGTATGTCTTCAACCCTATAAGGAAAGAGGTTATGAAGATACCACGACAGGAGGACGAGAAAGTACGCAAATCGCCTCTAGGATTCGGATATGATCCCAAAGGCAACACTCACAAGATCATTTGTGTTTGGGAGACACAAGAGCAAGAGCTTGTGGCCGAAATATTCAGCCTGCGGGAAACAGACTCAAAATGGAGGAGCTTAGACATCTCGTCTTCCAGGTCCACTCTTCCTTTTGGCCATGTTTCTTTTTCTTCTTCTACAGTGACCATTCACGGATATGTTTACTGGACGGCTACTATAAGCGAGGTCAGTGTCTTAGTCATAACTTTGGCTTTTATATATTTTCTTAAAATAGCATTAACAATTGTCAATGGCTGATTCAAACTTGTATAATGCATATTTTGACAAAAAAAACATGTTGAAACGCCATTTACTTAAACCCTTTACAATAACAACTAAAATGTGTCACTGAGTATAATGAAAGTGGCTCTTGATCTAGTGGTTTTCACTAACAAAGATGTCATGAGTTCAGATCCACTTGAGAGGGATGATTTAAAATCTTTAAATGTGGTATTATCAATGGCTAGTCCTGAAACTGAAAGAGATTATGAGTCAAAGATCTCGACCTCCGCTTTAACTATTACTTATTAGAATTTATTTTTTACTAGAACGTTTTATATATGATTGTAGTTTGATTTCTTGCAAATATTTTAGGGATCCCAAGGGGCTATGAAAGAAAATTGGGGGCAGAATAAAAATTGGACCAAGCACATGGTCCTGTGTTTCAACCTAGAGATGGAGACATTTGAGTGGTTTCTTCATCCGGCTATTATCCGGGGGACTCTCGTCCAAGTCTTCCGCCTCACTGAGCTTCGAGGGACCTTGGTGATGGTGGATCTTTCTTCCAAGGAGTGTGTAGGGTTGTGGACACTGAGAGATAAGGCGATAGGAAAATGGTCTTTCGACTACAGATTTGATGCCAATGTGTTCAGAGACAAAGTAAGAAACTTCTACCGCGGCCATGACTGAATTACAAACAGATTACACGTGGTTGGTACTTGGAAGGAAGGGCTGCTTGTAAGGATTTGGGATTCCACTTTCTGTATTTACTTGAACCTCAAGACAGAACGTATGGAGTATATTGGGTTTGAGAGTGAGATTCGAGACTTAATAAGTCGGGATTTCATCATTAGTTATACTCCAAATTATCTAATCCGTCTCAAGACTTATTATGACCAATCAAGAGTCATATCTGCTCACCCTCATGCTGGTGCACGCCTTCGAGGACGTCTCCATGTAGAGCTTACGCGCGGTGACTATCTTGCTTTTAACTTAAGAGTATTTTTATGATAGTTTACACTCCCCCATTCCATGAACTTATTGGTTTTAGGACGTATAAGGAAAACAGCCTTAGAAAGAATAGTGAACTTTCGAAAATGGTAAAAATAAAAATGAAGGAAAAAGATGAATGGACATTTGATTAGGACTTGTATCTTGCTTCTCATTTATATCATGAAATCCATTTTGAATTTAAAATGCAAAATTTTAGGACGTATAAGGAAAACAGCCTTAAAAAGAATAGCTTTTTTTTTTGTGTGCTTCTCTAAGAAAAACATTGATTTATTTAAATGAAATTTGATATGGATCATTGGAAGAGAACCCCAGAAGTTAGCTTTTCTCGTATAAATTCGCTTGTAAATGATGGAAGTATCTGGATTGAGTAGTAATTTTCGTACGAAAGCTAACGTGATGCAATCACAGTCGATTTCATCTTTTTGCAACAAAATTATCAAAATACGATTAAAAATAAATTTATTTACGTATGTTCATATTATTCATTAGAAAAAATAAAAATATGTAAATTTAATATTTTTGATTTAAAACGCAAAATTTAGTCGATAAATTTCTAAGATAAGTTTAAGCTACCATTTATTATTTTGGAAAGAAAGAAATGATCGTATTACATACAAGACAACTCAGAGTTGGATAAGCTCACTGCGATACTGGGACTCACCTCACCTGAGAAACATTCTACAGGTCTGGTTCACTCATCCCCGCACTTGAGTGCTTCCTACTGTTCAAGCATTCAGCCTGTTCTAAATTTGTTTTCAGTTATTTATTTATTTATTTTCTTTCCTTTCTTTTTAAAACAACATCCTTTTCATTGAGTAATAAATTAACCCTTCATTAAAAAAAATCTATATAAGTCTTCTTCATGTCAATATCGAACCCAAATCATAAAATGTACAAAATGCAAAACATAGAACCAGAACTCAAATTGTTTCATTTAACCAAATTGAAGCTGAACCGGTTTGAGTACGATCAATTTCCCTCATACATATATGGAAAATTGATTGAGATCAAACCGGACCCTTCATTCATTACATGATAACACTTATCTAAGAGCACCTCTATTGTCCGGTTCTAACTCAGTATCTAAACAATAAACAAATAAAAAAAATAAAAAATTTAAGGAAAGAGAGAGAAACATAATCATAATATTTGTGATATCTTGTTTGAGATACTACAAGAACCCCTTTAAATACTCTCCTCACAACTGTCAACTTGTGAATGGTTAAGCTTTAAGAAAGGTAGAAAAAATTAATTATATAATAAATCATATTGAAATATTAATATAAAATTTGTGAGAACCTTATTTTGAAAAACTCAAGGGATTGAGGTGCTCTAAAACAAAAGTTAACCGAACCACAACACATACATAAAAAGAAGTTAATTGCAGAGAAACATAAGTCATCAAAGTCAAAGCTTAAAATGAAAAATAAAAGGGTACAAAACTTTCACCATGTTAAAATAGTAAAAGCACAGACTCAGAGTTTTTTTTTCACCATTGCTTCTTTACCTTTTTCTTCTTCTTGCTGATAGTACTAGCAGTTGCTGAAGAAGGGCTCTCACTGACATTATCGAACATGCCTAGCTACTTAGCAACAAACATGTATTTCAGAAGATGAAATAACAACTATAAACATTGTTATAAAAAAAACAACAACTATAAACATACCTTTTGAAAAGAATTCTGAAACCTCTGAAAGTAGTTCAGTAGTTCTTCCTCTTCAATTCATCATCATATGATTTACGTTTTATAGAATCAAGCAATACCTAAAGGAAGACTTTACCTCCGGAGAAAAGGAAGAACAATGTTGTCCAAAAGCTACCATAGAGCCATAGCAAAACCAAACCAGAAATGGCAAGGGTAACAGATCCAACAACGAATCAACTGAACAACGGAACGGTCGGAACCAGAACAGTTGCAACCTGTATTAATTTATCGACTATTTACATATGCATAAAGAGTAAACATATAATTAAGCAAATCATAACATTTGAGATTCTTACCGAGAACACAATAAATTTGGTCAAGCCAATCATGGAAATCACTGAAAATAGACCACACCACATGATAGAATAAAAATGTGCTATTCCCATCTGGATGAAAGAAATAAAACCTCGGATTGCACATCGCAACCAAATCTGAGATAGAAGAAGAGTTATGCTGCCAAAGAGCATAAGCCATCTGAAAACAATCTGAGAAAGGCGAAGAATTATGCTGCTAAAGAGCATAACCACTCTGAAGACAATCTGAGATAGAAGAAGAATTATACTTCCAAAGTGCATAAGCCATCTGAAGATAAAATCACAGGATTTATTTACTCGTGACTTGAAAGAAACTATCAAAGGCCTATGTTTTTCCATCCACTGAGTCACTTCGCTTGAAATGGTTACAGTGGATATTCTCAGTTTCCTGAGTATTGCATTGTATGCTAACTCAATATTCTCTGAAGAGCTGATCCTGCTCAATATATCCAGCAAGCTTCTCATAACACTGTTGATATGTTCACGACCAAACGGATTATATCTAGTTTGTTATGGAGTAAAACCAGATTCATTATTAGGTCTATCTCCACTTGAGTAATTCTCTGAAGCAACAGGCTGATCTGCATGTAAACCAAGAAACATAAAATTCAATAGAGAAAACAAAATTACATAAACATCAATCAGTTCATAGATGCAAAAACCTGTAACATCCGGGCCAATTCTTCGTCTGATTTCACCATTTCAACATCAGATTTCTCACTACTAGTAGTGGCTTCAGAGTTTCCTCTAACTGAGAGCAATCGAAGTTTATTTGATATGAAAGCGAGATCAGACTCATCAGACAACAATCGATCATCATCTTCCACAACGATCTATCACCCAAAATTCACAAGTTCAATAATCAAACATAAAATTATCATCGGAAACACAAAAGCAGATAACAAAAAAAAACAAAGTACCTTTTGCTCATCAGGAGGAACCATAGCGAGGGAGAATATTTGAAATCGTAAAACCTGTTGAGAAACATGATCTCCGAAGATCAACGGACAAATATATATATAGAAAGTAAAAGAGAGACCTCAAAGCCATCTTCAGTGTCGCAGTCGACATGGAAACTCGAATCTCCGTGGCGTACGAAAAACTTCCAAGCCACCATTTTCTCACAGGTGATTGAAAAACTCCCAAAGAGAGATGGAGAGAGTAAGGCGAAATGGTCTTCAAGAACGTTGACGAATAACGTGAGAAACTAAACAAACGACTTTTATAAACTACGAACGAACCGGCCGGTTCCGTCTTAATTCTACAAAATCCCCCATGGTACGATTTTGTTTCGTTGTCTAAAACGATGTCGTTTGCAAATCCTATCAAGATTTATTAGTTTGAGAACTTTGTTCTTAACTTTTGCCAATTTAAATATGTTCAAGCACACACGCCTTTGACATAGGAGCTGATTTTATCAAAATACTTTCAGGTTGATATTGTTATAATTATAATGGATTAATATAGAAAAATTTAATTATAATGGATTAATATATTTTAAAAACAATAAAATAGTCTTAAAACTCTAAAACTAATCCCCGATTAATCCCCGTTTAATCTTCGATTTATTGGTTAGGCGCTAGGCCCACCCTTGCCGCCCGACTAGCGCCTAGCGATTTTTAGAACATTGCTTATAACTTTGGCTTTTATATATTTTCTTAATATAGCATTAACAATAATCGAAAACCCTACTAGAACTTGTAGCCCCTGATTCAAACTTGTATAATGCATATTTTGACTCTTTTTTTAAAAAAAAATTATTTTATAAACCGTGGGAGTTCGGGCCTTTGGCCCATTATCCCCATCGATACCCAAAACCAGGATTTAGTTTATTCTATTTAAAGAATGGCTCTCCGTACTAAAGGGGATTCATGAATCCGAGACACAAGAGAACCAACCTATTTGTACTACCATTAGAACACCACCCATTTGGTCCAAAAAAACATGTTGAAACATTTACTTAAATCCGTTACAATAACAACTAAAATGTATCACTGGGTATAGTGAAAGTGAAAATACAAACGTAACAACAAAATTCTTTTAACTTTTTTTTTGTCAATTATTCTTTAACTATTAGAATATCTTTTTTATGATTGTACAGTAGTTTGATTTGTTGCAAATATTTTAGGGATCCCAAGGCCAAGGGGCTTCTACATGTGCTTTTTATCCTGCTAGGAAAGAATATTGGGGGCAGAATAAAAATTGGACCAAGCACATGGTCCTATGTTTCAGCCTAGAGATGGAGACATTTGATTGGTTCCCTCACCCAGCTATCATCCAGGAGACTGTCGTCCAATTCTTCCGCCTCACCGATCTTCGAGGGACCTTGGCGATGGTGGATTTTTCTTCTGAGGAGTGTGTAGGGTTGTGGACACTGAGAGATAAAGCGAGAGGAGAATGGTCTTTCGACTACAGATTTGATGCCAATGTGTTCAGAGACAAAGTAAGAAACTTCTACCGCGGCCATGACTGGATTACAAACAGATTACACGTGGTTGGTACTTGGAAGGAAGGGCTGCTTCTAAGGATTTGGGATTCCACTGTCTGTATTTACTTGAACCTCAAGACAGAACGTATGGGGTATATTGGGTTTGAGAGTGAGATTCGAGACTTAATAAGTCTGGATTTCATCATTAGTTATACTCCAAATTATTTAATCCGTCTCAAGACTTATTATGACCAATCAAGAGTCATATCTGCTCACCCTCATGCTGGTGCACGCCTTCGAGGACGTCTCCATGTAGAGCTTACGCGCGGTGACTATCTTGCTTATAACTAATAACTTAGAGTACTTTTATGATAGTTTACACTCTCCATTCCATGAACTTATTGGTTTTAGGACGTATAAGGAAAACCGCCTTAAAAAGAAGAATCTTGAACTTTTGAAAATTGTAAAAATGAAGGAAAAAGATGAATGGACATTTGAATAGGTAACTTGCCTCGCCCGGAGAAACTTATATTCTGCCAAAAAAATTTCAGTTATTTTAAATATTATGTGAGAGATAACTTTATAGTATTGTGAAAGATTCCGCAATTCAAAGACGACTAGGTAACAAAAACACATGATTTTATATCATGAAATCCATTTTAAATTAAAAACGTGAAATAGCTTCTTCTTTTTTCTGTAGGAAAGCTAACGTGATGCAATCACAGTCGATTTCATCTTTTTGCAACAAAATTATTAAAATAATATTAAAAATAAATTTATGTACGTATCATGTCATTCATTAGAAAAAAATATAAAAATATGTAAATTTAACATTTTTGATGAAAACGCAAAATTTAGTCCATTAATTTCTAAGATAAGTTTAGGAAATATTGTTTTTAGTACTATTATACAAAAATATTTTATGATAATTTGTTATATATAAGTATTCTTTATAAGATTTCTATATAAGTAATATTTTTAAATATTTGGAATATTTCTTTATACTACTTCTCTTCAAGATCCACATGGGAGCATATCCGACTAAAGAAGAGTCATGTTGCATGGAGTAGTTTAGTTTGGTTCTCGCAATGAATACCTAGACATAACTTCTTCAGTTGGCTTACCATCTGGTCTACGAGTACTCGTATACGTTCTTAGGGATTGCAGCAGTCTTGTATTATATATGCGGACAGCACGATGGTCTTGCGATCATCTCTTCATCGCATGCCCCTACTCATTCATGGTTCGGTCTAAGGTTAGTGGAACTCTACTAGGTCGCCGCTTAACTCCAAACTGGTCTACAACTATGAATACCATCGCTGATTTGTCAAAAAACACCTCCTCTACATACTCATTCGCTTTGCCTTTCAAGCTACCGTTTATTATGTTTGGAAAGAAAGAAAAAATTGTATTCGTGGAAATCATCACCACTCTATTTCTCAACTTGCTAAGCATATCCACAAAACAGCTCGGAATTGGATAAGCTCACTGCGATACTGGGACTCACCTTACCTTAAGGAAATCCTACAGGTCTGGTTCGCTCATCGCCATTCTTGAGTGTCTCCTACCGTTCAAGCATTCAGCCCTGTTCTAAATTTGTTTTTAGTTGTTTTATTTTTCTTTTCTTTCCTTTCTGTGTACAACAAAAAATCCTTTTCATTGAGTAATAAATTTAACTTTTCATAAAAAATATAAAACTTGAACTTTTCTAATTTAAAAGCATCTCTAATGGTACTCTATTTTGAGAAATTTTTCTATTTTTAAAGCAAAATCATCTCCAATGGTGCTCTATGCCTTGCTCTAAAAATAGAGAAACACTATTCATTCTTCTATTTTTAGAGAAACATTTTTTCTTTACAATATGATTTTTTAATTTTATATATGTATTTATTTTATACTTAAACAAAATTATGTGTTCATTTGTGTACTTATATACAACTATATTTAAATTTTGTTATCTGATTATTATAACATGCAACAAAAATATATACTAAATTAGAAATACAAATTACATGAGAGATAATAAATAAATAAAAAACACAACTAAAACATGAAATTAAAAATAAAAACTGAAAATAAAGTTTTATTTGAAAGAAAATATACTTAACACAACATAAACTAGTGACTTAATAATTTGGAAAAAGTGATACACGACATAATGACTACATGTATAATTTTACATAACATGATGATCAAGGATGAGCGTGATCTCGAAACATTAATTGAAGTTGGAAGAGAAGTTCCACCGTTGGAGGTCGATATAGCGGAGAATGAAACTATCTGATTCCAAGAATTTCTGCCTTGTTACAGAAAAATCAAAGACAAAGAACTTCATTTTTCACTATGCAAGACGTTAACTGATCATTTGTGGGGAAAATATACCAATGAAGATGCATATAAAATGTAACAGTTATCTTTTTAATTTTATGTGGTGTAATGCAATGTTTTTTTTATGATAAAATTTTTAAATTTTAATAAAAACAGATTTTTATTGAACTATTATTATAAAACAAAATGAGTGGGTCAAATTTGTAACATTGGAAAGTAAAGGGTTTTGGTATAATAAAAGAAAAATATCATATATTTTAAATACTATTTTAAAAATGAAAAAAGGCAACTATTGGAGCAAACTCCTCCTCTATTTTTGAAGATATATATTTTTAGAAGAAAAAATAGAGCTAACCATTGGAGATGATCTAAGAAAAAAAGAAAACAAAAATTTAGTCATTTAATTTCTTAGATAAGTTAAAAAAAATTATCTTTAATTACGACTAGTTTACAAAAATATTTTATAATGATCTGTTGTGTTTGACCAAATAAAAAATGATCTGTTGTTATATATAAGTAAATATGTTCAAAGATTTCATGTATACATTTAAATCCTCTTAGGATAATGATCATCCTAAGTCAAAACAGTTCATCTTGGGGACCCAATCCGTTTTCCTCTTCTTTGATTATCAGAAGAATTAATGATGGTCAGATTGATTTTGTTTTAGTGAAACTCCAAAGGTTTCAGTGTTATCAAGATTTGTTTGTAAGTGTTAAGTAAGGAGGCAACATTCTCGATACATGATCAGTCTTACCATATGGCAATGGGCAAATCAAAGGAGAGTGAAAAGTCGCATTAACATGATTTAATTACTCTTAGGCCCTATTTGTTTTCTCATCAACATCTAACATCTGGATTCAGCATCTGAATTCAACATCCGAATGCTGCATCAGATGGTGTTCCTTTTGGTATATAGGTTTTGCATCTAAATGCAAGTTTGTTCGTTTTTTAGTTTGTAATACTATCCAGATGCAACTAATTAAAAATGACTAAAAAGGATATGCTTTTATTCTAATATATATATATATATATATTAAATTATTTAAATTAATTATGCAATTTAGGAATTATAAAATTATTGTTGGCCGGAAAACGTGTTTCCGCATTTTGGGCAGGAAAATGTGTTTCCGCATTTTGGGCAGGAAAATGTGTTTCCGCATTTTAGCGGGAAATCGTATTTCTGTATTTTTGGCGGGAAAACGTGTTTCCGCATTTTTAGCAAGAAAATGTATTTTTGCGTTTTTGGCAGGAAAACGTGTTTCTGCATTTTTGGTGGGAAAACGTGTTTCCATATTTTTAGCGGGAAAACGTGTTTTACCATTTTTGGTGGGAAAACGTGTTTCCGTATTTTTTGGCGGAAAAACATGTTTCCGTATTTTTGGCAGGAAAACGTATTTTCGTGTTTTTAGCGGGAAAACGTGTTTCCGCATTTTTAGCGGAAAAACGTGTTTTTGCGTTTCTAGCGGGAAAACATGTTCCTGCATTTTTTATGGGAAAATGTGTTTCCGCATTTTTGGCGAGAAAACATGTTTTCATATTTTTAGCTGAAAAATGTGTTTTCGCATTTTTAGCGGAAAAATGTGTTTCCGTATTTTTGGCGAAAAATGTGTTTCTGTGTTTTTAGTGGGAAAATGTGTTTCCACGTTTATAGCGGGAAAATATGTTTCCGCGTTTTAGCGAGAAAATGTGTTTCTACGTTTTTAGCAGGAAAAACGTGTTTCTGTGTTTTTTTGAGAAAATATGTTTCCACGTCTTCTAAGGGAAAAACTGTTTATGCATTTTTGGCGGAAAATATGTTTTCCGTGTTTTTGGTGAAATGATTCCGCGTTTATGGCGAAAACATGCTTTTGCGTTTTGACAGAAAAACGTGCTTCCGCGTTTTGGAGAAAAAATGATAAAATATTGTTTATTAAAAATAATTTTGGTTTTGTTAGAATTTAAGAATATTTTAGACTTTTAGATTTTGAGATGCAGATGCAGCATCCGGAAACTCATTTTTTTAGTATCTAAAATATCCGGATATTTTAGGTTTGCATTTTAGTATCCGGATGCAAAATTAAATAGACCAAAATAAACAACATCTGACGTCTGCATTCATATGTTGCATCCGGATGAGGAAACAAAGAGGGTCTTAGTTTGATACTTTACATCTGTGAATAAAAAAGCTTTATCTTTTGTTTCCATGAACCACAATTAGACATGTATTTCAAATTTTCAAAACCAATCCATCTTCCATGTCTTATACACATAAGATAACTCAATTAAGTGAGTTTAGCAACCAAATAAAGATGGAAGTTGCATTTGAAGATGCCTTGTCTAAATTCCCCTGAGAATTATTCATTGCATATGAATTATGACGACAGCCATAAGTTTACTATAGATATTTCCTTTCTTTATCCGAGTAATAAGAATCATAAAAAAATTACCAAATGCAAAACATAGAAACATAGAAACAGAACTCAAATTATATCATTAAACCAAATCGAAGCTGGTTTGAGCTGGATCAATTTCCCTCATACATATATGGAAAATTGATTGACATCAAACCGGACCCTTCGTTCATTACATGATAACACATTAACACTTACCTAAAACAAAAGTTAACCGAACCACAATACATACATCAAGAAAGTTAAGTGGAAAAATTGTAGAGATCATCTTCAAAGTTGTGTAATGGTTGGTAAGTTGTTGAAAAAATCAGAGGAAACTGGAGATCATCTTCATCTTCAAGGCCTTCTAAATAAGAGACATGATGATCAGAATTTCTCAACACTTGCAGCAGCCTCTTCAAGATCTTGATGACTAATGTTCTCAAAAACAAAATCATGTAAGTAACTTTCAAAAGGCGTTTTGAAATCAATGAGTTGTTCAATATCAATCTCTTGACCGTAATCCAAATATCCTTCAGGTAAAGCAGTGTTGTTGTTGTTATCCGTTACACAAATCACTCGGTTCAGATCCTCTTCTTCAGTCATGTCGTTGAAATTCACAGGTGAGTGATCATAAATGCAACAAACTGCAGAAGAAGTAGTGGTTTGTTCAATACCCATCTCTTGATTGTAATCCAAGTTTCCTTGAGGTAAAGGTTTGAGTTGGAAAATTGATTGAGATCAAACCGGACCATTCATTCATTACATGATAACACTTTATCTAAAACAAAAGTTAACCGAACCACAATACATACATTTAAGTGGAAAAATTGCAGAGATCATCTTCAAAGTGGTGCAATGGTTGGTTTGAAAAAATCATAGGAAACTGGAGATCAAATTCATCTTCAAGGCACATCATTGTATCCGTTGTTGTCTCCATTGGGACATGATCAGCATGAAGAAGTTCAGAACTACTCAAAAGACTTGCAGCAACCTCTTCAAGATCTGGATGAGGACTGTTCTCAAAAATATAATCGAAATCAATGAGTTCGTCAATATCAGTCACTTGATCGTAATCCAAATAGCCTTCCGCGTTGTTGTTTCCTTGAGGTAAAGTGTTATTGTAATCTGAAACACTAAAACTCTCACAAATCTCGTTGATCTGATACTGCTCTTCAGTGATCTTGTTGTAATCATCAGGAATGCAACAATCTGCAGGAGAAGTAGTGGACTGAAGAATTAGGGTTTGATCCGGCTCTTGAGTTCCGTTGTCTAAAACAACAACATCGATCTTCTCCTTCTTCTTCTTCTTCAATTCCTCATCATCATTAACGAAAGCTTGATGAGTATAATGATCTATTCGATCATTGTTGACGTTGGTCTTCAATCCCTTGAGATCACTCAACAACGTCCACATGGAGTCCATGGCGTCCCTCAGTTCTTCTGGATTCTCAGATCTGATAAGGCTCTCATCTTCCCACCAAAGCCCTAACCCTAGATCCTTCCGAGTCAAGCAAACACCAACGTCTTCCCTCGACTTCTGTTTGTTGTTTCCTTCGAGAACATGAACATGACGTTGTCCGGAGAGATAAGCGGAGACAACAGCGTCGACAGAGGAGTGACCAAAAGAGTAGAAAGAGACGTTGGACTCCGAAGAAGGAGGAGTCGCTAAGACTGCGATATGTGCGCCGGAGAGAAGGCAAAGCTGAGAAGCTTTACCAAACAGACCTTCACGGCGTTTGGTGAAAGTCGGAGCTATGGAAAGTTTCTTCGTAATCTTCTCCATTGTAATCTTCTTCTTCATACCTCCTCTATTCACCATTGTTGTTGAGGTTTGAAGAGTATTTCCTTCCTTTTTTTTTTGTTCTGTTCTGTGCGAAACTGTGAAGAAACAAGTCTCTCGCCCCATATTTATAGATGCTAAACAAATAAGGAAAACCCAACGACAATGCAATTTCACATTAAACCGAACTTGATTTTAATTAAACCAATTTTATCTTGTTCCGGGTTAAAACCAAAACCAAAACCAATTTAATTTCAATTGCTTCGGTTTAGAAAAATTGATTTAGTTTGAATTCTCTGTAGAAAAAGTAAATTTGAAAAATTTATAAATCAGCTTCTTTCGAGAGCTTTTTTGCTCTGTAAATAAGTTAACAAAGCGAAGCTTTAAACGAAAATGGTACAAAACTTTCACACCATGTTAAAATAGTAAAAAAAAAGCTGCATTTTTCTTCACCATTGTTTCTTTCCCTTTTTCTTCTTCTTGCTGCTGCTACTACTATTTGCAGTTGCTGAAGAAGGGCTCACGCTGACATTATCGAACATACCAGCTTGCACCGCGTTCTGCAACCACTCGTAAAACTCTTCCTCTGTCATTGTTTCATCCGGGTTTGTTGCATTTGGCATTTTTTGGTTTCCTCTTTGCCCTGAAGAAGAACCACTTGTTCCTCGTTTTGCACCTGTCACGTTCGTGTTCACATGGAAGCTGGGCTTGTGTGTGTTTGCTGGACATCTCATTCCCTTTCCAACAAATCAAACAAACAACATTTCAATACTTCCAACAAGAAAATACCAAACAGTCTTTCATGAAATGCCAAAAGCAAGAGGTTGGTTTTCCGTACCTGACATATATACCACTGAGAAGCTTCATATATTTTGCTGTCTGCACAAACGTAAGCTCGCGGCATATCAACCTGCGGTACAATAACAAACCTTTTAATGACAACATGAAAGCATATCAATAACAAACCTTTTTAATTGTCTTTTTGTGGATCAACCATCACAGAGTGTTTACTTCAATTCTCAATCTTTTCCAATATAGTGCATTTACCATCTATATATATTATATACCCATGAATCGAAAACTTTTGTGTATAAGAATACCTTTTGAATCAGTCCGAACAAAACGTGCTGTGAGGATTGTTCAACCCAACCATCTCCATCTTTTGCTTGATGAAACTCCTTGCAATCCTTAAGATACAAAAGCAGAGGTTGCGTAAATCGGTTAAGTACTAGGGATTATACTTCCTCTCAAGAAGTTTCATCATTGTTATAAAAGAGTTGGAAAAAACCTGGCACCATCTCGCTCTAGATTTTGATTTCTTTGTAAGAAACCAGGCATGGAGATTGCCACACTTTTTACAAGCTATTTGTTTACATTCTCTAAAAGCTTCCTCTCCTTCTCCTTCTGAGCCAGAGAAACCGTGTCCCTGTTGATGACGAATTACGTTAGCAGCATAAAATAAACACAAATTTCCCAGTAGAGATCCAAAAGGAAAGAGAGAGAGAACATGCCAACTTAGCAACAAAGCTGTATTTCAGAAGATGAAATAAACATACCTTTGAAGAAGAATTCTGAAATCTCTTAAAGTAGTTCAGTAGTTCTTCTCTCTTCAATTCATCATCATATGATTTTCGCTTTATAGAATCAAGTAATACCTAAAGGCCAGCCAGGGAGATCAGAGACGGGATTCTTGATGCAGTGATTACAAATTGATGAAATGGAAAAGAAATAAAGAAAAACATTACCTCATATGCATTTTGAAGCTTCTTAAAAGCTTCAGCTGCTTTCTCATTCCCCATATTCTTATCAGGATGGACCAACATCGCCTATTTAATCATTCACAATACTTATAAACTCAATATACGTTTTTGATTCTCATGAGTAACCAGCAATTAATAACACAGGCAGAGACATTTACTTCAAAGAGAGAAATTAAGAGCATTACCTTTTTCCTATATTCTCGTTTGAGAACAGCCACGTCAACGTTCCCATACCGAGGTACGCCCAAAGCTGAGTAGTGGTCAGCACAATTCAGTAACCGAGCAACTTCATCTTCAGATGTTAACTCAGAGTCTGTTCCGCTAGTTGACGCTACTCCTGGACCACGGTCTCCCGGAAAGCCAGGGCCGTTTTCATAAGATGACCCATTTAAGGGATCAGTGGATCCATCAGCTGTGCTCTGCTGGTTTACTTTGTTCTTGAAGAAATATATGAGAGCATCGGTTGAGATGAAAGCAAGATTAAAAGCCAAAACAACACCTAGCCATCCAACATAACTCCATGCACTATAGACTGAATGCACTGTGATGATAAACAGTGCAATGCGCTCGTGCTTTCTCAGGAATGACAGACCTTTATATCAATGTATTAGACAAAATAATGCAAGAGAATGTTTGTTGCTACAAGATTCAGATAGGAAGGATTTTACCTCCGAAGAAAAGGAAGAGCAATGTTGTCCAAAAGCTACCATAGAGCCATAGCAAAACCAAACCAGAAATGGCAAGGGTGACAGATCCAACAACGAATCCAATGAACAATGACACCAGAACAGTTGCAACCTGTATTTATCGAATATTGACAAATGCATAAAAGAAGTAAACAAATAAGCAAATTTTATTTGAGATTCTTACCGACAACATTATAAATTTGGTCATGCCGACCATTGAAAACGCTGAAAAGAGACCACACCACATGATAGAGAAAAAAGATGCTGTTCCCATCCGAATGAAAGAATCAAAACCTCGGATTGCACAATCCAACCAAACCAGAGATAGAAGAAGGATTATGCTGCCAAAGTGCATAAGCCATCTGAAGACAACCGGGTATACTTTCCGAACTTTAGTTAAAACAAAATCACACGATTTATATACTCGTGACTTGACAGAAACTATCAAAGGCCTATGTTTTTCGATCAACCGAGTCACTTCCCTTGAAATGGTTACAGTGGATATCCTCATTTTCCTGAGTACTGCATTGTACGCCAGCTCAATATTCTCCGACGGGCTATTCGTACTCAATATATCCAGCAAGCTTCTCATAACACCGTTGATATGTCCACGACCAAATGGAATATATCTAGTTACTTCAGTGGTTAAACCAGGTTCATTAGGAGGTCCATCTCCACCTAAATCGTTCTCTGAAGCAACAGGCTGATCTATAGTGCCTTTTACTGCATCCGTATCTCTTTCTAAAGTTTCACAAACTGGACTACTACTCGGTTTATTATCATCTAGGCAATTCTCTTTCAGGACACTCTCAGCCTCACTAGCTTTCCCTTGTCCCTTCTTTGAAGATAGCAAAGAATCAGAAGTTTTCTTTCTTTGCTTCGTTTGGTTATTATCCAATCCATTCTTCTGGTGACTTCCTTTTCGAGCCATTACCAAATTCAAATCAAAGTATATGTAATCACAATTCAACTTCTACCACTCAACTGAAACAAGTAATGAGAGAAACTAAGTCAAATCTAGAAGAAAAGCTAACAATGAAGCTCAAGCAAAGTGAAAAAATGATCAAACTGAAGAAGCATAAAACAAAGTTCAAATCTTTGAGTACAGAAACGAAATTAAACAAGCTTTTATTGTAATTGAGATCAAACCCATGAAAAAAGCTTTCAGATTTCGTAGGTTGTGGAGGAAATTAAAGCAAAACTAAACACAATCTTATTATCCAGAGAGATGAGATTATAAGAAATTCAAAAGGCAGATTTGGGGAAAAAACTCAGAAGGGTACCTGAAACTCTGATGCGAAACGAGAGGCGTAGAGAAAGGAGGGGAAAGAGATTTCATGAGAAGAGATAACGAAACGAGGGTGCCCTAAAGAATCAATTATTTGCTCATAATTGATGAACCAAATTAGGGGTTTTTATATCTGTGACTTTTTTTTTGTTTGGTTAGTAATTGATTAAAAGGACTAAGGAAGAAGAAGAAAACGTTTCAATTTGGCCGAATGATTTGGACAGAAACGATCAGAAAACGAAAAGTTTCGACCGGCGGTGTCACTGTTTAAGATGAGCTGTTGAAATTCAGTTTGTAAAAATAACATAAATTTTTAGTATATAATTTAAAGAAAAACAAATAATACGTTAATGTTACAAAGTTTTTTTTTTTTTGTCGGCAAATGTTCCAAGGTTAAATCATTTAAAAATCAGTAACAATCCACCAGGCTTTACCAATGGTTTGTAAAAAAGAAAAGATTTAGGGGATTTATTGAATTCAACATTTTGTGTGATTTAAGTTAAAATGATAAATTATCTATTATAAAATAAAAAATTTTAAAATATTTAAAATTTACTGTTATTGGATATATGATTTGTAAATGTCTATTAAAATTATGTGTTATTGATTAAGTGATTAAAAACAAAATTAGCCCAATGTTATTAGAAATGTTTTTGGTACTAGGATTTTAATCAGGGATATTATAAGAGATTTAGGGGCTGTATTGAAAAATAAAATTGAACTGATTTGAGTTTTAATGATTTTTTAGATGATTTGATTGAATTTTGGTGAATTCGAAAATTAGTTATTAAATTCTCTGAAATTTTATCTAAAACCATGAGATTTTTATCTTTATACAGTAAAACTTCTATAAATTAATAATGTTAGAAAAATATTATTTTATTAATTTATAGAGATATTTTTTAAATTAAAAATATCATTTAAAATAAGAAGTTGAAGACAATACTTCAATATTTGTAGCTGAAGTTAGACATTATAAACAATCATCGCATATAAAATTGTTTATAATTTTTTGATGTAATTTAAGAAGATAATACCAACAGTTTTCTATATAGTAAAAGAAGAAGAAAATTAACTCCAACAAAAATAAAAATTCATGAATAAACAAACACTATTAGAGTTACACTTCACTAAAATATCTTTTTATATGTTATAAGTTTACATAATTATTAATTTATGATATTAACGAAACTATATATTTAAATAGAATTTTTTAAAAAATATCTTATTAATTTATCCAATTGTGTTAATTACAACATTGGCCCAATTTGGGACAAGAAGATTTTATTAATTTACAGAGATTATTAATTTATAGAGGTTTTACTATATTTTTAACTCAGAAAATCCATGAAATCTCACATGAAACTTTCAATTTATTTCTTTAAAATTTTCTATCAACAGTGAATTTGATTGTAAAATTTAAAATTTTTAATTCAATAACACTTGATTTAAGAAGACATTTTAAAATTTTATGTTTAAATAACATATGATTTGTCATCATTTATCTAATAAATCAAAAGTCACTTGACCAACCAAATTTTGCCACATAGATTTTGGTTTTCAATTTAAATTCAATTAAAAATTACAAAATTTTAAATAATTAGAATAATAGTAAAAATATGCAAAATTAAAATTATAAAAATTTATTCTTTTCTTCTTTATACTAACTCATTTCTTCTTTTCTTTTTACTGAACCCTAAAATATCACCCACTACATCACGTTCAAGTATATCCCAAATTTATAACTTTTGTTTTTCTCTATATTTATTAGGATTTAGAAATTCTTTTCTTTTCTATTTGTTCTCCCTCTATGTATTCATCTCCATTGTAAATCTTTCCGATTATTCTTTCTATTATCTCAATTTATTCAGGAAAAGCATTTTCTTCTCTGCATGAAAATTATTCTGGAAAATGAAAAGGTATTAAACTAAAAGCAAATTTTTATTTATTTTGTTCTTATTAAATCAATTTTAAACATATTTAAGGACATGCTTCTTCAAA
Organism: Cardamine occulta; assembly: GCA_028015245.1. Classification (NCBI taxonomy): domain Eukaryota; kingdom Viridiplantae; phylum Streptophyta; class Magnoliopsida; order Brassicales; family Brassicaceae; genus Cardamine; species Cardamine occulta. The sequence continues at coordinate 12,851,039 of CM051382.1, forward strand.
AGATTAAAAAATCTTGTATGAAAACTCAATTTTGAACATATTTATGGGCATGTAACAATGTTTGTTAAATTAAGCGGTGTATTATTTCAGTATATAAAAGAAAAGATTTTTATTAAAATTGTAACAATTAAGCGTTGTATTATTTTAATAAATATCTATGGTTAAATTTCTGTATATAATAATTAAAAATATTTAACATAAAATAATAATATTAACCGTAGATATTGATAATTTCAGTATCATATTTGTTTTAATAAAAATATTTATATAAAAAATCTGGGTTAATATATGTTTATTAATACAAAAATAATCATATAAGATTTTTATTAAAACAAATATGAACCGTAAATTCTTGCCCCAACTATTTTTTTAGTCAAAAACAAAGGAATTTTTTTATAGAGATATCAAAGGATTCCTTTTCAAACATTGTGAGACCATAGATATTTCCACCATCGACCAAGTGGAGAGTTAGATGTGTTAAGAGAAAAAGAGAAGATTGTAGCGATCAAAGATTTTAACAATTATTTGTAACTTTTGATTTAATGAAAATTATATTTTAATTTGACATAAAAATTTAATTTTTTTAAAAGCAACATGTACATGTGTGTACCACGGGTGAGCATACTAGTTTTCATCTAAATCACCATAATTCCCTAGTTCAATACACTCCTAGGAGGTGTATTGCATGTATAATTTGGAGAGATTTGAGTTTTAATGAGTTTTGAAATGATTTGGTTGAATTTTGGTGAATTATAAAATTTGTTATAAAATTCTCTAAAATCAGCGTTTTCAGTTTCTATTTATCCATAATCTATTGATGGATTTATGGGTTTTCAAAAATATTTAACAAACATTCATACGTGTTTCCCAATCAAAGCAGATTGTTGTCTATCTCGAATATAAATGTGTTTGTTTAGTTGACATTCTTGTCAATCTATTACATTATTGGCTTC
>CM051382.1:13599591-13728472 GCA_028015245.1 Cardamine occulta
AAATCCACTATCATAAAAGGTTATTTTTTGTCAATATATTTTTTAACTGTTTAGAATCTAAACCCCAAAAATACCGTATATTAACTATTTTCTTTAACCATGCATCTCAATCTACATTCAATATATATATTGACTACACCACAATAACTAACCACAATTTCAAAGAACTACAAAGTAATAAATTAAGCACAAACTAAGTCCCAATAGATTCAAACTTTTTAAGCAAAGAAAAAGGGTTATTCACATAATCACATATGTATGTATATATAGTTTTTTGGCAACATATATAACAAAGCATGTGTGTATATGTATATAACATTTTGGATACCAAATAAAACCTGATTCCTTAAGAAATGTATATATTAACGCATCAACCCACGCATGCATGCATTACGTATAGAAGGTCGCGCGTAATAAAACACTCTTTCTCCGTTTAATACACAAACTTTTCCCTCTCCCGACCAAAGTACAAAAATGGAGGCGGCGTTCACTAGATCTCTACCGGCCGCCGGAAACTTCGCCAACCTCTTACCGACCGGAACTGCCCTCATGTTCGAAACCCTAATCCCTTCTTTCTCTAACGGTGGCGAATGCACCAATAAACTCCTCACTATTTCCCTCATCTCCTTTTGCGCCGTCACTTGCTTCTTCTCCTCCTTCACCGACTCTTCTGTAGGCGAAGACGGCAGCATTTATTACGGAATCGCCACCGCGAACGGTCTCTACATCCTCAATGACTATCCGGACGATGGTTATGATCCGGAAGCTGGCTTAACGGTCGACGACAAGAAACGGAGATACAAAATGAGTTTTTTGGATTTCGTGCATGCTTTCGTGTCGGTGGTCGTGTTCTTGGCGTTGGCTGTAGAGAGTTCGGATCTTCGGAGGTGTTTGTTCTCAGGGGACGACGGCGATACTTTGGGTGGTAATTTCGTAATTATGATTAAGTATGTTGCGGTTATGGTTGCGACAGTGGCGAGCTTCTTCCTTGCTATCTTTCCTACAAAACGTAGAGGCATCGGATTCACGGACAACCGTCGTAACTAATGCTCACTGAATTTTATATATATATATATATATATATTTGATATGTGATCGATGGTAAGTTTTCACGTAAATATATATTACATGATATAAAACTATATATAGGTGTAACTACAAGTTTACACTCGAGGGATTGTATCGCTATGTTGATATATCTCATGCAATTATTACAAAATGTTATTGAAACCTCATTCTACATTTTAACGCTTTGGTTGATAAAAATATATTTGTTCTCATAATTTGAGAGAGGGAATAAAAAGTCCAAAAAAGAAATCTCAATTTAATCATTTTGACTAACAAATCTCAACTATTTTATTAGACATACATAAAAGTCCAGTTTTGGGTTAACTTGTTGAACTCAATTAGTCCCAAATTATTTGGGTTTACATTCACTAAATATTTGTGCTTTTTTAGCCGTAGAGATTTTGGACTTGTGGATGTTTTTGCTATCGGAGGAGGACGATGATCGAGGTTGGTATATATATATTGTTCATTGTTGGTTATGTTTTGTTTGTTTAGATAAAGATGTATTGTTGGTTTTGTTGATATAATTGATATAATGCTATTTACTAAAATCACGTAAATGCATACATGTAATAAAACTATTCAAGTATAATCACAACTTTACTATTTATTTTATTGTGTGATGAAGTCTCTGAGGCAATGCAATTATCACAACGTCTAATTAAAAGTTCGTTCTACTATTTTTTGAAGGTTGGATTGATAAAGAGGGATTTTGTTCTCATCAATTAAGCAAGTTTCATACGAGATATAAACTTTAAGTCAAATTGTAACTATCGTAATCTTAAGACATGATCTCAACATGGTGATAAACTCACATGGCCTAATTAGAACTGAAAAATAAGCATATATTATAAGCTTTGTGTAAAGAATTGTAAAGAGTTCTGTCTGGTATTATAGATCTTCATGAATCAATACACAAATCTTTAACAAGCAAGAAGAATTAAGAAGAAAAAAGTAGTAAACCCAGAAGAAATATTAATCATCATGATCATTGTGAAATATGATCCATCTCAATTTAAATAAATGCTGTCCAAGACTGCAAAACCAGCTGCAACGCCGCCTTCATTTGAAGATGAGACTTTCGTGCGCATCAGATAACCACTCTGCTCGTTTACTATAACTCTCTCTTTGTTCCTACACATTTCATTTAATCAAAGATTATGTCACAAACTAAGTAGATAAATGAAACAAAGCATACCAAATTCTTATTATTTCTGCTCTGTATACCTGAGGTAAGCACCATAGACACCGAGTTCTGATATAGCTTGATCTTTATGGTAAACGCCTTCTCGCACCAAGAACATGTTTGAGACTTTTGGGAATATCCTCTGCATTAGGATATATGCAGCGTTTTCTTCCTCTCCATCTTTCTGCAATCTCAGAAGATTTTCCCTCACATCATCTCCATAGATGTTGTTTCCTGGAAGAATCCAAGAATATATGCTTAGAATATGACCGTAAAAGTTAAAGATTTGGAGGTACTCAATTGTGTGTTCTAACCTCCGCCTTCTCTCTGAGGCTTCATAACGAACAACTCGGGTTTTTCGATTGCTTTCTTGACGATTTCTGGATCGTCCAAGCTCCATAGCCCAGCAAAGCATTTCCTCAGCTTAGCAATGTCCTCTTTGTTGTCCAGAAACCTGTTTCTCATGTTTTAAAAGTTCAAAAAGTTATCGCCTTTGAAGTTTCAGCATCTCTCCAAGATTAATGGCGATCACTTTACCTCTCGAGAACACCTGGTTTTGCCAGTTCTTGCTGGATTTTCTTGGTGCCAGTTAAATGATAAGCTATAGACGGGCATTTGACAGCTGAAGACTGCTCTATAAGGAGCCTAGCATTCCATTCCTTCATATCGAGAAGAATAAACAAACAATATGATTCAGATATTCTCAAAGAATCAAGCCACAATATTGGAAAGAAGACGGCTACTTACAGATTCAGATGGATAATCAGTGGGAGAATAGCCAGATCTGAAATAAACCAACGCGACTTCTTGGCCGCCACTGCAACAATGAAAAGTCTTAACATAGCTTTCAAGAACATGTGTATATGCTTAAAAAACCGCAATGCAAACAAATGCTTACACAAGAAGGGTTCCATCCTCTTGTACACGCCCTTCATTTTCAACTTCTGCTAGAGTCTTCCTGATGGTTACTATATTGTGCGTGTTTCGAAGCTAAGGAAGAACAACACATTTTAATGTGGTACAAAATATAGAATAAAAAGTCGAAACTGACCCCTGGTAACTAAAGAAAGAAGCTAAAAAGGATATTTTTCTCTCAACACACTGCTCTGCCAGTGTTGATCATACATGTTGCGTTCTTCTGGCTGTACAACTACCATGATTACCGCTCTGAAACAAGAAAAACTCTAGCTTTAAACAAAAAACCTTTGAAGTACGTCATTGATTATTGAGTTCGAGTATTTTCGGCAAGGCTAACCTTGGGTTATTGTACTCCAACCAAGCTTTAGCCATTGCATCAGCAAATTGGAATGTGGATGCATTTTTGGGTACACGTTCAGAGTCTAACCCAAGGTGATCCCCATAAGATCGAAGCAATGACCTGCAAACAAGAAGAATAAGTAAGAAAAATGAAACCGCTGCTAAAATTTCGCTGTATAATGCAAAAGGAAAAAAGAGATAATGTATGGCTGTGCATACTGGTGTAGCTCGCTAACAAGACGACCAAGGCCTGAAAACGAAGACGAGATAGTGTTCATCTCAATCTGAAGAAGTGATTTTGTTTCTTCATCAAGCATATAATCTGAACGGTGTAAACCCAAACGAATGTCCTGTAACAGAAACACAGCCAAATGAATGAGATCCAGAACATTGTCATTCACAAATCAAGATTAACATGAAACCAGAGATAACGTAAAAATACCTCTTTCTTGTTGCTTTCTAGCATCTTGGAGTGAATGTCCAGAAGTCTAGATGTAAAGATGTCAACTTTTTTGGTTCTAGAACATAGAGAATCAATCAAAGAGTATGGTTGTTATTAGATAAGATAATGCAAAGCAGATAGATTCTGATACCGAGATGACTTCGAATGAATAGCAAAGACATAGACTTTAGAGAAACGAACCTGGAGAGACTATCTTGTATGAATTTCCCATCCAAACTCACACGATCAACCAACTCATTGAAAATGGGAGCAACATCACAAGCTTGCTTCCAGTATATTTCTGGGAATGGAGTTGGTAGCAATGCAATGGGAGCGTGCATCATTCCAACTCCTGGAACTTTTCCTGATTTCTGCAATCAAAATTCTCATCAAAACCATTCAAAAGAAACCAAATTTCACATCTCAATTTTATAAGCACGTCTCATTTCCATCCATAACAAGTGATATAAGCTTGATTCAAATCAAGTATGTTCGATAAGTTTGATCAAACAGAACTGTGAAATGATGATCACCCATTAACAAGAATAGTATTGAAAGCTAAGAGAACAACACCACTTCAGGATGACAACAATGATAAATCAGCTACTAGACGATTCATACAGATCGTAAAATTTGAATATTTCTCCAATCTTATCGGAACATAAGATTCAAAAGACAGGAACTTTACTGGACTAACCTGATAAGTTTTGTCACCAACGACAAGGCCGTGAAGGGAAGACCAAACGAGAGCATCATAAACCAAGTTTTGAACAAAGTCATCATCAAACTTTTCAACATCGAACATGATGGGTTTCTGTGATTCCATCTCCAGGGATCTCCCACACCTTAGAGGTGTCTGATTTCTCAATTGGGTCGATAGATTGGTAGGGTTGTGGAAAAGGAAGCTTCTTGGATTGAGTTTAAACGAAGAGGAAGAAAAAGAAGAAGAAGAAATAGATAAAGGAATGGCAATGCAAGTGGAGGAAGAGTAAGAGAGATAAGAGCAGCCACTGCCCATTTGGAACCTCAAAGCCTTTGGCTATTGGATGATCACATCACATTAAGGCATGACCGTCAAACAAACATCGGTACGACTTGTACTTTTTTTTTTTTTAATTTCTCAAGGAAGAATATATTTTTAATATTTGAAATCTCATTTAAACTGCCAAATAAAATGTCAGTATAAAATTTGTTTATTATCATGAAAAAAATACAAATTAACCAAATGATTTTAATAAAAGTATAAAATAATTAACAAATAAAAAAATCCACTTTAGAGATTCTCTTTGAACACTGTCCATAAAAACTGCAAACTCAAAAGAAAATTCAAAGTTTTTGGTTCCCCAACAACTATTAGTTGTTTTGGCAATATTTTAAACATTTTTTTCTGAAGTGGTGAAGTAGGTGAGACTTGCTAGTAGTTGAAACTTGTCTTCTTTATCCACAAGACCTTATTGTGTACAAATATAGTTTGAGAATATAAACTGAGAATTTCTAAGGAAATGGGGGAATTTTGGATAAAAAAGGAAATAAATCTCTATTTTTCTCCTACACAACACAACTCTTATCCTCTACAAGGTCCCAACTTTTGACTCCTTAGACTTTAGTATTATTTTCACTAATTACCTGAATCATTTAAGAATCCACCTATAACTTTTAAAGTAGACGAGTTCAAAGAAAGTGCCAGAAGCAACAAAACCAGTCTCTGCGAATGGAACGACAACAAACAAACAAAAATGGTTCCAACGAGGTTACAAGGAGATTACCCAACACATAATTCTCTGATCTTTGCTCTTATAATCATCGCAAAATAGTAAAGTAGGTTTATCTAGGGACCTAATCAGATGAAATTCAGGCTTAAATTGCAAGAGAAAACTATAAGAAAGTCAATTGTGAAGGAGAATACTGACTCAGCAAAAAATCAGAGGGCAGGTTGGGTTTTATTCTTTGTCCGAAATTGATGACACTCTTTGTCCACAGTGTTGCAAAGCTTCATAATTTAATCCGGCCACAGAGCCGCCAGTAAGCTCCTGTATGGAAAAGAGACTTCTCGAAGACCCAGATGTCACGTACAAGAACCTGCAGAAGCAAAAAAACTTGTAATTCTACTTGTAGGTAAGCAAACTTCTTGGATTTTACAAACCGATTACTGTACCAAGTTGAATCATATTTTCACTGATCCAGGCACAACACTGTGTTTAAAGAATTGTCATTTGGTTGCAGTCTAGAAACAATAATCGAAAAGTAATGATTAAAATTTACTTTACCTCTCTCTTCCTATCTCCAGCTAATACATTGCCTTTCGCATCGTATGCTTCAAATTTCTGAACATAGAAAAGATCTCATCAGAAACTTATTACACCCCTCAATGCATGAAAAACAAACAGATGACTTAAGATAACACTGACCTGCTTTGTCAGAAACTCGAGTGTCAATTGTATGAAGGCTTTCTTAAGGTCAGTTCGGTCAATGCCAATCTGAGAAGTTTTCAAAAAGGATGAAAGGAATAGGGTGAGTTTGAGTATCCATTAGCAGAGAGAATCTTGAATCATTCATTGCTTCAGACAAAATAATGCTCAATATCTGGAATAAAATGCAAGCTTTTCAAAGAACTTGCCAGTCGAGCTTGTAAAGTTCGGATCTTGACAACCGGCTCAATCATTTCCCAGTAAACACCATCCCAGATGGCTTCTCTTTGTTTAATTTCGTTCTTCAATGCCTAATAGTGAAAAGAAACCAACATTGAACAACACAGAAGATTATATAAGCTTCAACTTTAATACAAAAAACTGATAATCAAATTCAGAGGAAACCTTACAGAATACATTCTTTCAGTTACGTTTTTCCTTATCGTCTTCTTGTCACCATTGGCCATCAGAATGTTAATCTAAAGAAAATCCGGGTAGCTAAGTCAAGATGATTTGTAAACAGTTTTGCTGTGAGACAAAAAAAAACAACCAAAAGGTGTAGAAGTAAATACCTGTTTATATAATTCTAGTGCTTCTATGTAGAACGTATTCTTTGAATACCCAGTCTTTCTTAATTTTGCGATAGCGTAGGCACTTCTTAGCTGAAATTAGAGTTTTGACATTTATTAATACATCCGCAAAATATATTTTTCAATCTAAGATTATGTATGAAGATGTTTCAACCTCCCGTATAAAATCCTCTTTTGTTCTTCGCCAACCACTTCTTGTGAAACATCTGAAATACAATTGACAAGAAAACAACTGAGGCAACTATAAAAAGTAGTCAAAAACTAAACTCTAGTAGAACAACTATAATGTATATTATACTCGGAATTCCTATAATGATTAACAGTGAAAGCAAGCAGAACAAACTGTATCTTCCAATTTACCTCCGCCAAATCGAGATTTTCTCCTGGAGTGCATAAGGTTCATATACAAATCCAGGACTTACCATTGAAACTCTAACAGCACCCTACACTTATAAGAAGTAATATCCTTTTATTAGTGACATTTGAAACAAACAAAATATGTGAGAAAAAAGCAACTGAGATTGAAACACTTAACCCACCGTTTTCTGTAACTGAGGTGGAGCCTTTACTTGCGTTGTAGCAGACCTTCTGTCATTCATAAACGGCAAAGACTCTGCAATCTGAGAAACAAACACATGAAGAAACAACACAAAACATAAATATGACCAGACACAAAGATCAGTGATCCAACAACACCAATGATGAATCTGATGATTTTACCATTGTAGATCGAAGCAAATGTGTGTTGGCATTGTGGCTCTCATATAAGCGTGAATACACGCTTTTCCCATGAGCTTCAGGAACTGGAAATGTCAATTACATTACTAAATCACTCCAAAAGCATCAATTTCAAAGTCAATACAATGGAGAAATGGGGAAATTACCATTACAAAGAGAAGAATGATAGCTTCTCCAACACCCAAATCTGAAACCATCTCCAATTTGAATCCAAGATAACTCATTTCCACTCCGAATACTAGAAAACCAATGATGAATAAACTCAAAATTGAATCTTTGTGGCAACCGAAACGATTCAGAGTTCAATTTCACGCATTTTCATAAAACGCAATTCAAATGAAGAAGAATCAATTTAGGGAAAGTACTTACTGGAAGGAAGAAGATTCTCTTGATCCAGCTGTTCGTAACAAAGAATGAACAGTTTGAAATCTCCTCACAAGCGCCATTTTTGATCAGTGTGAAGTAATCTCAAAGAAAAACCCTAACTTTCATTGATCTCAAATTCAATCAAAGGATCTGTTTCACTTCCAGTTCGACTTCGACTTCAATCGGCAGGGTTTAAGGCAGATTAGATTCACTGCGTCGCGGAGCACCGTATCTCCAGTGTTCTATCTTTTCACTGAATCTAGAAATTTTGCCAAATACTGTACGCAGACTTTTCTAGCGTTTCATAACGAATTATGAGACCAAGCACACTAACAGAAACGCCAATGAGATAAGCAGCAAAAACGCGTTCTAAGACGCTGCTGTACAGAAAAAGCTAGAAATTTGGCGTTTCAATGAATTTTTGATTTCTTCTTATGTTTTCATTGTACAGTACAATAACGAACATTACATCACCAAAGGCCATACAAAACAGATAACGAAAATGATGACAAAATGTGTCTCAGGTTATTACATTTGGCCCGTTTGTTCTTAGTTCAGCATTTCCACACGAAGTAAAGGGCGTTTTGCGCGTTTTCTGTTAGAAGAAGAAGAGAGTTTTCGGTTTATAAGACCATGAGAGAAATGGCGGCAGATCGAAGCTTCAACTCATCGTCTTTCCATTTGGATTCCGGTGCAGCTGCTCCAGCGATATAAACCTTTCCTCTGTTCACAGAAGCTACTAGAGCTATGCGTTCTTCATCTCTACCAAACTCATAGAAGTAGTAATTTCTGCAGAGATAAATAACAAGAAAATCGAATTCATAAACTTGGAAATTCTCCAATCAAGAACATAAATCCCCAAACTCATGGGAGTGTATAGTTTGAAGCAGACTTGCCTGAAACCTTCTTCTTCCTTTACCTTGATTGTACGAGCAGAGTAAATCGTTGCCACACCTGCTCATGGTTTAAGAATTTAACAATGACCAGAACCAAAAAGACCAGAAGAATAAAAAGGATTTCAAAAAAAGTAATTTTCTAATATGCATATGATTTAGAGAACCTGGAACAAAGAGTCTTGCAGCTTCCTTCAATGATCCCAATTCGGATATATCTTTAGCCTATTTGAATCAGAGAGTATTTGATGAGCTTACCGGAAAAGTAAACCATGATTGCAAAAAAAATGTAAAGGAAATGTTTTTGTTATGCAAACCTCTAAGAAAGTGATCTTAAGTTGATTAGAAGGGCGAATGACTACACTCACAACTTCTAACCTGCATCCAAACATCATTTGTCACACAAGTTTTCCTAATGGAATCCAACGGATTACAAGGGAAGAGGAACAAACAATACCCATCAGGAGATTGAAAACGGGCGGCGAAAGTCTGCGGCTTTGCCTTGTCCCCATATAGAGACAATCCTGCAGAGTAATCCTAAAGCATGAGGTAAAACACAAACTGTCAATAACAATGATCATTTCATCCAAATAAAAATGGTATAGAACCAGTTTTTGAATTCAGGTTTGATACAAATGTTTCATATAAACAGCTAGGGTATGAAACACAGAACACTACGTAACAGTAACACTACAATCCCCAAATCAAATTGGCTAGAACAACCACTAATTTAGACCAAACTTGGCAGCTAAATGTACACTATGTCATTGTGAAGTCTAATTTAGCCATAAACCACGAAAGTCTACGACTTTGAACGAAATGAGTCGTCTTTTGCAGAATTTTATAGTCCAATTTCAGATTGCATAAGAGACTAAACGAAATGACACTCTTTGATTCTCATTCATAAGAGATTTTATCACACAGATACACACCTCAGGCTCATTGACGTCTTCAAATTGAGGAGGAACCCTAATGGCAAACCCATCACCATAGAACTGAAACCAAGACTTAGTATTAGCAATGCTGAGCCTTAACGGTTTGGGAGACTTCAAAGGATCGGCTAAGGACTCTGGAAGTGGGTTTTGAAAGATGAAGGAGACGAAGCAGAGTGATGCTGTACTAAACACCACATCTCTCCTAAAAGTTGCAGACGGTGAGAGAATCTTGGGTCTATTCGGGTTTTTCGGTTTAGGGTTTGGTAGATGGAGAGAGAGAGAATGAAATAGAATGGCCATGAGGAGAGGAAGAAGATAGAAGAAGAAGACTTCATTGCTTCTAATGGATAAGAAGAAGTCCTGAAATTCTCTCAATGCAACTAAAAAGACAAAGCATGGTGCAAAGGTGAAGGGTATTTTCGGAGTTTCGTGGTTTTTGAAGGATCGTTTAGTTAATTTTTCAATTCATGGGCCACAATTATTTTGAGGCCCATTAAGCCCAAAATTTACAATTGATATGACTAGCGATGATCTTCCGAGCTTGAACACGGCGAAGTCATGGCGGCGGTGACGGAGGCAGAAGCACAATATCTTCATGTACTCTCAGCTTTCCTCGCCATGGAACCGGTGAACTCCGTCATCTCTCTCGCAAGGTAAACCACCATCAGTTCTGCCTTCGCCGCCGCGAGCTTCTTTGTTCCATTTTTTTCCGGCGATTGATTTTGATTCTCTGTGTCCTTTTTGTGTAGAGGATGTACTGGAGGATCAATTACTGATAGTGCTCAGAGATTTTTCTGGGAAATTTGCGTTAAAGCTGTAAGTAATTTCTTACTCTTCTGCTCTGCTCGGAAATGTAGTGGGAAAAACAGAAATTTGGAAACTTTATGGCGGAATTGAAGCTGGAGTAGTAGTAATGTGTAATTTACTGTAAAAATCTTTTCATTGGTGCAGTCTGCGAATGGTAACGGATCATATGCCAAAAAGTTACTGAAGAAACTTATAAATGAAGTTGAGTTGGAGAATGGTGAAGTATTGGATGAAGTGTATGAAGAATACGCTCTTTACATGTCGGCTTCTAGTTCTAAGGTGTTCTTTTATTCTATGTTATAGAAGTTTCCTTGTTTTTTTCAAACAAAAAAAAAACTAAGCTTAGTTGGGTGTTTAGGAAGATTCATTGGTAAAGGAAAATAGAAGGATCACCAAATTCATCTCTTTTCTTTTCCCAGAAGGTAAAAGTTATGTCTTTGCTGTGTGTTTTTGTTCATTGAATCTTTCCTATTGAGATGTGTTTTGCTGATTCATCGGTGATTTAGGTTCATACAATCACCCGAGTTGTCCAAGGTCGAGGAAGTTAGTTATTCCGCTGCAGTGTTCATTGAATATGCTTGAAGGAGATACAGGGTAAGAGTCTTTTATATGATCATTTGACTGCTACAGATCCATTTTAATGCATGTGTCTCCTTCCACATTGCTCACCTTGGATCCTGGGTTTCGAGCAGGTGTTGCATCTGGCCATCAAGTCTGTTTCTGTCAGAGTTTGTTCTTTCATTTCCAGAGTTATTCACCGATAAAGCCTGTTTTGAGGTTAGTTTGACATCATGAAGTTTAAGTTTATAAACCGGTGAGGTTTACGTTTTGATTTATTAAGTTCACTTCATGATTCGATGGAGCTGTGCTTAGGTTGGTTCCGGAGTTGGCTTGGTCGGAATTTGCCTTGCACATGTGAAGGCCAAAAAGGTATCCCTGTTTGGCTAATTACTAATTACCAAAGTTCTCATCATAAGTGCAAAGTTATGTTGAGTCACAAATTTTTCTTGTGCAGGTGATACTAACAGATGGAGATCTTCTAACTCTGGCTAACATGAAGCTTAATTTGGAGAGAAATCACCTAAACTATGATGACGAGTCGCCCAAACAACCGGGAGAAGCAGCTCACACTACAGTGAGTAGGAAATAGTTCCTTTGTGCTTTCTGATTTAGAGTATATGTGATACACTTAACCAATTCAAGATCGATTCTTTTTCCTTTCACAGCTAGTTAAATGCATTCATCTTCCGTGGGAAACTGCATCGGAAAGTGAACTGAGCGAATATTGTCCAGATATCGTGTGAGTGAACCGAGAATCATTTGGTATAAGACAGCTTATGTCAGTGTCACTAACCTTTACTCTCTTATCAGTTTAGGTGCAGATGTAATCTATGATCCGTCATGTCTACCTCATTTACTTCGGGTTCTAGTAGCCCTTTTAAGGAAACCAACCAAAACAGACAATGGCTCTCTCAAGACTGAAGACAAAGACACGACACAACAAGGACGCAGCCCTGTAGTAGCTTATATCGCATCTGTAATCCGCAATGCAGACACTTTTAATGCGTTCTTGACACTTGTGGATCAAATGGACCTTTCCATAATAGACTTGACCGCAGAATTTAGGCCTCGGTTCGAGCTTTTACCATATATGCATTCGTATGACCGCTCAAGCGTCAAGCTCTTCTCCATATCTTTCAGATAATGTGTTTCTTTCAGAGGCAGTTTAGTTTTTTCACAATTGGGAAATTAAAGATTCTTGAACCGTTAGTTTTTTCCAAGATGGTAGTTTCTCATCCTGTTGATCGTCTACATTTATCTATTTAACTCTTTTCTTTTTTTTTGTGAAGTACCCGTTACTCGTAGTCCTGTTATCTGACAGTGATCGGATTTCATTGTCTGAAATAAATGATTTGATTACATTATCAATCACCAAGATCGATGTGGCAAGAGATAAGATAAGATATGTTTGTGAAGATTAAACTAATCAAAAACATCTAAAACTTTATAATCGTCCAGTTTTTTTTTGGGGAAATTTACAAAAGTGAAAAGAGAATTTTTAATATCATTTTTACACGAATCCAAGATTCTCTGGTCTGGTTTATGTTATATATAAAATAAAAAGAGAAACACGGACAAAGGCAATAGTTTAGTTGAAGTTGAGCCAAGTGATCAGAGAGTGAAGAGTCTGTTTGATTTCAAAGCGGTCATCTTTAATGGAGGTGATTCACGCATGGTCTGCTCCAAGATCACTCAGCACCACTCTCATGTACTCTTTTGCCCAGGTACTTTTTTTTTTTTTTCCCGTTGTTCAGAGATTTTCTGGGGAGAACGGAAGAAATAAAAACAGATTTTGATGCAAAAAAAGTGACTCCGATTTCAATTGGTGTTTATGATACAATTTCATTGGAAATCCAAATTTTTATTAAGTTGAGAAACAGTTGTCTATGGATTGATATAAGCAAACAAACAAAAAGATTATTTTGTCTTAATTCTTCTTCTTTAAGTTCAGAACATCTGTGAAACTATTGTTTGGTGTGAGTTGTAACTTGCAAGATACTTTGGTTTAAATTACTCAGAGAGATGACATTGAAGTGATCGATGAGCCATTATACGCTGCGTTCCTCAAGACTACGAGTGTTGATAGGCCATACAGAGATGAGCTTCTCTCTAAGATGGTATGTCAATTCATAGCAATCGATTTAGATATAGAAGAGAATATAATATAATGGTTGCATTGCATTTTATAATAGGAGTGTGATGGAGAAAAGGTGGTGAAGGACATCATTTACGGTCCAGGAAAGAAGAAATATAGGTTTTGTAAGGTTATATACACTTCTCTTTGATTGAAGGCTTAAAATTCCTTCTATACTGCGCTGTGTTTTGGGATGATTCTTATTGTGTTTCTGACTCTCTTTTCTGTGCAGCATATATCGAAACAGCGACTTCTTGGTTTGCCAAGTGAGCTAATGAGTAAAGGAAAACACTTTATATTGATACGCAATCCCCTTAACATATTGGTAAGCTTCTCAAACTCATTTCTGGTGTTATGTTTTCTTGGAGATTATCCTGAATTGTTTTTTTTCTTGACGTTATGGGTCTGATCCTTTCATGTTTGAGATGTTTCTCCTCTTTGATATTGTTTTTCTTGCAGCCTTCTTTTGAGAAGATACACCCTCCATCATTTCTTGAATTGGGGTTAGGTGAGTTAGTTTCGATATACAGCGATCTTTGTCAGATGGGAACACCACCTGCAATCATTGATGCAGATGAGCTTCAGCGAGATCCTGAGGTTTCATTTCTGTATAATGAAATTTTGACAAAGAACTCATTTCTCTTATGTAAGAAGATGCTTATGTTCTGTGTCATTCATCTGTTTTCAGGCTACACTACGTAGTCTTTGTGATGACTTAGCGATCCCGTTCCAAGCCTCTATGCTTAAGTAGACCCTCTATGCTCTAGTATTCTTTTTAATTTAACGGTTAATGGCAAAAATAATGACCATTGTTTGTGTGTTTCTTAAAGATGGGTGGCTGGTCCTATACCAGAAGATGGACTATGGGCTCCATGGTGGTACAAGACGCTTCACAAATCAACAAGTTTCTCGTCTCCCGAGAAATACACTCATGTACAGGCCTAGTTTTACTGCCAATGAAAGATTTTGAAACTCAGACATCATTCAAACAACAATGTGTTATTTTCTTTTTGCTTTCAGACTTTCCCTTTGAAGCATTACGATTTGCTGGAGCAATGTTTACCACTATACAACATTCTCAGACGCCACGTGAAGCACAAGTCATCTCTCTTGACCAGCCCCATAACTCCTCCTCCCAGTCTCCCAGTTCCTGAAAATGCTAAACTTCTTGCTTGGGTTGGTGATGAGATTGTGCCACGTGAGATGGCAAAGGTGCTTAAACCATACCTGAAACTTTCTTTGTTATTTGTTGCTTGCTTTTAAACTCTGATGTTATATTTCTTTAT
Source organism: Cardamine occulta (assembly GCA_028015245.1). Classification (NCBI taxonomy): domain Eukaryota; kingdom Viridiplantae; phylum Streptophyta; class Magnoliopsida; order Brassicales; family Brassicaceae; genus Cardamine; species Cardamine occulta. Next base: position 13,614,263 of record CM051382.1, read on the forward strand.
TCTTGTTCAAGGTTTCTGTTTTTGACTCGGTGGTGCAAGGCGGTGACTCGGTATGGGAAGGTCTTAGAATATACAAAGGGAAAGTATTCAAGCTTGAAGAACATTTAGACCGGTAAGAAGAAACTAAGAGAAAAACTCATGCACTTCTTCGAATCATTCTTATTAATATGTTGAAGTGTATTGCATTTAGGTTGTGTGATTCAGCAAAGGCTTTGGCTTTCATCAATGTCCCAACCCGCGAAGAGGTAAGCATTTTATGAAAGATAAAATCATTGTCATAGTTTTGAATCTTGGGTTTTGAATGACGATATCATAATGAGAAAATGCTCAGATAAAAGAAGCCATCTTCAGAACTCTCATAACCAATGGGATGTTTGACAATACACATATAAGACTTTCTCTAACTCGAGGCAAAAAGGTATATCTATTACACTTTTACCAAGTTCAAAGTAAACTATATGCAAGAAGATGCTTCTATTTGTTTTCATTTTAAACCCAAACAAATTATTTGTTTTCTTAAGGTCACTTCTGGAATGAGTCCTGCTTTTAATCGTTATGGATGTACTTTGATCGGTAAAGATTCAGATTTATCTCTTGCAAGCATACAACTAAACTGTTTGGAATATGGTTTTTGAGCATTAGTATTTTTTTTTCTCAAAATGATGTAGTGCTTGCTGAATGGAAGCCTCCGGTATATGACAACGAAGGAGGAATTGTTCTGGTGACTGCAACTACACGTCGCAATTCTCCCAATGTATAAAATTGGTCACATTGCTCTTTCATCTATCTAGTTGAAACACACACATAAAATTGGTTGTTTAACTCTTTTTGGTTTCTCTCTTTTCTCCAGAATTTAGATTCCAAGATTCATCACAACAACCTCCTCAATAACATACTTGCAAAGGTTTCATCTTTTGCCCCGCATCAAGTTGAATACATGATCATGTGTTTTTAGTGACATCATTGTGAGATGTTTTTTTCCCTGTAATGATACAGATTGAAAGCAACAATGCCAACGTTGATGATGCAATCATGCTTGACAAAGACGGCTTTGTGTCTGAAACCAATGCAACCAACATTGTAAGATCCTTAGATTGAACATTTTACTCTCCAAAGAAGCGTTCTGAATCTATGTGTAGCGTTTTGGAAACTAAAATGGTGAAGTTATGTTGATGCAGTTCATGGTGAAGAAAGACCGAGTAGTCACTCCTCACGCGGATTACTGTCTCCCGGGCATTACCCGAGCTACTGTAAGAGAGAAGAAGATTCACATTCTTTCTTCTAATATATATCTCAGTGAGTATAACATGACCAATCTTATATTCTCCTCCATGTCCAGGTCATGGAACTGGTGGTGAAAGAGAACTTCATCTTAGAAGAACGAAGAATCAGCTTGTCAGAATTCCATACAGCTGATGAGGTTTCCTCATTTTTTTTCCTTAATCTTAGAATCTTAAATGAATATTGATCAATAACTAATAATTTTCACTCATATCAAATTTTACTAGGTATGGACTACAGGAACTATGGGAGAACTCAGCCCGGTACAATACACAATCTCTACTTTACAATCATGGAATGTTGCTACTCCAAAACATAACAAAATAAAAAGAAACTCCATGGCTGGTTTGTTTCATGATTATGGCTTATAGGTTGTGAAAATTGATGGGCGTGTGATCGGTGAAGGAAAAGTAGGACCGGTAACAAGAAAACTGCAAAGTGCTTACAAGAAGCTGACGGATGGTTCGGGCGTCCCAATACCTACTTACCAAGAACCTTGACCGTAGAACACAAAAGGTAAACTATGCTGCTAAATGTGTTTCATGGGTATGAATCACTAGCTTAGGCCAAATGCAGAGGAGATTAGAATTGAAAACTTTAACCGGTTCATTGGTATGAATACTTTTGTTTCATCACTAACAAGAACGTTAAACAAAAGGAACCTTCTTTTTTCAAAAAAAAAGTGTTCAACTTTCACATGATTCATCATTCGTTTTTCTATTTTATTTCGTGTTAAGTACTCAAAATGAAAAAAAAAAAAAAAAAAAAAAAGGTACTCAAAATGCTTTTTGTTTGTAGGGGATAAACGAACAAAACGGCACGTAGTTTAAATGAGGGGACGAAGAAAGGTGGGTAGTATTCGCTGGTTCTGAGGAAAGCTTTGATGTTTTAACTTGATGAATAGAAAGTGCGTGCTGTTTTAGCTCTTTGACTCTTATATGCTGGTCTGGGTTTATGTAATAACAGTTGGTCGCGACCAAGTCAAGTCAGCCTCTTTTATTTGACTTTTTTTGTTTTTCACGAGAATTACAATGCTGTCGAATAAATAAATAAATAAACATCATTTGGCTTTCTAATAAAATTCCTAGTATATAAGTCCTTAGAAACGTAAATTTAAACTTCCCTTCATGAACACTTATGCGAATCAAATTCGTATGATAACACATAAAAGAATTATCACAAACCATTAATACTACTACATATCTTAGTTATCTCTTCTAATTAACACAGTAAAATAAAAGTAGAAGGAAGTAACGTTATTAGTGATTGAAGAAAACTTAATTCAATTAGTGAACTCCCTAATGGATTTTACTATTTTAGTTATTCCATGTCCTAGTTCAAAGTCAAACTCATCTAAGACCATAGAGAAATGGGGTATTATTAGATCTAATAGATAGAGAATTATGAAAGGCAAAATGACATATCATAGGAGGAAGGCAAAATTTGTCAAAATAACATGAAATTCTGACATAATAATGACGTGGCAAGTTATAATTCGTTAGCTATTTTTTATTTTTTATTTTCTTCTTTTCTTTCTTTTCTTTTTCCCATTTTTCTTAAATGCTATTTTTATTCAATAATTGATCACAATAAAAAAAAAATTTACACAATTATTTTTTATTTTTTAACATCTATAAATAGAGCTTATGTTTATAACATTTGGACACCCAAAAAAATCTCAAGTTTTAACACTCTTTTTATTTCTTCTCTTACATTATCATTCTTTTTGGTATTTTTTTTTTTAATTTTCAACATCCTTATGGATCCATCTCGCAATTACAATTTTCTACCAATATACGGTTTTCCAAACCCTCAAAATCCAAACATACAACCACCAAATCCAAATACATAACTCCCAGAAAATCCTATGAATTCGGGAATGCATCCAAATTTTCAAATGCCATATATGATGCTACCAAATTTTGGCATGCAATACCCGTACAATCATCCATATATGCCATATAGCTACCCACCAGTTCTAGGAAACACCAACGATTTACCAAATATGACTTATCCTAACAGTCAAACCATTAAAGAGCCAACCGGTTTTAGTAGTGGATCGACTGATACCCCACAATTTTGCACCCAAATCTCTTTGGAAGATGCTGGCGGGAATACTCATATTCTTCAACCAACCCAACAATCAGCAAAGAAGAGGGCAAATTACACTATTGGGAGTTCTGAAGACAACAAAGCGCTACTAATTGGTTATTTCCACTTCAGCATTGATAGTGAACTGGGGAATAATCAACAGGGTGATACTTTATGGGGGAAAATTGCTAAGTACGTGAACGAGACCACCAACAGCAGAAAAATGTTCTCCGCAACCAAATGCCAAAGTCACTTTCGTGACATAAACAAGAAAATTTGCACATTTGTTGGTTGTTACAGTACTGCAACCAGGGAGAAACATAGTGGTTTGTCTAATAATGACTATATAACCAATGATCTTGATTTGTATGAAGCAAATGAAGGTTATGTGTTTGCTTATGTGGAAGAATATAAATTGGTTCGCCATCATCCCAAGTATATGTTGGGATCAAATGAATCTGGTAGTAGTGGTTCTAAGCGAAAAAGTGGTAGTGATGATGTTGAATCACCATTTCAGTCCCTTGTTCATCCAGAAGGTAGGGAGGCAACAAAGAAGAAAGCTAGAGCTTTTTCCAGTAAATCATCTACTACTAGAAGATCAAAGCATGCCATCGAAGAAGAGTTGGCTAATTTAGCCTCTATTCATGAAAACCTTCAACAAAACAGGACAAACATTGTTTCAGCTATCTTAGAGTTGTCTGCTAGCCAGAAGAAAGTTGCACAATCTAAGAACATGGAGTTGTGGATCCAACTGCATAACAAATCTCGTGATGATGCAGAACAAGAAGCCTACATGATGTTGACAAATGCGTTATTTGACCGTTAGTTTTAATATGTTGTGTTCTAAATTTATAATTGTGTGTTTACTAAAATAATTTGTGGTTGTTAGTTTTAATATATTATGTTTTAAATTTATAATTGTGTGTTTGTCAGAATAATTTGTGGCGGATAAGAGTGTTTGTACTTTCAATAATTATGTTTTAATAAAAGTGTTGTGTTTGAATAATTGATCATATCCACTACTTCCGACAAGATGTGACTCTACTCAATGCAAATTTTGAATAATTGATCATACCCACTACTTCCGACAAGATATGACTATTCACTGCAAATATTAATTCAAATATTGAATAATTGATGAGACCCACGAGGATAATAATTCATCATACCCCCAAGACTTATCTACATATTCAATTTAGTTAAGTAAAACGGTTGGAGTCCAGAGCTCATTTATTATAAAAATGGTAGTTCATATCATATCAACATAACTCATTCCAAACATTCATACTTTATTCTTCTTATCATTCAATGGATGTACCACCAAATTTGTTTAACTTCGAAGAGTTCGAACAACAGTGGAAGTTGGAAGAATCTCTGATCCAAAGGCAACAAGAACTTCTTGAGGAACTGCAAAGAAGAAATGAAAGATCTCATTCCAAAATTTTTATCTATAGAGATCATGTAGTTGCCCATCAAAAGCTCATGGCCGACTACTTTGACGAGTCATGCACTTACATCGACATGCAGTTCCGAAGAAGATATCGAATGAAAAGGCCATTGTTTCTACGAATTGTATAATCTTTATCAAATTACGACGTCTACTTCACTTAAAGACAAAATAATTCTAGGAAGCCTGGTCTTTCCCCTGTCCAGAAGTGCACAGCTGCCCTCCACATGCTCCCATATGGCTGTCCACCTGATGCTTGTGATGAGTATGTGAAGATTGGAGAAAGCACGGCGCTCGAGTGTACTAAAAAATTTTGTGAAGGGATAATTACCTTGTTTCAAAATGAATATTTACGAAGACCAAATGTGACAGATTTGGAGAGGTTACTCCAAGTTGGTCAGGATCGTGGTTTCCCCGGAATGATTGGTAGTATTGATTGCATGTACTGAAAGTGAAAGAATTATCCCAAGGCTTAGCATGGACAGTTCACTAGTGGACACAAAGGCTCGACAATAATTATTCTTGAGGATGTGGCATCATATGATTTATGGATATGACATGCTTTCTTTGGGTTGCATGGTACATTGAATGACATTAATGTACTCTATAGGTCACCAGTGTTTGACGACATCATTTCCGGTGAAGCTCCGGAGGTGAACTTCATCGTAAATGGTCGATAATACAATCAGGCATACTATATTGTCGATGGAATCTATCCTAAATAGCCTTTCTTCGTTCAGTCAATTCAAGTTCCTGTTGGGGACAAAGCACAATTGTTTGCCAAACAACAAGAATCATGTAGGAAGGACGCGGAATGAGCATTCAGTGTTCTCCAAGCACGATTTGCTATTGTTCGGCAACCATCTAGAATGTGGGATATCGAGGTATTAGGTAAAATAATGCGGGCTTGCATTATTTCACATAACATGAGAGTAGAGGATGAACGTGATACATATTCGCGAAACTGGGAAAATATCGACTTCGAACCTTCAAACAATTCTGCATCAAGCTTTTCGATCAACGTCGACACCCAAATATTACCACAATTTGAAGTCCATGTGCAAGGCCGGTCAGAATCAGATATTCATGTTAGAGCCAATTTACGTGATAGGGATCAACATATTCACAGTAATAAAAATAAAATAAATAAATATAAAATAAATTATATATGAAGGAGTGATGTGGAAGAAAGAAAAAATGGGTTGGAAGAAAGAGAAAATGTTTTGCCTTCTTATTGTGGAGTTGGTGTGAATAAAAAAATTGAAATAATGTGGAAGGACAATAAAATGATATAGAGAAAAAATAGAATGAGAAATTTGTTGGAGATGATCTAATGGATCACCAACTCAATTATATTTTACGAAATAACAGAAAATAAATTAATTAATGTTGGAGACATTTAATTTTGCTAATATGAAATTGGTTTTGCTTTTGAGATTTGTAATGATGGAATGACCGCATATGTAATAGTGTAACTCCACGAGATTTGTTACTGTTAAAAAGAAGGAATTGCGGGATCATTTTGTCGGATTACCAATTTCAAGCCATTAAATTGTAATTTCAAAAAAAAAAAAACATAATTGAGTTAGTGATCACAATTGACCTTTTGAGGCTTTGATCGATGGCTAATAGCTTTCTAGAAGAATGTGGAAATATCAAACTAGTCGAGGAATGATGGCTAAGATTAGTAAATAGAAACTTCTTTTGAAAGTTTGATTATTCATATATTTTTGTCCTCACTATCACATTTCATTATCATGTTTTACTATTGTATATTTTCTATAACTGTCATGAAAAAAAAGGGAGAAGTTTGTTTAGTACCAAATTCAAATAGTTTAGTCATAGAAAAGTCGTTAAAGCAGCCAAAGAAAAAACTGTGAAATCTTGGTAAAATGGTAAATAATATGAAAATGACCATAGAAATAAAAGATACCTTTCATATAATATACGTCAACGATAATGTATGACTTTTCAATTGGAAACATCTATGTGTACACGTGGCGATCCGTAAGTGGCCCATTGGGTGATGACAAACCCCCTAAATGGTCCCCACCATTGAGTCCTTTCTTCCTCGCTTCTTCTTCTCCACGACTGCTTCAAACTTTTTTCAAATCTCTCTATAAACTTCAGATTCTCTTATTCACTCTCATCTACGATTAAAAAAACAAAAACTTTAACAGGGATTCCAAAAGTATGAATCCCAGAAAGGACATGGCTTCACCAGCTCTTTTCTTGTTTCTACTATTCTCCGGTTTGGAGCTAGCAGCGAGTCAAACCGGACAATCGGACTCAACAAATGACCGGTATGGTTACGGCGGCAACCTAAGTCCAGTTATGGCGGTGGTCGTGGTCGTAGTGATCGCAGTTCTCTTCTTCATGGGCTTCTTCACCGTCTACATCCGTCACTGTACAGGCGCAGTCGACGCAAGCAGCTTTAATCCAACGGGAGGAGTGAGGAGAGCTACGAACGCTACGGTGGCGCGTGGACTCGACGCGTCGATGATTGAGACGTTTCCGACTTTCGTATACTCGGAAGTGAAGACTCAGAAGATTGGTAAAGGTTAGGGGTGGGCACAAGGCGGGTACCCGCAAAATTTGCCCGCCTTCTTCGATCCGCCAGGGTAGTTTAAAATCCGCTGATCACTTGCGCTTCAGCTTCATTTAAAAATTCCACTACTTGCAATTCTTGCTTGACCCGTTTTTTACGAAGCGGTATGGCGAATAACAGTAATTACGGTAATAGTGGCGTGTAGCGGGTATAGAGGCAATGCGAGTAATTGTGGCGGGTGCGGGTATAGGGTGGGTAATTACGAATAATTGTGGCGGATAAGCGGATATAGAGCGGGTAATTGCGAGTAATTGTGGCGGTAGCGGGTATAGTGTAATTGCGAATAATTATGGCGGATACGGTTCTGAGGCGGTAACGGAAATGAAAAAAAAAATCCCGATCACTTGCCATCTTGCAAGTAGTTGAAAATCCCGCCTTGTTACTTGACTTGCACGGGGCGGGTATCCGCTTTTACGGAGCGGGTACGGGGCGGATCGAGCGGGGCGGACGGGTAACGGGTAATTGTGCCCACCCCTAGTAAAGGTGCGTTGGAGTGTGCGATTTGTTTGAACGAGTTTGAAGACGACGAAACGCTGCGTTTGTTGCCTAAATGTGATCACGTGTTTCATCCTCACTGTATCGGCGCTTGGCTTAAAGGTCACGTGACTTGTCCGGTTTGTCGTACGAATCTCGCTGAACAGACACAGCCGGCTGAACCGGTCGAACCGGAAGTAGTAGTGATCGAAACGGATCTTGAGGCCCAGCAGCAATCAACGATTCCGGAACCGGCGGTGGAGAGTGTCACACGTGTGAAATTCTCGAGGTCGCATACGACGGGGCATTCGGTGGTATTACCGGGAGAAAATACAGACCGGTTTACGCTTAGATTACCCGAAGATTTAAGGAAGAAGATAATGGCGAATTGGAAGTTGAACCGGTCGAATAGTCTTTTTATTCTACCGAGAGGAGGGAGTTCTAGGAGTGGTAAACCGGTTGACGGGTCGAAAGCTCGATCGGGCCGGTGGTTATTTCGCAAAACACCGTCGTTTCTGTGGCGGAACCGGGATGATGGTTCGATTAAGCTAGGTGGTACGGATAGTATTAGAGCAAATGCAGCAACAACTCCGACCGGTGATTCGGTACGAGCAGACCGGTGGGCTTTTCTAAGAAATCCGTCTTTTCTTTGGAGGAATTCGCCGGTTCCATCGCCGAGAGTTGGAGTCAATAAGGACGGTGAAGGAACGTCGTCGGCTCAACATACCGGTACTGCTGGTTCAACTAGCGGTTCCGTTAGATTACCGGTTTAGTTGGCTTCTCTGTTATTCTATCAGCATTACCGGTTTTGTGCATTGTTCATAAACACACACAATAGATTCTACGCAATTCTTTAAATCTGTTTCTTTTTTTATGTAAGATATTAAAATTGTCAATCCCACGGAAAAGGTGATTGTTATATATTTATTTTAAGCTTTTATTCAAAAGAAAATCAATCTCTAAAAGTCAAGCAAAGAACGAAAGCATTAAAAAAACAAAAAAAAAAGTCAAGTATTGGTTAATATTGGCGGCTCTATTCTTAAAATAAGGTGTCGTATTCGTCGAGCAAGAAAATAATATAACAGAGTGTATTATTATCTAAATAGCTTCTGAATTCATGCATTATCCGTAAATATTAGTTAGTTAAAGACAAATTTGTCATGCAAATTAGTGAAGCAGTAATTTGGAGTTTAATTTCTAAAGTATATAATTGTGTTCTCCAAAACACTGATGCAAGCTTTTTGAATATTTCAGTCTTTTATAGTTTGATTTGTATGTCGTATATCCAAATAGAGTGGATTTGATAATTTTGTAAGCTATGAATTAGATGGTACGAGTATGAATATATAATAGATCATCATTTATAAAATTATTAATATGATGAACTTTTTTTTACGAATATGATCAATTATAATTTAAAAAAAAAAAAAAAAAACCTAGTTTGCAGTGACTGTCGTGTTTTCTAAAGTTTTTGCTGATGGATAAATAGTAGAAACGAGAAAGTGGTAACTAACATATGAATCTTTTTTAAAAAGAACATATGTCTTAATTAGATTATACATTATATAGTCTTATCCTCACAGTTCCGACGATTAATCAGTTGAACTTTGAGGTATACGAGATACTCTTGACTTGGGACCAAAAATAGTTCATTTTAATATAACTTTGGAATCACGTACATTAAAATATAAAACATGGAAAACTTAATTATTCATGTCATCTAGATAGACAACGACTAGGTCGCCGCCTTTAAACGGATTCGAAGATTACTTGTTCAACAATTTGAATTGTGACGTAGGAACTAGGAAACTGCCATTAGTCAAATTTTGTTCTAGAAAGATAATGCGTAAATAAGGTCCAAAAGTCGCGATAAAGACTAAGAAAAAAAAACAGAGAGTCGTGATTATTTACGACTAACACGTAACAATTCTAAAACTAATCTCAGAATATTAAAACACAAACGTAAAGTCGTAAACTCAAACAAAAAAATCCGTTATTGCCTACATTTATTACACGATGATCGGATGATATGTGAAAGAAGAAGAATATGGTATCAATATGTTTTACTATCAACGGATAGGAAAGAACGTTCGTGCTTGAGCTCCCCAACATATTTCTTTTCTAAGCATCTTCAAACCTCTCCAATCAATTTTTACTTTCTTAAATTTTAAAGTCATATTTAATCAAATTTGTCGTTGACAATCTTTTGAAAACTTGACAAGGAAGATATTTAACCCGAGACAGATCTTCATCTCTGTTAGATCTTAACTAATAGACTCTTTAATCATCATCCTCCAAAATCCTATGTAAATAAAAACAATTTGAGCATCTGTATAAAAGAGGAAACACTATGTTAAAAACATAAAATTCAATGTTAGTATTACCAACATTAAGGTCCTTATAACATTACTTAGGATGAATTCCTTGGATCTGTCTAGTCACATTTGACTAGTCACGTTCTTTCGTGGAAAGTTTTATTGTAAAATCAAATCTACAACATGATTTTTTAGAATCTTTTCTATTTATATAGCGATGTAACGATCAAAATCAACAAAGTTACAAAAACAGCAAAAATCTGATGAATTACCAGATCAATAGGCCAAGATTTTAACACATCTACACAAGTAAATAGAAGCCCTGTTCTTTAGTGGGTCGCCAGCGACCAGATTAACTAACTGAAAAAAGTAACTGGTTTTATACCCAGATCTGAAACCAGCGACAACTTTATAGGTGAGAAACAAAGAAAAAGTAGTCGCCGCATCGGTCAAATTGATCGCCAAATAATCCAGCAACTTGAAGTTTGAAGAAGAAAAAGAAATATATCGACTGGAAAACAAAAATACAGCGACTAGGAAAGGTGAAAAAGTGAACAATTTGTTGTTGCCATGGTTGTCACTAGCGACCTCCAAAAGAACAGGGCTTATACCTCGAATTAGCAAGAATCCACTACTACATTTTGTGGCACTCTCATCAGTTAAAACAATGTTAAATGAAGTAAATGGGCTTTATCAGATTTGGGCTAGCTTTTGGGTTATTCGGCCCACTTCCAACACTTAAAACAATGTTAAATGAAGTAAATTGTTTGTTTTTTTTAAGTGTTGGAAGTGGGCCGAATAACCCAAAAGCTAGCCCAAATCTGACAAAGCCCATTATAAAGACTAAAGAAAGCCCACAAAGTCCACCAAAGGAGAGGATTATGACGGTGAAAACAGCCATATTATAAAAATCGACTGTCTAATCGTTCAACGGTAATTTGCCATCGCGATTTTGTCTAATTAGAGTAATTTTTATCACTGAACCGATTTTTTTGCCGATTAATCTCCGTCTAGGCAATTTTATTTTTCAAATAAATTTTTTTTGGTGAATTTTTTATCAAACACAATTTAATAAAAATTTGGATCAATTACAAAAAAAAATAGTAAGAATCCATTTATGTTTATTTGTTCTACGTCTAATTCCTCATTTTGAACCCTAATCGAAACCAAAATACAAAAAGAGACCAAAGTACTAATGAAATCGAGAGCAAATCAACTATATTATCAATTGTATATTTGTATTATACGTTCATAACATTAATTTTTTATATAAAAAACACTAAAATAATCAAAAAACTAATCTCTAATTAAACCCGTATAATCTCCGATTTTTTGGTTAGCCACTAGTTTCACCTCAGACACCCAACTAACGCCTAGTAATATTTTGAACATGGATAAATAGCAAACACATTGGTACGTAAACAAAAATGAAAAATTAGAAAGAAAATTGAGAACAAACAGAACAATCAATATTGGGCTCGGCTTTCACCTAAGACTTCGTCATAACACGACATCAACTCGTCATTAATACTTAAGCCCTCGTTTGAACTTGTAACTAGCTCAACTCGGTTAACTTTACTTTTGTATGATCTACTCGCTCTCTTTATCACAACGAAAGTCTCCGAACCTCACTAGTTACGATACTACCGCCCTTCTTTCATTATACAACCAACATCAACAAAGACCGCAACACATGTAAGTAAAAGAAACCCTAGAACTTATTATTCTCGATCCCAAAGCCTCAAGTCACATGCATGATCAAAGATGCATAATACTATTCCTTGGTACTTGGTAGATCAAGGCTATAGACATAACCGCTCAATCATTTTCTGAAGGGAATGAAATATAAACCCAAAATGTCGGTTATATGATTCTATCACATTGGTACTTTATTCTACTTGTCTTGGCCAATCACATTACGTCGATCGAAATAAAATAAATTATTAAAATATTTGTTTCTCCTTCTTGTTCCTCTGTAGTTTTGAGGATCGAGAACAAACTCCGGAGAACGAGTGAGTTAAAGAAGATGCAATCTTTTGGTTACAGAGCAAATGCTCTGCTCACATTCGCCGTCACGATTCTAGCTTTCATTTGCGCGATTGCGTCTTTCTCTGATAATTTCAGTAACCAAACTCCCTCAGCTCAGATCCAGGTATGAGTTTGGTTAAATTCAGAGATTTCGGTAGTGTATCATGGATCTATGTTTGCATGCTTTTAAAGTGTAATGGTTGAGGTTTTTTCTTGGGGGAATTTTAAGGAAATTTTGGATATTTGTTATCTGAGTTTTTAGAATCGTTGCTGAGTTTGAATTTTCTGATTTGAGTTAGTGGTTGTGATGTGGATTTCAGATATTGAATATCAATTGGTTTCAGAAGCAACCTCATGGAAATGATGAGGTAAGGTTTCATGGTCTTGCCTCTCCTTAAGTTTTTTTTTTTGTTTCCTTTCACTATGCTTTGCTTTAATTGCTTGACTTTGCTTGAGTGTGTACTCGAGGTTCCGAGTTGTGCTTATCTGGCCACTTTTTATGTCTAAATCAATGCTTATTCCATTATCAAATCCTGTCTTGGCTATCTTAAGCGTGTCCATTGTGAAATTTAAGTTCAGGTGTACACTGAACCAATCTTTAGTTTTTGCAAGATGACAGAAATTCTAGGTCAAACACCATTCTTTAGAGAAGCTTTCCTTCAAAATTTTGGCTTTCTTTTTTTGATGGTTGAATAAAGGCGTGAGATTTGATTGAGAGTCATCTTAAGCTTAGTATATATTGAGTTTATTGAATTTGATGGCCAAAGCAAAGGGTTCAGAACTTCAGATGCGGCTGTTTCTTTCAACATTATAGTATTTTACATTAGGCTACTCTTGAAAGTCACATTGAACTCAAATTGTCCAAGTTGATTAATATACCCCAGACGTGATGGTAGTTCAGCTTACGCAGACACTAGTTAGTTAGGCTTCCTTTTATCTGTTGCATTCATTTTCACTGATTCGCATTTTACGTGTTTTCAGGTCAGCTTGACACTGAACATAACAGCAGACTTGCAGTCACTATTTACTTGGAACACAAAGCAGGTATAGCATTCGAAAGTACACCTAATCCATCTCCTTTTCTAAACCTCAAGTCTTCCCTATGTTATATACTCTATTGTTGTATACCTCTGTTTGTATGGTCGAATGAACATAAAACCAACGCAAACGAAAACATTTGCAGGTATTCGCTTTTGTTGCAGCAGAGTATGAAACCTCAAAGAATGCCCTGAATCAGGTATAAATCTACTTTGCTTCAAACGCTTTCTAGCCTACTGCTCTCGTCAGGGTTAAGAACAAGTTCAGGGTTATGTGTCTTTAGCGTTGGTGTCTTCTTCATGCCTGTGATGTAGATCGGGACACTGAAATTTTGATGTTTTTTCGCAGGTTTCTCTTTGGGATGCTATAATACCCGAGAAAGAGCATGCCAAATTCTGGATTCAAATCTCAAACAAGTACCGTTTCATAGACCAGGTACATAAAAAGCAAAAAAATTCCATGATTCTCTCTCGAAAACTTTCATCCTTCTGTGTAAATTCTTCTTGGCAAGAGTGTCTGATTGTCATCAATGGGATCTTTTGTAGGGACACAAACTCCGAGGGAAAGACTTCAACTTGACACTTCACTGGCATGTCATGCCTAAGACTGGCAAGATGTTTGCTGACAAAATAGTTATGTCTGGTTATCGTTTACCCGATGCATACAGATGAAGATGAAAAGCCCTCCTCTGCATCATCTAAGGTTAACAAAAAAATCCCTTAAACTAGGAAAGAAGAGAGTTATGTTTCCAAGATGCCTCCATTGCTGATATGTATACTGTCATGAATTTTAGAACACTGAATTATGAGCCAAGATCTTATAAGATTATCCTTTTGCTCTTCATATCATTACTCTGCACCGCACCCCAAATAGATTTTTATGCACAAACTTGTAAATCAATCATCACTTTGAACCAAAATCTACTTGTCTATCATAACATTTACCTACAAAACAGCCAAGTGGAAGCATATCTGAAGAAGGCAAATCGTGAAGATAATTATGAGTTCGGTTTAGAGGAATGAAGTTTTCGATATGATTCATTTTTAAGCCATGGAGTAGCTTAAGCTCCATCATTGTTTTGAAGGAAGTGGTAACTAAAAAGGAACCATTCATCAAAAAAAATCTCGAATGAAAGATAATGGAGGAAACAACAGAAACAAATAATCTTCCTATCTAATTAGACTCTTCTACGACTTCTCCTTTTACAAAGAAGAACTGAAGAATAAGATCTAATTCCCGAAGCTAACTTCACAAAATTCTCTTTCTTGAATCCAAGAACCAATGAAGCAATGAAACAAAGAAACCCAAAAACCAAAAATCTAGCTTCTCTCTTCAACTCTTTCACCATAGTGACACCAAATAAGCAAAGCCCTAAAACCTTCAAAACTTGATCAGTCTTTATCTCTTTCCCAGAGAGTTTGCAGAACCCATAAATCCAAAGAATTACACAAACGAAAACCAAAATTGGTACTCTGTTACGTTTCTTTCTCCATCCATCAAATCCTCCCCATCCTCTCCAAAACCCTAACCCTCCTCCTCCTCCATCTACGCCGCCCAATTCAGTAATAACAAGATCCATCGGCTGCTGTAAAATATGGAGATTAGGTGATAGTAAAGACAGTGAATTGAACAGAAACCTCGTAATCCTTCGATACTCGACTCTTTTTTTCTTCCTCTTTGCACAAATAACCAAACTTTGGAACTGGGTTCGATGTGAAATCGACACAGGGACTCGAGAAATTGATGAAAGTCTCGGACTTTGTGGATTAAGCAAATGAAACCTATTGAGTTGCGATGTCTGATGATGAAGAGTCATCATCACCGTAATTTCTGTCTTCTGGTTTCTCGTCTAATTATAAAATTCGGTGAGGACGAAAAGAAATAGCCGTTGTCCTAATCTAATGCGTATGGGATTTGTTTCTTCCAACAATACCGAACCAAACCCAAAACCGAATATCAAAGACCGATAAGATTGAAACTGAAACTGAAATTATCTTTAACAATGTACTCCTGATACAAATTAGACAAATGGAGTTTTAACCATGACAAATTGAGTTTAATTACATTCACATAATTATTCGAACCGGAAATGTAAAACCAAAACATAACACGATTCTCATTGCTTTCAGACATTTTCCATCTTCTAAGTTTTGTTTTTTTCCCTCAGCAATTACGCAGTTCCTGTCTATTGGAGTTCTGCTATAGTTCTGTTGGATTTCTGGTAAGAAAATGAAGTGAAGGAGACGAAAAAACGAATCTTCTAGTTTTTTTTTTCCTCCAATTCCCAACTTGCGTGTCGAACTTTGATCTGATACAAAATTACAATTTTGGTTTATAAATCCTAAATTTTTGGTATTTGGTTTAATTCAGATCCGTATCAGATCTCAATGATTCAATTCCCCTTTGATCTGATCTACAGTTTTGTAGCAATGTCGATGTTATCTTGTTGTAATTAATTAATCAATCTGTCTGTTTTGTTTTTGTTATGATTCTGCCAAATTCACTTTGAATTTGATTTAGAGAAATGGAAGTGAAAGCGAGAGCTCCTGGAAAAATCATACTCGCTGGTGAACATGCGGTTGTTCATGGATCCACGGCAGTAGCTGCCGCCATTGATCTCTACACTTACGTCACTCTCCACTTTCCTCTTCAATCAGGTTCCTTTTTATTTTTGTTTCTTTTTGCTTCTTGAGATCACCAAAAAGTTGCGATTATTGGATTGTAACTCAACAGTGAATCGATTTAGAGGTAGATTAGCAAAATATCTGAGCTTTTTTCTAATTCTCTTGGGAATATAGTTGTGTGTTCACTCCTTTTTATTGGATTCAAGTTCAAAAATCTATGGACATGTGTTTCTTTAAGAGTCTATAGGCAGATCTGTAGTTTGCTTTATACTCTTTCATCCCAATGAAGCATTATGTTTCCTTTTCTTATGACAGCTAAAAACAATGATAAGCTTACACTCCAGCTCAAGGATATTTCCTTGGAGTTTTCATGGTCCTTAGACAGACTCAAAGAAGCAATTCCTCATAATTCAACCACTTTGTGCCCTTCTAAGCCGACTTCATGTTCAGACGAGACTCTTAAATCAATTGCGGTTTTGGTTGAAGAGCAAAATATTCCAGAGGCAAAGATTTGGCTCTCCTCTGGGATCTCCACCTTTCTCTGGTTATACACCAGCATTCTAGGGTAGGTCACTTCATTATTGCATTTCTTGCCGACATTATTTTCTGAGTTCTTGATCTTGTTGTGTTTCACGTTTCTTGCTTTGTTAGGTTTAATCCAGCTACAGTCGTTATTAACTCCGAGCTTCCATACGGATCTGGCCTCGGTTCATCAGCAGCTTTAAGTGTAGCACTCACAGCTGCTCTCCTCGCCTCTTCTAGTTCAGACAAAGCCCGTAGTGGCGGTTGGTTATCTCTTGATGAAACCAATCTAGAGTTACTGAATAAATGGGCTTTTGAAGGAGAAAAGATCATACATGGGAAGCCTTCTGGGATCGACAATACCGTCAGTTCATACGGTTTGTTTTAACTGTAGAACACTTAATCCTCTGATGATAAGTTTGATTTATATTTTAGAGAAACCGTTTCTGTTTTGCCGGTGGTTGCAGGCAACATGATCAAGTTCTGCTCAGGCGAGATAACTCGGTTACAGTCCAACATGCCTCTAAGAATGCTAATCACCAACACTAGAGTCGGAAGGAACACGAAAGCTCTAGTCTCTGGTGTGTCAGAGAGAAAGCGGAGACATCCAGAAGCAATGAACTCGCTGTTTAACGCCGTGGATTCTATAAGCAAAGAGCTCGCTACGATCATTCAATCTAAAGACGAGACCTCGGTTACAGAGAAAGAAGAAAGTATAAAAGAACTCATGGAAATGAACCAAGGTCTGCTCCAGTCAATGGGGGTTAGCCACAGCTCGATTGAGACTGTGATCCAAACCACGGTTAAGCATAAGCTTACCTCCAAACTGACCGGAGCTGGTGGTGGTGGCTGCGTCCTCACTCTGTTACCAACCGGTATTTTTTCAGCAATTTTCAGTTATCCTTTTTGTGAATTTGTGTTCTTGAATCTTGAATTTTGATGAATCTCTCTCTCTGCAAAACGAATTTCAGGAACGGTGGTAGACAAAGTGGTGGAGGAGCTCGAGGCCAGCGGTTTTCAGTGCTTCACGGCGTCGATTGGTGGTAAAGGAGCTCAGATTTGCTATTGACCAGACCGGGAAATCCTAGTATGGTTATACAACATCATATTCGGCTTCTCACCATTCTTAAACTTGCTGACGCGTATTTCAAGAAGGCTGCAGTTAGAAATCCCACGGTAAATTTTTCCTTAAAATTGATGTGTGGAATGTAAAATTGCTTTATTATCATTTGAAAACAAGCAAAGATATTTTTAAAATTGTTGTGTTTCAGTTGTAGAATTTATTTAATGCATAGATAATGGACATGATGGGAACGTGGATTATCTTGAATGAAATATGAAATGAAATTGTTGAGTTCATCCATTGGAATTTTGTCCAACTTTCATCATTTCATAGATGTCAAAAGCTGGCTTCTGAGCCTGTGCACGCATTCTAAGTAACAATCTGTATAACGGTAAGCTTGCAAGACCAAGACGATGCAAATCTCTAACATATGCATTTGCTTCGTCGATTTTCCTCTCCTTCTCAAAGTACTCGGCAATCGCCATGACGAAGTTTGGGGACGGTCTCCAATGACACCCCTTCATTAGTTCAAATGCTCGGTGCATAGCATCAATTGCTTTCTCCATACTTTGACATTTCACCCATCCTTCCATTAGGATTTCCCAAGTCTTATAGTTTGGATGACCTCCTCTTTCCAATACACGAGCGTGCAATGACTCGGCTTTGTGGATATCTCCATTGCGTGCATACACACCCAAAAGAACGTTGGAGACCCTAACATCATAGTTACAACATTTGTCTTCCCACTCACTAAAAACCCTTTCAGCCTCTGCAAGTTCACCAAGCTTCACCAAAGATGACAATACGCATATGTAGTTTGCACAAGTAATCCTACCACTAACCGACTTAGAAGCTTCCCACAAACGAACAACTCCTTCCTTATTTCCTAAAGAGGCGTATAGTGTAACGAGGAAGAAATATCCGAGCCTATTGCTGCGATTCAACATCTTTTCAGCGCTCTCAAGCACCAACTTAGCCTTATCATCAAATCTACCCTTAATATAAACATTTGCCAAAGTACACAACGAGCTCCACCCAACTTCAACACTCTTATCACCAACCATTTCCTTGTAAACCGTTTCCGCACCAGCAACACCAGAGATCTCACAACACGCATTCATCCAGAGATTATACGAAAGAACATTTCTTGGTATCTTGTTCCCTTTCATCGTTGAAATAACCAAAACTACTTTCTCAGACTGGTAAGTGGATTCATAAAGCTTCATCATCTCATTAAACGGGTGTGGAGTAACAAGAAACCCCAATCCATTCAACTTCTCCATAAGAGCTTCAGCTTCATGAACCAATTTGTTCTTAACATAAGCACGAAGAAGAGGAAGATAAGCTGATTTTGCTACTTTCAACGAAGCAGAACTATGTAGTAACTGCTCAAAATATTCCTCTGCTTCTTTCAATCCATGAGTTTTGATGATTAACTCCAATCTAAGAGCAATGTCATAAGCACTTAATTGAAAATCTTTTTGATTCTCCATCCACTCCATCATCTGTGTATACATATATTACTGTAAATAGCATCAAAAGTGACCTAATCATACTTCTTCTCGATTTGATTAAGTGATAATTCAAACCTGGAGTGCGATATCGTGGCGATTAGATCTAATGAGGCGTTTGGAAATGAACCGGAGCTCCGATAACGTGACGGCGTGACCTGAGTCAATCCGTTCCTGAAGTAGGGAAGGAACGCTGAGACGTGGACCGCTCTTTCTCAGTATCTCGCTCAAGCCATTCCGATTTAATACAGTGGAAGCGCGTGAAGACACGAGCCTCGCTACGGTGTTGGAAAATCTCTTTTTCGCAACCCAACGAATCCTGCTGTACATTTTACCCCGAGGTTGTAGACGTGAGGAAGGAGAAAAGTAGATCACGGTGGAAGAGTGGCGGAGAAGGAACGAATCACCATTGGAGCCGCGAGTCTGGTTCGCTCTTTGGCTCGAGAATCTCAACAAGTGAAAGAAGAGAGATGGTGAGATAGACTCTGGGCCGTTGAGTAATACGAGCAGATCGTTTTAGCTCTAATATGTTGGGCTTAATGGAGCCCAAAAGCAAAAAAATCCACTTAACATTTGTATTTTTGTTTAATTAAAATTGTAATGTTGATATTTGACACTCTTATTATAATATTGTATTTTAGTACTTGGGGTTTTAACTCTGAGTCGGCTACTTGGTGGCCAAACACTCTTATCATTAAATTTATGGAATTCATTTGATTTTAATAATATGGTCTGGGGGATATAGACTGGGATTTGATACTGAAAGAAACATGTTTAAAAACTACTAGAAAACTAAAACATTAAAAATCTTCAAATTCTCACAATCCAACAGTGAAATTTTTTGAAGGCGGTGGAACTGCTCAGTGAAAACATATTTAATCGAGATTTGTTTTCTAAAATTCTGAGCTATGTTAGTAAAGTATGTGGACTTTGTTTTTGAAATTTCAGGTCCTTGTAAAAAATCTACTTCATTTTTAATATAAAAGATAAAAAGATTATCGAAAAAGAGTTCAACGAAATACAAATGTATAGAAAAACTTGTAACTAAAAAAGGGTTAACTAAGTTATTTAGGTAATGGTTCGTTGAGTTATTTAATGCAAACAAAATTGGAACATTGTAGGAAACTGTGTTTTGCTAAATGCACCGACGATTAGTGACGAAATGAGGAGTTTCTGTAACAAATCTGAAAGTTTTGGGGGCATTCTATGATTTAGATAATAAATAGGGGATATTTTGGCTAATACATTGACAAAAAAAAAATTACAAACAACACAAAAACCCTACTAGTTCCTTGCAGAGGTAAAAACAGCCGCTGATAGTCTCATCTTCGTCTCCAAAGTTGGATTTGACAATCTCGAGTTTCTGATTTGATTTCACAGAGAAAAGCACAACAACAATGTTGGATATCAATCTATTCCGAGAAGAAAAAGGCAACAATCCAGAGATCATCCGAGAATCGCAACGTCGGAGATTTGCCAGCGTTGAAATCGTTGATGAGATTATTCAGCTCGATAAAGAGTGGCGTGAGCGTAAGTAATCTTAATTTATAAGCTCGCATCGTTTCTTTCTTTAAAATTTGAGCTTGATGCTATTGCAATTTCTGTGTGTTCAGGTCAATATGAAGTTGATAATTTCCGAAAAGAGTTCAACAAGCTTAATAAGCAAGTCGCACAGCTCAAAATTGTTAGTTTATTTAAACCTTCTACTCAGGATCTGGAATGGCTTTAGTTGGGGAATGATTTTAGTTAGGTTGACTGAAATTGATGGACTTTTAGTAATGTTATACGATTTTTGTGTGTTTTCTTTGGATTAGAAAAAAGAAGATGCGACTGAGCTGATTCAGCAAACACAGAAAAACAAACAAGATGCTACCGAGAAGGAGGTGGAAGTTAGTGAAGCTTATGCTGCTTTGAAAGCCAAATTAGAGACTGTTGGAAATCTGATTCATGACTCTGTTCCAATTAGTAAAGATGAGGTTAGTGCTATTGCTTTCCTCCAAAAGCTTGTCCGTGTTGTGGTGATTGAAAAAGAGAGAGATTTATAAGTTTTATGTTGTTTTCATATGCAGGCAAATAATTCTGTGACTAAAGTTTGGGGTGAAAAGCGGGTTGCTACTCCTGGTCTGAAGCTGAAGAACCATGTGGATCTTGTTGAGCTTCTCGATATTGCAGATACCAAGAGAGGTAGCATTGCCTGACACTTTGCTTCTCAGTTGTATTGTGTGCTTATGGGTTTTCATTATAATGCTATTTTTGGCCTCAGGTGCTGAAATTGCTGGAGCAAGAGGCTTTTTCCTAAAAGGAGATGGTTTACTCCTTAACCAAGCTCTTATCAACTTTGGGCTAACCTTCTTGAAAAACAGAGGATTCACAGGATTGCAACCTCCTTTTTTCATGAGGAAGGATGTTATGGCCAAGTGCGCACAATTGGCACAGTTCGATGAAGAGCTTTACAAGGTCTTTAATGTTACAGATGTTTGTTTATTTATGTTGTTAGAGAAAAAAAAATAGTAGTCGTGAGCTTTATTTCTGAGAAGATTGATCTTTTGTCAGGTGACTGGTGAAGGAGATGACAAATACCTTATTGCAACTGCTGAGCAACCCCTTTGTGCATACCATCTTGATGAATGGATCCATCCGACCGAACTTCCCCTAAGGTATATATATAAACATAGTAACACATATTCCTAGTGTTAAGACATTGTTTCATTCATGTATTAAGATAAATGTTGCCGATATCGTGATTTTTTGGTCCAGATATGCTGGTTACTCGTCGTGCTTCAGAAAAGAAGCTGGTTCCCATGGAAGAGACACACTTGGCATTTTCCGTGTTCACCAGTTTGAGAAAATTGAACAGTTCTGCATCACCAGTCCTAATGACAATGCCTCGTGGGAAATGCTCGATGAGATGATGCAGAACTCGGAAGATTTTTACCAAGCGGTAATTTCAATGTTTAAAGTTTTTTAAAAAACCTTTTTTGAATTTATAATAGTTTCTAATTAGCTAACTGTGTGATTTATTCTGGCAGATAAAACTTCCCTACCAAATCGTGTCGATCGTCTCTGGAGCATTGAACGATGCAGCTGCAAAAAAGTATGACTTGGAAGCTTGGTTTCCTTCGTCGGAGACGTACAGAGAGCTAGTGTCTTGTTCCAACTGTACAGACTATCAGGCTCGAAGGCTTGAGATCAGATACGGTCAGAAAAAGAGCAATGAGCAGTCGAAGCAGTATGTGCATATGCTGAATTCGACTCTTACAGCAACAGAGAGGACCATTTGCTGCATTCTTGAGAATTACCAGCGAGAGGATGGTGTGGACATCCCTGAGGTTCTTCAGCCGTTTATGGGCGGAGAGACATTTTTGCCATTCAAGGCTAAACCTGTAGTTGCCGCCGATACCAAGGGGAAGAAACCGAAAGCTTGATTGATATATATTAATGACACTTTTGTTTTCTGGAAATCTTTCAAGTGCTTGTTCGACATAATTGTTCTTTGTTTTGTGGATTATTTGTCCGACTTGATTTGTTTTATCGAGACCTTTTATTTATCATCTGATTTCTTATAGTAGTATTTTTTGTCCTGTTTTTCAGTGATTCGTTTCTTTGGTAAAACTAAAAATGCAGGACATAGTTCAAGTACAAAAATAAATGGGTTTGATATTAATTCATGATAGACACAAGCCATCCATAGAGGAATGCTCTCTCGAACAAATACTTCATTCTCTCGTTTCAGGTTTTCGGATTCTTTTGTACATCGTCCGGAACTTCCGTTTATTACTTCGACATCGAAAAACAAATACAAAACACAGTTATAGCTAGCTCTTTCCATAGATAACTTACATGTGCTGACGCTACTGGTTTTAGAGTCTAGAATGGAAGATTCTTCCGGTGAAAAAGGGTAACCTAAAGAAGTTATAAAGCCCATCTTCTAAGATCAATGCAATGCATATAAACATCTTGTAGCCATTTAAGCCACTATGCATATTAGCACCAATGAAAATAAAGACGGAATCAAACTACACAGAGCATGGTCTAAGGCACTAAGTCGATAAATATAGATAGAGATAAAGACGGTTGAATCAGCAGAGCTTGGTGTCGAAGTTGAGAGAGATGCCCATGCTGAACAGCTCCTGACACAGAAGCTTGGCTCCATAAGGAACATAAACCCTAACCACATGGTCCGCAGATTCACAGACCCTACAGTATGGCCCTCTGATCTTTCTTCCACTGCTTGGAGTCCTCTCGATCACATTCGAATATGTCTTGCATTTTCTGCAGATGTGCATCTGCGAAGAGTCACTTAGAGTGAAGAGACGCTCGTGCAGATTGGCAGAGGCACCGTGAGCTATAAGGCAGTCTCGCTCCATCTCTCCAAACTTTATCCCACCAAACCTCTTCCTGTCTGCGACTGGCTGGCGTGTGAGCGGGTGGACTGGTCCAGTGTTCCTGAACTTGACTTTGTCCTCTGACATGTGAACAAGTCGCTGGTAGAAAGTTGGGCCCATGAATATGAGAGAACGCATCATCTCACCCGATCTACCGTTGTAGACCCTTTCGTTTCCCCATCTTGAAAAGCCAGCCCTAACAACAAATATGAACAAATCAGTTATAACGTTAAGACTTGTACTGTTTCATCCTTGTCTAATATTCTGTTTTATGTGTTAAAATCAAATGACACTGTGAAGAAAGTACCTGTGAAGCTGCTCGGTGATTTCATCGACATCTGGAGTGGAGAAAGGAGTGGCATGACGAGTCAATTTGGTGTATGCATCAGAGCTGCCCTCCTTCTTTTGGATAGGACAAGCTATTCCTTTGGAGAGAGCAGCCTCCAAGAGTTGGCCTGGTGTTTGCCTAGAAGGGAAAGCATGCGGATTTATCACAATATCAGGAACTATGCCTTGGATGGTGAAAGGAAAATTCTCCTGTTCCTCTAAATAGCCTAAAACACCCTTCTGGCCATGCATACTAGAAAACTTATCTCCAAGGCATGGAGACCGAACCTGCAAAATATAAAAGCCAATCAATGTAACATTGGATTCATCATAAGAATACATTCTCTGAAAGACATCTCAATTCAGTACTGGAACTTACCTGTCTTAAAGAAACAGCAGCAAAATTCTTCCCATCATCATTAGATGATAATACCACTTTTTGCACAATTCCTCTCTCAGTGTGCTTGAGTTTTACACTATGATCAGCCCCAGAATCAGTACATCTGCCAATGACAATATCGCCACTGTGCATATTAGCACCAATGAAGGGAAAGCCGTCATCATCAAGGCTGTCTACTCTGCCGATCTTGCTGTGAGTCTTTCCAAACTGAACAAGCTCATCCATCTTCTTCCTCTTCTCAGAGTCTTTGCTATCAACCTCTGCTTTGTAGCTCCTTATCTGCTCTGAACGGAACATACCACGTTCCAATGAAGCCTTGTTCATCACAATGGAATCCTCTTGGTTGTACCCGAGATGAACATTCACAGCAACAATTGCGTTCTGGCCATTGAATAGCACTTCTTTTTGAAGACATTCCGATGCCAATGTCTTGAAAAGTGGCTTCTGGGGATAGAACAGCTGTTGGGACAGCGTATCACAGCGGATGTTCGGGTTCGTTGAGGAAAACCCAATGGCTTGTTGGCAATGCTTCTGGGACTGGTAGAGAACTCTCCTACCATGATCGTGATTTGCAAATGGGACAATTGCACAGCTCACACCCAACAGGAAGGACATGTCCAATTCACAATGTGTGTAATTCTTTGGTTCCTTCAGAAGCTGTTTGATTCCCCATGCTGTGTTACAATCTTCTTCTTCCTCAATCCCGATCAGCTCGAGAATTCCTTGGTCAAGAAGATGCTCGAAAGGGTAATGTGTTGGTTTGTCTTGCTTCAACTTATGAAGATTTTCCACAACCAAGAGAGGTCGGAGTAGTCTACCAGCGTCAGTGAAAATCCTCACCTCATTGTCATCTTTATCTCGTTTGATTTCCATCTGCAAAGAACATTGTGATACAAATAAAAATGATATACGACATAAACACATGTGAGAAGCAGAAAAATCCAAGGCAAAATACCAAGCAGCACAAGAATATCGAAATACAGCAGGACATTTGCCGAAACTGAAGATACCTGACGAGGTAATTCACTTTGACGCCGCCTGCTTTTTAACTCCGCAACAAAGGATTCAGAATCTGGGCATAGTCCAACCCAGTCTCCATTGAGAAGAACTTTATGTTTACCACACAGTGGTGTGCTGGTATCGTCCACCAGCTCTTCCATTCCACAATCATAGAGCCTTTCCACCACTGGCTCCAAAATCTGCGTGCTAACAAGTCCAAGGAGAGACATGTTCTTCACAAGACCACAATTTTCACCATCTGGAGTAGACAAAAAGCATACTCTGCCCCAGTGAGAGGGATGCCTGTGGCCAACATTACAAACAATGCAGTCATAGTTCAGTTCCCAAACACAATTCAGTTGTCTAACTGCTCACATTAAGAAGTGACAAAAATGAATAATCTCAATGTCTCATCAGGAAAAAAATCACCAGATAGAATTTCTTAATAGCAGTATCATCTATGCAAAATCAGTAAAATTTGGGTTAAACACAGATGGGACTCTGCAGGAAACAGAGGTCACCATCATATACTAAATGAAATAAGTTAGTACAAACATCTGTAAAACAGGCTGAAGACATAACATGTAAAATTTGAGTAAATGCAGACCATACAGCATAGTTAAATTACATGTAATATGTTTAACACAACCAGGGGAGGTGGAAATTTCACTTACGGATATCTAGCATCTCCAACCTTGCCAGCATATAGGACTTGCTGTCGCGTTCTCCTCAGATCAATCAGAGTCTGCAATGGATTTGCACGACCCAAATTAGCCACAACACCTGAAACCCTTTCCATCTTCCTGAAAGGATGAGACCATGCCCCAGTGGAGAAGGCTCTACTAAGCCCATTTGTGATAATGGAAGCATCTAAATAATGCTCAATAGGCTTCAAATCGCCATCGCCTGTGAGGTGTTTCTGCATGGCCTTGGTCATGGTTCTTCTAGCATGTGCCACATGCACCTTTAACTCCCTCTCCAAAAGCTCTCCAGCTAATTCAATTCGCTTGTTCCGGAAGCTATCTCTATTCTCACACTTTCGCTTCCCAGCATATGCACTCAGAAGGCACTTCACCATGTATCCCAGGAAACGTGCTTTCTGCCTTAAACCTGGGAGGCCTGGAAACAAATACGAGCGGAGACAGTCATCCACACTTTCGGCAGGAGGGAATTTGGTGCCTTTTATCTGCTGTTCCACATATGCTAGAGCATTGGTCCCGCAGCGAAAAGCTTCACAAACTGCATCAGCTTCGTGGATAGAAGCTATGAGACTATTGGTGATGCTAGCATCATCACCATCAAAAGCAATTAAATCAATGGCTTCTTTGTCTGACGAAACACCCAGCGCAAAGAACAGGAGCCAGACTGGGATCTCAGTCGACAAGAAGTACACAGTCAGTACTTTCTCCCTTCTCTTATAGTCTTCTGATTTCTGATTCTCTGCGAGACGCACAATGAATCTATTTCTTTTAGTTTCAGACCTGAAGGACACTGTCCATGGTGAATGAGAAATCCACAGTCTCTTTGTGCACATCTGTTCTTGAGCTATAAAAACCTGCAAACACACAATATATTCACGTTCGAAACTTGTATAACAACTCGAAAATATTGTTGTCAGTATATTAGAAAGAAACAGAAAGCTAATTTCCACTTAGTTATTCACTAAAATAGTTCAAAATAGAAATCCCATAACAGTGGATATGCAAGAAGATCCCAAACTGGTATAACTCACCTTCTCAGCCCCCTTTATCACAAAATATCCACCCTGATCAAAGGCACATTCCCCCTTTTTGCAGCTTTCCTTTCGTTTCTCGCTTGTATTGCAAAGGACAGATTTCACCATCACCGGTAACCTACCAATAAGAATTTCCTGCTTTTTGACATCTAGTATCTTCTTCTCGACGTATTCGTCTTGTCCCGTTTTGAATTTATCACTTTTAACAACTTGTTTTATGAACACCTAGTCAATTTATAAGGTGAAGAGGCAGTTAGACAACAAACTAATCCGTAATAAGAATAATATATATGGACAGCAAAACAGAAACATCATCAAAAGTTTGATAGTATAAGAGCCATTGCATACAAGCATGAAACACGCAATTAAAGCACCATGTGAGGGAATACAGGGGAACTAAATCAATACAAAGCTCAAGATGTTTTTTCTTCTATATCATACCATAAATGATTTTACTCGACTGCAGAGACACGATTCAGTATGCTGTTATTGCATAATGTTGAACTAAAAAGTGATATTTAACCGGCCTTTCTGAGTTTTCAAGCAAGGGGAATCATTCATCAATTGCAGACAAGCTAAGTTCATTTAATCAAAGATTTGGTGAGTTAGATTACCTCAACTTGGACATTTACTTTCATCCTCGATGAGTATGTCATGTTCTGAAGCCTAGCATGCCATGGGAGAAACTGAAGCTCCTTGTCTTCTGCAAAGATTGTGGGCTTCTCCAGGGTGACTTGTCCAAATCTCACAGTTGCGTACCTCCAATCATGGTCCTTGTTCTTTGGTGCATCAAAAGACGGCTCCACAAGCATCTCACCAAAAGAATTAAACACATTCTGAAGCCCGTGTTGAATGAAGAAGTTGTAGGAGTTGAGCTGATGACTTATAAGTCCATACTCTTCAAAGAAGGAAGTTGCAGCTTTTTTGCAGAAACCCTGGAGAAAACTTTCTCCTAGCTCACACAGATTGATCTCCCCAGCAGCTTCAATCTCATCAAATTCCATCTCGTCAATGTCCATATCTGCTAGATCTCCACACACACAGACACTGTAACAACATGGAAACAAAAACCCCCAAATGATTAAGGAGTCGCGAAAATCATGAACAACGCGAATGCGTCATGCATGTTTCAATCTATGATAAATGCAGACACATAATGCAATCAAAAATTTCCCAACAGATCCGAATCATTCTCCAAAACACTGGACTGTGGAAACGGGAAACTAAGGCATATTCTCAGGAATTTTAAAGCTTAAAAAGCAGCGTAATACCTAGAATGAGTACCTAAATAGCTTCAGACGAAACGATGGAGTGAAACGGCGGTGACGAGCAAACGTCGCCGGAAAGTCGCTGAAGATGAGGAGAGTCTCGCCGTTGCCAGACGAAGAAGACGAAAAAAAACCCTGGCACACTTTTTCAATGCTATAGCAAAAGCAGAGTCGACGAGGAGTGAAGAAATGAGTGTTGCTTGTTGAAATGACGGATATGTCCTTACGTTGTTCTCTCGTGTGCCCCCATGAATTAAGGGTAAAAACGTCAATTTGAAGAGGAACTTTTTTTTTTTTTTTTTTTTTTTGTCAAACGAAGAGGGAACTTTAAGCTTGCAAATTGCAACTTCATAATTAATGTAGTGTTAAACTTCTGCTCTTATTAGTAGTGATCGAATAAAAGAGTACATATAGATATAGTTTACATTTACATAACAGAAGATAATATTTTATGTGTATAGAGTTTTTACTCTTGTAATCTGTAAAGAATGAAGGAATACATCACTATAACTCAGTATCTTCATCAGAGAAGACAGTTGCGGAAGAATCGAATTAAGAAACTCTATTTTGGGAAATAGTTTGTAATAATTTTGGGAATACTAAACATACCTGAAGAGCAAATGTGATGTCTGCTTCATCTACTACTCTAAGGCTCACTCTTTTTAGCTTATCGTCCCGAGCTTGACTGAGTTTTAAAATCACCTGTGCCAATCCAAAATGAATTTTTCAATCAACCAAACACCACATGAGTTACTCTAACGTGTATAATCAATCTTCCAAAAGATGAGTATTCTTAAAGGAATTAGTACTTGGTCGTTTAGTACTGTACACATGTTAGTGAACTCTGTAATTCCAGCTGGAGTTATTATTGAAGATTTACAGATTTCCAAGTATAGCTTATAACTACATCAAAATGTGAAAACAGAGATGAATATTATGTACAATGTCTACTTTATGAAGCTGTGTTTATGTATTTGTGATTTCAGTCCACTACATACTTCTCAGATTCGGTCTTGTTAGACACTGAGTCATAGAACCAAAACTACTGGAGATTTAAACGTCTTTGACAATGCAGCTATCATATGACCTGTAGAATCGTCGACAATAACAATTAAGGAACAACCACGGTAAACACCAGTATGTGAAGTAGAGAGTAAAATACTAACCAATTGATCCTCTGGAACTGAACCTTGTGATTCTTGCTCTATTGATCCTCTGACTTCTATTTCCAAGATTTCTACTGGAAATCAAATCAATGTGAGTAAACTGGGATTGTCGCCTTTAGTGCAGTGGTTTCAAGAGTAAATTACAACATATAAAGCCATAACTATCTCATTCATCTTATTGCATACACAGAACAAGTCTTAAAGAGTATTCACCTGCAAATACATAGAGCCTTTCATACCAACTGCTTTGAAACAGAAAAAAATGGCAGTGGCGGTAGATTTATCCTAATATACTTAACAAGCCATTCCTCTCTCATCTAAGGTATCTTAGTTGAGGTAGACTTACTAAAAGCCTTTGATGCAGTATCCTTAGGATCTGCTCCTTTGAATAGGCATGGAAAGTGTCAACCAAAGATTTGAAATAATGAGTTAAAGGAGTAAACTCAACTTTAATTCTTCATCAACGGTTTAGGAAATATGGTGAAGAAACAAGAATGTTCAAACAATACACAATGATGGAGAAATTCTTACAATTTTGGAAGGAAACTATCTGCAAGGTCTATTGCATTTGCTACACCTGTAGGACAAATACAAAAAGTTTAACTTACAAAATCTGAATGACCAGAGGAAATATGTATTAAAGCAAAAGACGGTACCTATAAGTATACAACTTGAAAATGGCAAAGTTGTGAACATAAAAAGCTCATGAAGTAATCCATCTCATCTGCAATGATTAGCCTGCAGATAAAGTTTGAATGAGAAACACCGCAACTAATTTAAATCTATCAGGTCACTAAAAGTCTAAAACACAGACAAATAAAAACAAGAACATACACAAAAATCGTATTACTAAAACTCCATCAATTTCAGTCAACCTGTTAGGTTTCAGAGGCTCAAAAGCGCCACCTTTAAGAGCATAAAAGCTAACAAACCAAGACTGAAGTAGTTTGATGCAAAACAAAGAACCTCTTATTTGAACAGAGAATGAAACAAAGTTTAGAAGAGAGCTTGTGAGAGATAACCAAACCAGAGTTAAACTTGCTTTAACCCTAATTGCTTAACCCTTTTTTGGTCTTGAAAACTTGAAAATCAAGTTCTCATCCTCACACAACCTAACTAAAATCATTCCCCAACTAAAGCCATTCCAGATCCTAAGTAGAAGCATTGATGATCTAAGAGAAGGTTTCAAAAAACTATAACAATTTTGAGCTGTGCGACTTGCTTGTTGAACTCTTTTCGGAAATTATCAACTTCATATTGACCTGAACACACAGAAATTGCGATAGCATCAACCTCAATTTCTAAATTAGCGAAACATATCGGTCTTATCATTTTGTGAAAAACAAAAATTTATAATTCCAAGATGAAAAACAATTAACAACCTGAATTTAGATTGTTACATACACACAAATAAATGGCAATTGACCTAATAAACAGAACAAAAAAATTAGAGTTTAAAAAATGAAAACCCAAATTATATCAAGCTGTGTTTTTACTTTAAAAAAAAAAAGAAAGGAAAGTTAAGTTTCTCTTAGTGGGCTTTTTCCAATTAATAGAAAGCTTGGTCGACCAAAAAAAAAAAAGGAAAAAATCCAAACGGAAACAAAAACCTATATTTTTACACGTTGAGAGGTCACCGACATTAAATCCCTAACTCTATAAAAAGTTTCAATTCTCTTCTCTCTCGCTAAAATTTCTTCTCCTGCTACAACTATTCATCAACATCACTCAATTTTTCTCTCTCTCTCGCTGCTTCAATTTTCTTCTAAACGTTCCAACAAAGATGAAGAAATATTCAAACGAAGAGTTTGTGAAGGAATTAGGGAAAGGTTCTTACGGTGTTGTTGATCTCTACAAATACACAAAAATCGACGGCTCTTCTTTTCACGCCGCCGTAAAAAGCGGTTCCTACGTTTCTCTCATGCAAGAAGTTCAGATTCTTAACAAACTCAGAGACTGTCCAAGAATCGTAAACATCTGTGGTAACGATCTAGATGTAGGTTTAGGATACTCTTTGAAATTACTTCTTGAGTACGCAACCGAAGGTAGTTTAAGGAATTTCATGAACAAATACAAAGATAGAAGATTACCAGACCTAATGATAAGAGACTTTACGCGTATGATTGTTGAAGGTTTGGTTGCGATTCATAGTCATGGTTATGTGCATTGTGATCTTAAGTCGGATAATCTCCTTATCTTCCCGAGTAAAGATAATTCTTATGAACTGAAGATTGCTGATTTTGGACTCTCATTAGAAGAAGGACAGATTCCAGAATTTTGGGAGGAAAAGTATCCGTTTATTGGAACACCTCATTACATGTCGCCGGAGTCTTTAAAAGACGGTGTGGCGATGAAAAGCTTAGATCTGTGGTCGTTAGGGTGCATAGTTTTGGAGATGTATATGGGTGAGAAGCCATGGTCAGGCGTTAAAACTGGTGATCTTGTACCTATACTCTCTAAAGGTGAAACTCCAACGATTCCTAGACGTTTGCCTTGTGCTGCAAGGGAGTTTATTCAAACGTGTTTCGCAAATGATCCTTGTAAGAGAGGAAGTGCGTCTGAGCTCTTGTCGCATCGTTTTTTGGAGAGGATTGATGATGATGATTCTTATGTTTTAGTTAAGGTTGAAGCTGAAGCTGAGGTTGATGAAACTGTCGATCTTTCACATATCCCCTCTAATGGTAATGCTCCAGAGATTCCTGAGGGTTTGCCTTGTGATGTAAAGGAGTTTATTCGAACGTGTTTGGCAAGGGATTCTTTTGAGAAAGGAGAAGAGGAGAAGATTGATGATTTTTCTTATGTTTTAGTTAAGGGTGAAGCTGAAGTCGAAGATAAAACTCAAACGATCTTGGAAGAAAGGAAATAATCGAAATTGAAGATGATTTTTCCATCTGAGCCACCACAGTTTAGGGAGGTTTTAAGTAAATTCTCGAGGTTGAAGAATTTCCTCGAACCTTTGAGTTCCAGTTTAGTTTCTGTTTAGGAGTGTTTTGAGTTTTACTCTGTTTAGTTTTAGTACGTCGATCCTAATATAGATAAGATCTGTTACTTTTGTATGCAGATCATCTTTTAATCTGTCTGTAACGACATTAACTATTAATATTAGTTTTTCTTTGAAGAATTTGTTGGTGTCTTTCAACATTGTCCTTCAATACCATTATTGATGCCCACAAAGGGCTGGTATTGTTGTCTTGTGCCTTTTTGGTATGCAAGTCTTAAACTATGGTGATACAGGTTTGTAAAGACATGCCTTTGAAATTGAAAAGCTTTATGACATTGAATTAGATGATGTCTATGTTTCAGCAGAGTATGAGTTTCTCAAAGAATGTCTACATATGTTTCTTCTGTGAGATTTGTCTGTCTAAATGATCTCTCTTGGGTTTATAATTTAGTGAATTTGGAGAACAGTGGAAATGGAAAAAAAAAAAAAACTATTGATTAGTAATTGCTGGACAAGGATTTTCTGAAAATTTGCAATTGTTGCTATTTACTGGAGCCAAGTTTTACTTACACATACAGTAGTCTCTTAACCATGTGCACTAAGATTTGTAATCTTGCAGGTGGAAGTTCTATTCACAGTCAATGTTTGAAAAGTACTAAAGCATCTATGGTTTGACATTGTCCATGTTACTGTCTCCTTTAGTCAATAGTTTACATGTTCCTCTGAAATTAACTAAGCTTTGTTCAATGTAATGTATGAAAAACAAATATAATATTCTTTACTTCGAGATTATCATATGATACTAGAGTTGAACCCGCGGTACATCACGAGTCAATGTTTTCTTAATCATTGTAACAAATGTTTATATTTTGTGTTCAGTTTTCCAGATAATTTATAGATTTATAGATTTTGTTCGTTTAGTTTTTATAATTATTTTTCTTTTAGTTATATGTAATTTAACTTCATTAAATTATAAAGTATTAGGGTTGTTGGTAAGTTTACGTATATACCGATTTTTTGTTGTTGTAAGTAGTTCTTATGTCCAACTCTACTCTGCTATGTCCAACGGGTTAGCGAACGGGTTAGCAAGCTGCCCTGCAGATTTGATTCTTATAATTTAAATAAATAAAATATTTTTGAAAATTAAAATTAACAACTTTTTAAATAGAAATACTTTCAATATTCTCTTTTTCTAAATATTCTAATTTTATACATAAACTCTTTATATTTTCAAATATATTATAGATTATATTTCATCAACTATATACAATTATTTATTTATATACATATATAATTTATTTATTTTTATTAAAAATTGGTAGTACGCGGGCCGACCCACCAATCCGCGGACGAATCTCGCTAAATCTCCGGTCTACTATGAGCTTGTCCATGATGTCCGCTTTTAATGGGCATAAAATTTTATGTCCATCTCCCTATGGTGGATTTACTTGTACTTATTTCGAGGATCACTGATCCTATTGTACACTATTGAGTAATATATGTTCGTTTATAAAAATTTGAATCCCAACATATGTTGAAAAAAATCTGAAATTTTATTAATTGTATATATTATATAATAATTCAAAATAATTTGAAAATAAGATCAAACAAAAATGATAGGAGAATCATAATTCATACTATTAAAATCTCAATATTAGATAAAAAAATGATTATAGAGAATTAATTTATTATTTATGTAGAAGGAAAAAAAATAAAGAAACTAAATATGAGAGTGATTGGACACATTTATAATTACTTGTTATTTGGATATATGGATAATTATTTGTACTTCAATTTAATAGTATAGAGATAATATTTGAAACTTTTTTACTTCGAGATTTAGCTTGAGATTATCATATGATATATAGTAAAAAATAACTTAGTAGTCAAAGACTTTGAAAAATATCTCACAGGACATGTTTTTATCACTGTGACATGATTCTTACACAGAGATTCTCATTTTTATTACAACTGTAGAAAACAAACAGTACTAGACTACACCCAGAAACTCAATCTGGCAACAACAAGAAGCATTTTATGCGATCTACAATCAGATCTTTTACTAAAAAAAATCAACTGTTTTTGAAATGAGAAATACTACAATACTTTGCCTGCTCCAAAATCTTTCAATACAGACAGCCAAAACCAAAGTCTTTATGGACTCTTCAACCTACTCTTTGTGACAAGCAGAGTTCTTATTGCTAGAATGAAAATCCATGTGGTTGCAGTGATTTTCTCCTTGATCATTAGTAGCAACGCCGAGCTCAGAACTGTCTTTAAGATCTGAGCATGCAATCCTTTAAAAAACCCTAAGATCCCTTCTTTTCTCCATATATCATAGACTACCCCTGAAATCGTTTTCTTGATTCTTATTCGGGGTTTCTTTGCTTCATCCTCCTTAGAGTCATCTGCTGCTTGAATCATCACCTTGCACCTACAAAACCCATGAATGTATATAGGTCAGTATCCTCCGAAAAGAGTATGGTTTGATGCACAGCTGTTAAAATTTCATGACTTGAGTAATTCAGCGGAAGTTAATACCTGATTGCTGGATATGTGATGACGGTGGCAGCACTTTTTGAGACCGCACCTAACAAGAACGCCATAAAGGCAGAGAGAACTACAGGGGAAGAATCTTTCTTGGCTTTTGCATTTCTTTTTTCGAGGAGGTTCTGTTTCAACTGATCAAACACTGTGTACTACAAAGCGAAACTTATTGTTCAGCTAGTCACGTTATTGCAGAAAATACCTAGCAAGTTTAAGTAAGTAAATGAAAATTGTACCTGAATTGCAGGATTTGAGGTCAGTAGTAGAGAAATCCCAAGTCCATCAAATGCATTTCCCCATGTACCCTCGGTTAAGGTCTTCCACAACCCTTTTGATTTTCCAAACTCGCTTGTTTGCATCCTTGATGAAGCTGTATCTAAAGGCTACACAAACATAGAACTTGAAGTTATTATGCATATAGAAGATAGAATCCGGGGTAGAAAACAAGTCCAGAAGTTGACATTTAAACAAAGAAAATTTGATCAAAACAAAAAGATGACATAAAACAGTCAAACATAGCGTAGTTCCAAGCAGAGCTAAGTGCAAAAATAAACGTACTTGGGTCAATACAGAGGTACAAGCCCCAGCAGCAGCAGCAATGAGAAGGTTTGCCTTAGTCCCAATTGACTTAGAACCTATCCTTTGAGTATGTAACCTCTTGAAATAGCTATAACTATAAAAGTAGATGAAGGAAGAAATGAAGGACTGAAAATTCTTAGTCCCTAGGCCTTGATAAAGCGAGAAAACATTTCCTGAAGAAATTGCTTCCCAAAAGACATCTGACAGGTATCTGAAAAAAATGTTACAAAAACACCTTTAGATTAAACTCAAGATTCTTTAATGACAATAACAGATAAGACCACCATTATGCTACATAAAAAAAATGTGTTCAGACTTCTGAATACAGCTCCTAACAGTTCAAATATCTACAATTTGCACCAAATTTTTGAGATAAATAACTCATCTTTTACTTAGTTTTCTCGTCAGAAAAGCTTGAGAGAAACCTTAACACCAAAATTAAAGATATTCAAAAACTTGACCTCATAGAGAATCCTTGAAGATTTTCTCAGCTAAATTCAATAAATAATCTAACCCAGGTTTAAGTTAATGATCCAGACGAAAATCAAACAAGGAATCAACATAGAAAATCAAAACCTAATCCAAAATTAAAAGATAAAAACCCGTATACAAAACCGAGAGATAAACACGGAATTCAAATTCAAAATTGAGGAAAGAAAGATCAATCAATTCATCATCGCGTCACAGTATGGTGAAAAGAAGAAGAAGAAGGAGAAACCTGTATTTCTGCTGACCGTGAACACGAATCTCAGCTTGAAACTTGGATTTACAGGTATCAAGAGGATATAGTATGGTTGTGCTGAGAAGCGATCCAATAGCTCCAGAGGTAGCCTCGGAGATAGATTCCAAATCAACACCCATCTTCTTCTTCTTCTTCTTCTTCTTCTTCTCGCGAATCAGCCGTAGATAAAGTTTCCCAAATAAGAGAGGAATGAGATCATGAGAATGAAAGTGTTCGGTCTTGGGATTTTAAATAGCGTCCGAGTTGTTTTGTGATGTTGACGTCACTCGTTTTTCCGGTTTAGCTGGTCAATTGACAAATGTAACGAGTAAACCATCTTACCAAAGTCGGGCCACGTGGTTTTCATGTTTTCTAAGCTCCAGCCTATCATAGTGACCGCGTTACACCTTACATCTATGATTTACACGTAATGCTAAAGAATCAACATACATAATTATATATATACTAGATTAGGACCCGTGCGTTGCACGGGTTGAATTCATTAGTAATTTTTGTATGAATTTTTAATATTTGTTCAAATATTATTGTACCTTATTAATCACATATTGTATGTTTTTCTCGTAATAAATTTTAGTTTAATGTTCTATATTTTAAAATGTCTGAATTTAAAATATGGATAAATTTTTTAATTTTTTATTTAAATAAGGACCAATAAAAATCTTATATAAAGCAAGTGAAAATTTAAAACAAATACACCTGTTTCCATAAGATTTTTTG
Organism: Cardamine occulta; assembly: GCA_028015245.1. NCBI lineage: Eukaryota > Viridiplantae > Streptophyta > Magnoliopsida > Brassicales > Brassicaceae > Cardamine > Cardamine occulta. The sequence continues at coordinate 13,651,071 of CM051382.1, forward strand.
TTGTCCAAAAAATAAATAAATGTAGATTTGTTTTTACGTGATTTTCTTTTTTTTCTTCTTTCTCTGACAACATAAAATGGACAATAATTCTATATATTTTTAATTCAAGACGTAGACGTTGAAGTATATATGCTCGTTTGTGTTTATTCGTATGAAACTTGTTTTTTTATTAAGAAACGACACGTTGTTTCTTCTATATTGTAAAACAAAAAACACGACTCTTTAACAAAAAAAAAAGCAAAACTCTCTTCTACTCGTTCACTCAATCTAGTCTTTCAATCGATCTAACTCTCCTCCTCTCTCAATCATCTTCTTCTTCAATTAATCTTTTTCAATTCTCCACCTCCCGAGAACAACTCTCCACCGAGAGCAATTCTCCACCGCTTGAAAATCAAAACGCCCTATGGATATTGATGATTTACTTTGTCTTCCCAACCGTGAGCTCTACTTGCCGTTTTTAAACCACCCCCGATTATTTGGTATGATTCCAATATCAATTAGCTTGTGATTTGTCTTTCTTGTTTATGATTGATATCGCAAATCTCGCTTCATGTTTTTTTAATTGATATCGCCATTTCAAACATCTTGTAAAGTGTGTTAATTGATTAATAATACTACTTGTAACGTGTTTTAATGATTGATAATACTACTTGCTTTCTTTATGTTTCAATTGGAAAATTTTAGTTAAATATTGTCTTGTTTTGTTATGTTTTACTAATTGCAAAGCTCCATGTTGCTTTATCTACAGAACGTATGTTTTTAATCTCAAAGCTGTTTGTTGTTTGACTGATTTTCTTTGATCAACCTGTTTGCTTTTTGTTGTTGCTCCATGATTCCAAATCAGTTCCACCTGATGATTGCTTGGTTGTTTTTAGTTTGTTTTGTCGTTTTGATTGGTCTCTTGATGTCTGTTTAGTCTCTTGTCCATATTTCAGATTGAAATGCTGAGATTTGATGTAAAAAAAAATATTGTGTCTTTGTTTCTAAGATATTCTTATATTGAATGAATTAAAGTGATTGTAAAATTACTGCAGGTTTTCGTTCATGTATATCGAATGCGAAAATTCGCCACGCAGCTTCACATGCTGAAAGGTAACGACATTCCAAGTAGTTCTTTATTTCATTAATCTCTTCTTTTGATTTTTCTTCTTCTTTTTCGATTCACTGGTTTTACTTTCTCGATCAGCATAAGTAGCCATGTCTACACCTTTTGTGATATATTTGAATAAATATTTTATGGCGACGACACGTTGCACCACTCTACATTGATGTGAGCCTTGTATTTTTTCAGGAGTAAAAGATTATGAGGCACAACGTAGCGATTGTCAAGCTTTGTGTCGCTTTTCATTACAAATTTTGTTTCATCAGATCTTCTACGGTATGTAATGTAGCCAGCTTCACTGATAGTTGTAAGCGTCATTATAGGGCCTTGGAAATTTTTTTGTGCATTTATTATTTTCCATACACTTTCTCCCGCATGGTCCATGCATCATAAGTGTTTCAACCAATCGAAAACCTTCGGATCACTTTCTTTGTTTGGTAACTCGGATGTAATGAAACTATCAATATCTTCCGGAGATGGATTTTCTTTAGACTTGTGTAGCCACAAAAGTATATGTGCATGTGGAAGGCCACGTTTTGAAACTTCGATTGTGTGAACAACTGTGTATAAATTTTAAAATCATTAGTAAATATAGCTCAAGAAAAATAATTAATGGATATAGTTAATATTAGTACCTGCAGAAATGGGGCCGAAGAATAGTCCATTTTGTAGATCTGCAAGAAGTTCGTCTAACTTCATTTTAAACACTCGACATACAACATCTGGTCTATCATTTGCATGCTCGTTTCTTGCTTGCTCTATATGATCAGTCACCTCTTGCCACTTTGGATTTGCAGTTATAGTAATGAAAAGATCTGGATTTCCATACCATCTGCATATTGCCATTGCATCTCGATAATTCTCCGCCATGTACGCGGTCCTTTGTGAATGAAGAGGGAAGAATAATTCTCTTACCAAGTGTTTTTGAATCTGAATCCCCTTGATCAATTGCATCACATACATTGTTGTATAGGTCTGCTCTAAGCTTTGTCTGGTTATATTGATAAAAGTTCATACGTTCTTGTTCAATAGTAGTATATGCATCAACGATGTATTGGTGAAAAAGACGACCTGAACTAACTATTGTCCCTGGAGAAGATAATCTTGTATGTATCTGATATGCATAATACTCTCGCATAGTAACATATGATCTCTTGATTGCAGACGCTTGAATCGGAATGCTTTTCTCAATGTAGCCTTGCTCACCATATGGAAACAGCAGAAGGATACTGCGATTGTCATGTACAATGGATGTAAGATACTTATCCATTGAGGTTTATCCATTTTAGGATGCACTATAATGTCTCTGTCAGAATTTGGGATAGTCAAGTCACCCACAATAAGGCCCGCAATCTCATCTCCTTCTGGAATATCAAATTGTCTGCCACGCTCTTTATTCTTTATCAGCCTAATTGAGAATTCTTCACCTGTTCCCAATTCGTATCTATCTCTAGCGATTCTGAACACCTTAGCTAGCTTGTTGTTAATAACTATCATTTCAATCAATCTGCTTAGAATTTCTTCATCTAATTCATTCGTTTTTCCTTTTGCTAGTGCTTTGAGACGGTTTTGAACTTCGTGACATGTATCATATATGTAGAGCTGCGCAAAACGTGGTATTTCTCCTTTGTCCGTAGCGATGATCCAATTTTGTGGTAATTCTGACCATGCATACGAACAGTGTAAGGACCATCTCCTGAGTTGATATCGTAATCTATTTTCCCTCCCATAGATGTAAAAGCAAGCATTGAATTGTATGCTCTTATATTGTTTCTCAACGATGTTGATCGTGATAGTAGGTCATCTAAATAATTTGGAGGGTGTCGAGGTCGCGTGAGGACAACTCGTCCTTGTTGACAACAAATTGTAAATTTCAATGCTTTCCCAATCAGTTGCACCTTTCAGATTTCCAAACCAATGCATCACAAGAAGTACATGTCATCAACTCGTAACCATTATTTTTTGCTAGTTTTCTTCTTAGGCATCTGCGTCTTTTGTTTGCAACCTGTTTTCCTTGATTCTTATCAATATCTTCTCCGTCGATGTATTGCTATCAGAATTATCTTCAGTTTTAAGTAATTGTTGAGACATTATCTAGAAAAATTTCCGTATTTGAAGTTGATGGGCTTGATTTGTTGGTAGTTCGAACTACCTTTTTTTTTTGTTGTAAATCCTGCAATATATTTTTGTTACATAGAAGTGTAAAATTGTATATTTTAATAGGATAGAATATCAGTTCTTACCAATTTCTAAGCTGTGTAGTTGTAAGCTCGGGACCCTATATTTTGTAAAGTAATGTTAGGCTGGAATTTTCCAAAAATATATGTGAATTTAAAAGTGGGTTTTATACTTACACTTTGATTTAGTTTGTCGACCCATGTCTGTAATGTAGCTGCTTTGATCCGCTTATGAGGTTCTGCTATAAGCATCTTCTCCATTATAGCAATCTGAGCATCATTCATAATACGGCGTTTCTTTTTGTTATCTCGTTGTTTATCTTTTTCATTATTTGCGTATTTATCTTTGGTATTCATGTTTTGATGCCTCAGTTGATTCTCGTAATTTACACAATGCATGTTCTTCAACTATTTATAGATTGGATTATATTGTCAATTTTCTTATAGCTCTAGGTAATTATAGTGGACTATTTTTTCCTTTTGTTTGAAAAAGGAATGTGTACGCAGATTTCTTTTCTTCAATAGCTTTGGATTGAATAACTAATCATCCTTATCTTAGTAGCGTTAGTTATTTTTACTTTTTTAAATGTTATAAATATTTTTAAAAGTAACCATATTAGCACATTCGTTTTTTAATTGCTTTAATTTATGTAATTACTAATTTAGTATATTTTTAACGTTTGTATTTTAAAAAGAATATCCCTTTTCCTAAAACTTTATTTTACTTTCATGGTATATTATTACTAATTAAGTATATTTTTAACATTTATATTTTAAAAATAATATCCCTTTTCCTAAAATTTTATTGTACTTTCAATGTTTCATGTCATCTCTACTAATCTTTTTGTTATTCCTTTTAAATTTTTAAAAATTATTATATTTAGAAAATATAGTGATGTTATTTGTTTTAAGGGTGAGATCGATTTAGTTGATTTCACGTAATTATTGGGTTCTTGATATGTATTAAGATGAACATAGAGTTCCAAGCTGTGAATTGATAGATTTGACTTATTATCAAAATAAACCATCAGATTTTGCAAACCGCAATTGATGATTCTGGTATAATTGTAATGCTTGGGTAATTCTTGTGTTTTTTGGTATAAAGATTTCAGATTGTGAGGAAAGAATTTGTTATACGCAGGCGTAATGAGCAATCAAAATCAGAGTAATATGACTATATTCCTCCTATAATTAAGAAACAAAATTAAAGGATAAAAGGGTGAAAAGATAATAGAAACCAAAACTATAGTATAACTTTAGGTATTTCTCATTGTATAGTATATTAAAAAAAATTTAAAGCAACCTAACAAACTTGACCAAAAAAAAAAAAAAAACCTAACAAAACTTAGTCTTTAAAAACTATCTTATATAATAAGATTTAGACTTCAATTCGTTGTTTTTTCTTAAGATTGCCAGTTGGTTCTTTCGCTTCTTCGCAATTGTTTTCACAATTCTTGTCGTTCAAATTGGCTGAAGATAAAAGACAAAAAAAAACTAAATGTTAAGTTAACTAATATACCCTTATAATAACGCAAGCAAAAATTGGCATATCTTATATGTACCTTTTTGTGGTTGAGAATCTTTGACACTGTGAAGCTCTGATACGATCTTTCAAAATCCTTTTTCTTAATTTTTATTTGAATAAATAAGTTTCACCTACGATAGACTTCACACTTTTGGGAATCTGTGCCAACTCTTGTTCGTCCGAAGTTTTTTTTTAATCAGTATCAAAATTGGCTCAACTATTAGATAAAATTTAAGTCAGCACAAATATAATATATTTACATTATATATCATTCTTACGGATTCAAAGCATTGTTCCAAAGTGATTTTAGAACCATCTTCATCAAATATGACAAAAGTTGCAGTAATCTTTTCCATCGCCTACTATTACTTCAATTCTGAAACCGGAAGATAAATAATGAGTTAGTATCTGCAAAACTTAATGATAGAAAAATAATAGATATTATAATATTGTGAATAATACCTCAAAGCAATCCTACGCATTGTGATTTACCACATTTTTGGCAAGAAAGCGATGATTCTGACTTTGTTAACTTTGTTGAGCAACTTGAACACGATATGTAATTCCAACCTTTACGTGACACAATCTTGGTAATAGTTGCCTTGCAAACAAATTTCTTATCCTGAAATTAATAAGTTTGAAAATATTTCGCAATTATCTTAGTATCACTAACATTTAATAAGATATGCAGTAAATTATCAATTGAATGTAGTTGCATTACGAGGGACATCAGATGAGATAAACTCCCAAAGATCATTAATTGAATGTTGGGCTTGAATCTTTATTATCAATTGATTGTTCTTCATCGTATCTTTAGATTAACAATACACCCTCCATCGTATTTAAAGCTAAAGAGATACAATATAGATTTTAATTAATTCGATAAATTAAGTATCAACAAATAAGTAATTTTGAAACTAAAAAAAAACTTAAAATATACCTTTTTGAAATGCAGAATCAAAATCATGATTCAAATAGAATTTGGTTCCAGAAGATGCCGATGACAAATTGCACTTTGATACGTCTTTATCAAAACACTTGTCATGATGAGAACAATGTTATCACTTTTCATCCCACGATATTTATCTTCCAATTGTTCTGGTTTCTTCCCATATTGTTCTTGATATTTCTATTCAACCTGTTTATTCATTAAAAAATATGAACAAATAAGAGACACAAAAATAATAAGTAGTTAAAAGTATGATGAGAGTGCAATCTAAACGAAAAAAACTTACCTTTCTAATAATAAAGTCAGAGTAACCCTTCTTAGTTTGGTGTGGTTTGACTCTGAACATCTGTTTTGTCCATATTTTTGATATAGCCAATTACATCTATATTTAAAAAAAAATCAAATACACATATAAATATATATATAGAATATAAATTTTAAATTTAAAAAATCAAGAATGTACCATGTATAAATCTTCATTTATCTTTCAATTTAGCCAATACTCGTAATTTCAAGTCGAAATTTTTCATGAGCTATTTGGCAAAATTGTTGTCCTCTGAGGCTATTTTTGTTCTCTCGAGTTAATCTGATCATAAATTTATGATCGAGACTTTGTAATTCTTATTGCGATCTTGCAAATTGAAATTGCAAATTTCAATAAGATTTCCTACACATAATTGATCTCCAAACTTTTCAAGAAGGGAATGGTGTACAGAACCTTGAATAGTATTTTCCTATAAAAAATTGGATTAGAGTTAGATAATAAGTTTTTAAAATTAGGAAAACATATTTTTAATTTAATAATAAAACTAACCATCAAATAAAGTAAGAGGAAATTAATTTCTATGAGCTCATTGTTTTTTTTTCAGATTTCTTGCCTCCCACTTTTTCCGATTAGACGAACTACTGATGCACGGTATGGCGTTTTGTTTAAGCGATCCAATGTCAAATACTCCCCTTGTTGTTTAGAATTTCAAGACTCATTGTAGTTCTCTTGAAACCACGAAAACAATTAAATAAAAGTTTATGAACTGTTTAGATCTGTAAAAGTTTTTTTGGTTATGAATTTGTGAAGGTGTCAAACAGGTTTTATAGAGGTGGGAAATTAGAATTCCTTTTCCTTTTAGAATTGTATTCGTTTTCTAAATTTCTTTTTCTTTTTTTGATAATTCTATGGTTTTATTCTTTTATTTTTGATTTTAGGTTTTAGGATTAGGAAATAACTTTAAAACTTCCTTTTTCAAATTAAATGTTGTAAAAATATAATTTTAATTTAATTATAAACGTTTTTATCTTTTTTTTTACTTAATAACTATAGAGATGGAATAATAGAATTCCTTTTCCTTTTAGAATTGTATTCCTTTTTTAAATTTCTTTTTCTTTTTTTTGATAATTCTATGGTTTTATTCTTTTTATTTATTTTAGGTTTTAGGATTAGGAAATAACTTTAAAATTTCCTTTTTCAAATTAAATTAAATGTTGTAAAAATATAATTTTAATTTAATTAAAAACGTTTTTATCCTTTTTTTTACTTAATAACTATAGAGATGGAATAATAGAATTCCTTTTCCTTTTAGAATTGTATCCGTTTTTTAAATTTCTTTTTCTTTTTTTTGATAATCTATGGTTTTATTCTTTTTATTTATTTTAGGTTTTAGGATTAGGAAATAACTTTAAAATTTCCTTTTTCAAATTAAATGTTGTAAAAATATAATTTTAATTTAATTAAAAACGTTTTTATCCTTTTTTTTTTTAATAACTATAGAGATGGAATAATAGAATTCCTTTTCCTTTTAGAATTGTATCCCTTTTTAAATTTTTTTTTTTTTTGATAATCTATGGTTTTATTCTTTTTATTTATTTTAGGTTTGAGGATTAGGAAATAACTTTAAAAATTCTTTTTTCAAATTAAATGTTGTAAAAATATAATTTTAATTTAATTAAAAACGTTTTTATCCTTTTTTTTACTTAATAACTATAGAGATGGAATAATAGAATTCCTTTTCCTTTTAGAATTGTATCCCTTTTTTAAATTCCTTTTTTTTTTTAAGATTATGGACTACCTTTAAAATTTTCTTTTTCCTTTTATGTAATTTCCTTTTTTTGTTTTGGTCATTATCTTTTATTTTTTCTCTGATAATCTATGGTTTTATTTAATTTAACACGTGTCAAAATCTGATAATTTTAATTGACACGTATCACGATCATGCGAGTTACTAACTTTGAATCATTCTCCTTTATATAATAAGATATATATATATATCATTATGTATCTTATTTCCCTATTTTTTTTATAAGAACATACATACATAAATTATGTAACCTAAACAATAAAAATTTTCATTTTTTCTAATAACTAAAAAATATTACAAAATAATTGGATTAAAGTTCAAAACATCATTTTAAAATAATGAACGTGTTTTCTAACACATATTTGTTATTTTAATAAAACTATTTTTGTTTTGTTTTGTTAAAGGGTTTAATTAAACTAATTTGCATGACAAACATGATTTATGGATTGAGAGTTTTATTAACTGATGGTAGTAAAAATACAGCTACCATTTAGTTTCTAGACATTCTATTCAAATTTGGGCAATTGTCTATAGCCTCTTATAGGTTTTAATTTATTCAAATAACATTTTTTTTTTTTTGTAATTCAGAGGTTTCTCTGGGCCGAACCCCAGCGAAACCTAATATTATTCTTTTTTTCTCATTCTCTTAAGCTATTAAAATGTTGTGGAAGTGTTACAAGATGGTGAAAGTGCATACATAAGAACAATGCTAAAGCGAAATACTACTTACCAACAAAACAATTATTATTAAAAGGATACTAAAAGGATAGAGGGTTGAATCGGAGCACTTGAACAACACTGAAGTGAAATACTATGATTCTTTTCTTTTTTTATATGTTTTCTATCATAAGATGTGAGTCTAAATGAGAGAGTAAAAAGTTCAAAAATTATAGAGCAGAATATTTTCATTAAATTTTGATATAAGAAAATTTGGTAATCGCAAATTCATAATCTCTTGATACATTGTACATTCATTTATCTACATGTAATTGCAATTAATCCAAAGTTGGTTTCCACTAAATTCATGTATATAAGCTGTACCTAATTCACCAATAGTAAAAGACATATATATGTAAATGGTGAAATACAATATTTTTTTTGTTAAAAGAAATATACAACATTTTTACTAAAATATCTTATTAAAAACAATTTTTTTACTAAATACTAAAATGAAAATTCCTTCTATAAACGCGATATATATTGACAAAAGGAAATTTCGTCCAAAAAATAAAAACAATGTGAAAAAAATCCGTTTATACATTTCCCTCTTTTGGGCTTAAGACTCTCTTTCTCAATTAGAGTCTTTTGACTTTCTTTGAAAACGAGCTTTGACTAGAAAACACTTTCTCTTAAGAGGTTTAATTAGGTTTAAGTGGGATTTACTTCACTTTTGGATCTTTTTCTGCAACAGTATCTGTTTTTGCTGGGAGATAACTAGGGTTCCTCTGCAATCATCAAGATCGTGATTTCCCAATCTGAGACGCCTAGCCTTTCCGATTTGTTTCTTATCTCCGATTCTAATGTCGTCGAGTATATATCGAGCTCTCTTGGCTATGTCTCTAGATGAAGAAGATGATGTTCCGTTGGATATGCCAGATCTACCAGTGTACTGTTCAAGCAAAAACAACGTTCTGAGTATCATTGGGCGGGTTTTAAACCTAGAGAAGCAAAAGGTAGTCAATCTGATTTTGGATTTGCCCAGGAAGTGGCAGCTTTACGATAGGATGAGAGGAATAACTTTATCAAATGAAAAGTTTCAGTTTATCTTCAAGTATGAGCAGGATCTGGAACATGTTCTGGAAAAGGGGGTTCACACTTACAACGAGTAGACGCTAGTGATTGAGAGATGGGTAGAACACCCGCCACTACATTATTTGCAAAATATCATGGTTTGGGTTCAGATGAGAAACATTCCGGTAAATTACTACAATGTGCCGGCTATTACTTGGCTAGGGAAGCTAGTGGGGCATGTAGAGGAGGTTGTACTAGATACGGAAAGGTCTCAGCGTCAAGACTTTGTTAGGATAAAGATGAAATTTGATGTTTCTAAGCCTTTGCAGAGAGCTAAAATGGTTAATCTCCCGAAGAATGGGGGAGCGGTTACCATTAAGTATGATTTTGAGAGGGTACAAAAGAGATGTTTCACTTGTCAATGCCTGACACATGATCAGACGACTTGCCATGTGGCACACAAAAGGAAACAGAGCAAAGATGAGGAAGCTAAGTTACAATCGAAAGGAGTGGTGGCTCCAAAGAAGAAAGTGATAACAGAGGCTGATCCATTATATGGAATTGTCGAAGATCACCAAATAGAAAGCTGCCCCATCACCGGGAAGCCCAAGATTGATAAGACGGTGGTAGAAGGGATGAGACAATACTTGTTGATGTCTGAAGGATCAGAAAGACTAGTTCGAGCGGAGAGGATCAAAGCATCTTTGGAGGCGCTCAAGAATGATCCGATGGGCCAGAGAACTATGCATAGACTGGAACCGGGTCCAATGGTATCTTCTGATATGAACAAAGGGAAAGGGTTAGTTTTCGACTATGGAAAAAAGGACCCAAATCCTCTGATGGTTGGGGAAAGAACTAGGACAAGATTCTTTATGGGATATGCGATTATTGCTGGCAGTTATAAACCAAGGATTTATGGGGGACATAAATCCCATCCGATGGGAGTTTTTGACAGATTGGGAGAACATGTCGTTAGGTCTGAAGCTGAGTCGGGTCAAGAGATTTCGACGGTTAATGAAACATACATATTCCAAGCTGTTTCTACCGGAACTAACTTGATCAAGAGATACAAGCGAAAGAGACCAGGCAAATTCCAGTGAAAGATAGTAGGTTTCAAGGAGCAAGGAGCAGTGATTTTAGAGAAAGAAAGGGAAGTAGGCGTCGGTTCAAAGAGAAAAGCAACGGATGAGGCTAGCCCAACATCAAAAGTCGATAAGCGCATAAACAAAGAAGTGGTCCCAATTGAGGGATCGTCTAATGCTTAATGAGCATTCTCAGCTGGAATTGTCAAGGATTGGGACGGTCTTAAGATTTGGTGATTCCGAGGCTCAAGGAAATGCATAAAAAGTTTTTCCTTGAGTTGTTGTTCTAAATGGAAACAAAAACTGTAGAAATATTGTTGTAGATATTCAGGAATGGCTTGGCTATGATAGGGTTTTCTCGGTGGAGCCAGTTGGGTTAAGTGGTGGTTTGGCTTTGTTATCTAAGAAAGGAGTCCATGTAAATATTATTTTTGGCAGATAAGAACTTGATTGATATTCATGTACAGTTTGGAGCTTTAGATTTCTTTGTTACGTGTGTCTATGGAGACCCTTATTCGGGGGCTAGAGCTAAAGTCTGGGAATGGTTGTTGAGGATTGGAGTAAACAAAAAAGAAGGATGGTGTATGCTAGGAAATTTTAATGATATCCTTCATAATGGAGAAAAGCTGGGTGGACCGCGAAGAGGAGACTCATCTTTTCAGCTTTTTAAAGACATGTTGAATTGTTGCCAAGTGGATGAATTACCAAGCCAAGGAAATAAATATACGTGGGGAGGCATGAGATACGACAAATGGATTTAATGCAGATTAGATAGATGCTTCGGGAACAAAGGTTGACACAATCTTTTTCCAGCGTCTAACCAAACCTTCATAGAGAAGAGGGGATCAGTCATAGATATGTCTTGGTCAGGTTAACAACCACAAGGGATTCTTATAGAGGAAGATTTCATTTTGATAGAAGATTCTTTAATAAGCCTATAGTAAAGGAAGCAATAGTCCATGCATGGAATGACTCTGATCATAGGAGGGGGTTTTCAGTATCTGAGAGATTAATGAGATGCAGGCAAGCTTTAAGCAGATGGAAGAAAGAGAATAACATAAACTCATCATCTCGAATCACTCAATTACAAGAGGCTTTAGAAAATGAGCAATCTTCAAGTAGACCGGTGACTACAGCATTGTTCCATCTGAAAAAAGATTTGGCCTTAGCCTACAGAGAAGAAGAAGATTTTTGGAGGCAAAAGTCACAATAGAAGTGGCTAAACTCAGGGGATAAAAACACCAAGTTTTTTCATACATCGGTTAAGGATCCTAGAGGGAAGAAGAGGATCAAAAAGTTAAAAGATGTTAATGGAAACTTGCAAAGGGCTGAAGCCTCTAAAGGAGTAGTGGTTGAGGCATATTTCAAAGAGCTCTTTAGTTCTACAAACCCTGATGATTTTAGGGGTATATTCTATGACTTTACGCCTAAGGTTTCACAGGTAATTAATGAGGATATGATAAAAGAAGTATCAAAGGATGATGTGAAGGAAGCAGTTTTTGCAATTAGAGCGGCAAGTGCTCCTGAGCCAGATGGATTTATGGGCTTCTTTTTTTTTTATAAATACTGGCATGTCATAGGAGATCAAGTAGTGGATGAGGTGAGGAATTTCTTTAGGACTGGAGTAAATGGAATTACACGCATCTCTGTTTACTCCCCAAGATCACCAATCCGGTTCAGATGTCATTCCTTAGGCCGATAAGCCTGTGTTCAGTCTTGTACAAAACTATATCCAAGATTCTGGTGAGAAGACTTCAGCCTCTCTTAACGCAGACAGTATCCTATAATCAGTCGGCTTTGTGACTGACAAATTGATCTCGGATAGTATCTTAGTTGCTCATGAATTAGTACACTCTCTCCATACTGATTTGATTATCTCCAAAGAGTTTTTGGCAGTCAAGTCAGATATGTCTAAAGCTTATGACATGGTTGAATGTAATTATCTGAGAGCTTTGCTTATGGCGCTAGGATTCCACCACAGATGGACTCATTGGGTTATGTACTGTGTCACGCCGGTCTCCTTTTCGGTTTTAATCAATGATCAGCCTTTTGAGATGATCACACCAGGAAGAGGTTTGCGTTAGGGAGATCCTTTGTCGCCATTTCTATTTGTGCGCTGCACTGAGGGTCTCACACACTTGATGAACATGACAGAAATGCTTTCATTGCTGGAGGGTATCAGATTCAACACAAATGGACATGCGGTACATCATCTACTATTTGCAGATGACAGCCTCTTCATTTGTAAGGTGAACAAGGCACAATGCCAAACTTTAAAAGGATTATTGAAGGTGTATGGAGATGCCACATGTCAAAGTATTAATCTTTTTAAGTCATCTATTACTTTTGGTAAAGGGATTGAGGAGGAAAGTAAAGAAGCCTTACAACAGCTGATGTGAATTTTTTCTGAGGGTAGTGCGGAAACTTATCTGGATTTACCGGAATACTTCAGTGGGTCTAAGATCCAGTTACTAGACTACATTAAAGACAGACTAAAAGCGAGATTGTCAAGCTGGTTTTCAAGATCCTTATCCATGGGTGGCAAAGAAACTCTCATTAAGGCGGTTGCCTTAGCTATGCCAGTTTATGCCATGAATTACTTTAAGCTTACCAAGACGACGATATCAAATCTGACTAGTGCCATTTGATTTCTGGTGGAATGCGGTGGAAAACAAGAACAAGATCCACTGGGTTAGCTGGGACAAAATGTGTTTACCCAAGTAGAGTGGAGGACTTGGCTTCAGAGATGTACAATGCTTCAACCAAGCGCTTCTTAAAAAACAGGCGTGGAGACTAATCTAAGAGCCAACGTGCGTTTTTGCTCAGGTAATGAAGAGTAAATATTTTCCAGAAGATGATTTTAGTGAAGCTGGGTTGGGAAATATACCATCTTATGGCTGGAGAAGCATTCTTCATGGAAAACATATTTTGTTCCAAGGTCTATCAAAACAGATAGGAAATGGGGAATCTTTTATGGTATGGATGGATCCCTGGCTTTTTGACAATGGTTGGCGAGGTCCATATAGGCGACAAGTTTCTTTTAACCTGCAGTTGAGAGTCTCTAACCTTATGGACGTGGAGAGAAGGGGGTGGAACGTCAAGTTACTGCACCATTTGTTTATCTTTGAGGACATCCAAAGAATTCTGTCCATTAAACCGGTACTTGGAAAAGAGGATTTTTGGGTTTGGGATCTTAATAAAAGCGGGGATTATACGGTGAAGTCCGGGAATTGGCTGGCAAATCAGATTAACAAAAGGGATATTATTCAAATGGCTGAGTTCCAACCGTCTTTGAACGGCTTAAAAAGCAAGGTTGGTCTTTAATTACTGTCCCTAAGATAAAAACCTTCTTATGGCGTGTTTTGAGTGATGCTCTCCCAGTGGTGGATCTCTTGAGGATTAGAGGATTAGTGGGAGATACGAGATGTTATATATGTGGTGTGGACGAAGAATCAATCAACCATGTGCTGTTTACTTGTACAGTGGCTAGGCAAACATGGGCTTTGTCTCGTTTCCCTTGGCCAAAAGATGGGTTTAATGAATTCTCGGTGCACTCTAATTTCTATTACCTCCTCCAAGTGAGCAAGAACGCAGCTATTCCTCTTCCAATTAGAAGGCTCTTTCCTTGGATATTATGGAGAATCTGGAAAAACAAAAATACATTCCTCTTCGAAGGTACTCAATTCCATCCCTTGTACACTAGAAGAAAGATTGAATATGATGCAGAACAATGGGCACTGGCCCATATAGTAAACCAAGAAGCAGATGAGCAGGCCGAAATTGCTGGAGCTGGTAACGTCCTTTGGATCCCTCCGCCTCAGTCGTGGTTCAAATGTAATATTGGATTGGCTTGGTCTAAACAAAAAAGATTGTTAGGAGCAGCTTGGATACTGAGAGATGAATAGGGGTCGGTTCTTCTACATAGCAGAAGAAGCTTTGCAAATATTGGCACCAAGATTGAGGCTAAGTTGTGTGTGAAGGTTTGGGCAGAAGAATCGATGAGTGCGCACAAAATTAACAAGGTTATCTTGGCATTTGAAGCCGATGAATTGCTCGGAGCGTCGAATAGACCAAAAGCTTGGCCATCCTTTGCCTCACATCGGATGGAAATATTTGTCCCTTTGTCGACTATTAGTGATTGAAAATTTGTTTTGGAATCTCATCCTTCAAACATAGGAGTTTCTCTCATTGCTCATTCTGCGTCTAGATCGTCTTTTATGCTTTGAGAATGAAAGACCTTTTGCTTCTGCTCCCTGAAATTGTTAGTTAGTTTTTTCTAACTCTGGCTTTTGATAAGTCCATTTTTGGTGGTTGTGTGATTTTGTATACACTAACCCGAAAAGCCTTTGTTCTTTTAAGGCTCAGTTGTAATCGTTCATTTTATCTAATATAATCCCAGATGTAAAAAAAAAATAATGTAGAAAGAATATTTTTTTCTTGTCAATGCGTTAAAAAGAAACAGTGCTGGTTATTACGGAAATGCCACTAGATAAACACAGACAAGTAAAAAAGCAAGGCTTTCTATTTTCCGCCTCCTTCGTTGCAATCGTCACCGCCACAATTCATCCAAGTTCTAGGGTTTTCTTAGGGGTTTTTAATCCTCGCTTCTCTACCTCATTCTCAATCTCCAGTTTAGGTTCGCGCTAATTTCTCGTTTCTCTATCAAATCTTTGATCTTAGGTTAGTTTTCTTCTCATTGATGTATACTCTTTCTATTGCTATGTAGGATTCTGAATTCTTCATATTCTTCACGATCTTGCTCTCTCTTGTTGCTCACGTTCCTGGGTATTCTAAATCTAGTCGCGATGTTTCAATCTTGTGGCTGTTCAAAGATCCTTATTTGTTTCCAAGCTCTATGTACTTAACCTTGCGATTGTTTATCTTGCTTAATGTTAGTTTTGCGAATTCAATTTTGATTTGATGCAGTTGCAGTTTCAGATGGCGAAAAACATCCCTGGTGCGGATTATTGTCCTGGTTCACCCAAATCTGTACGAATCGTTGTGCTTGGTGATAAGGGCACTGGAAAATCAAGCTTGATTGTTGCTGCAGCCACTGATTCTTTCCCTCCTAACGTCCCTCCTGTTCTACCTGATACCAAGTTGCCTATTGAGTTCTTCCCTGATGGTATACCCGTCACCATTGTTGACACTTCCTCGAGGTATATCTCCCTTACACATGTTTTGACATGAACAAGGCCATTGTTTAGGCTACTTAAAAGAAAATAAGTATCATATGTTTAGGATATTTAAATATAAATGCACTGGAAAGGATACTATTAGCTCATATGATATCGTTGTTGACAACTGTTTAGTTCCGAAAAGAAGGATTTAGGATATTCATGCTTTGGCAGCTGTGTTGATGTGCTTGAAGTTTAATTTGATGTTTCTGCTCGTGGATTCAGGCCGGAAGATAGGGACAGGGTTGCCGAGGAAGTGAGGCACGCGGATGCAGTGGTTTTGACATATGCCTGTGATCGATCTGAGACTCTTGAACGTTTGAGTACATACTGGCTTCCCGAGCTTCGGCGATTAGAGGTTTGCTTTTCCTCTCTCTGTTTTTAGTTTTGTTATGTCAATCATAGAAGGTGTAAAAATTTAGTGGTGACCCAATCTTTTGCTGTTTCTTATTTGGGTTGTGATATTTTTGAACAGGTCAAAGTTCCTATTATAGTAGCAGGGTGTAAGCTTGACTTCAGAGAGAACAATAACCAGGTCAGCCTCGAACAAGTGATGTCACCCATAATGCAGCAGTTTCGGGAGATTGAGACTTGTATTGAGTGTTCTGCTCTGAAGCAACTCCAGGTTACATGACTTCTTAATTTCTTTTGAGATTTAACATTTTTCTTAGCTTAAGCTAAGAAACCCATGTTGGTCCAAGGTTTCTTAGGCATGTGCTTGCAGCTTGCCTTACTAAGAAATTTCAAGGAGGCTAGATGTGCTAAATTTTTGCCTCAAAGTGGATATTTTGGTGATTAATTTGGATATTTATCCGAGATGAATTTGAAATGCTTTCGATGGGAATTATAAATTATATTCCAGGCTTGAATTATCGTACTAATGGAAAAAAAAATTCCTGCAGGCACAAGAAGTTTTCTATTATGCACAAAAAACTGTCCTTCACCCTACTGCACCTCTGTTTGATCAAGAATCCCAGGCATTAAAGCCCCGGTGCGTAAGGGCCTTGAAGCGTATCTTTATACTCTGTGACCATGACAGAGATGGTGCTCTTAGCGAGGCTGAGTTAAATGATTTTCAGGTTCTTCTATTTCCTCTTTTCGTGTTTCGTGTTTTTGTCATTGAATTGGCTTAGGCCTATCCTTCATATTTTTAAAAGAAGCTTTGGAGTTTATTTATGTATCACCATGGCGCACCTAATAGTTGTTTCAAAATAGGTCAAGTGCTTCCATGCACCATTGCAGCCTTCTGAAATTGAAGGTGTTAAAAGGGTTGTGCAAGAAAAGTTGCCAGAAGGTGTGAATGAAAGAGGACTAACAGTGACCGGGTTTCTGTTCTTACATGCACTTTTTATCGAGAAAGGGAGACTCGAGACGACGTGGACTGTACTTAGGAAGTTTGGGTATAATAATGATATAAGACTTGCTGAAGAATTGCTTCCGCCTTCATTATTCAAGCGAATGCCCGATCAGGTAAATTGCAGAAATAGAATCCAGTTTTGGCTTCATTATAACGAATTTTTGTTTTGGATATTTTCAGAAGTAAGAATTTTGGATGCTTATATTTCTGGAATACAGTTATCTTACATCTCACATCAACTTGCCTTTCTTGGCATTGTGTTCATTTTTTTTTTGTAGAGTGTTGAGTTGACAAATGTAGCAATCGAATTCCTGAAAGGAATGTATATGTTGTTTGATGACGATGAGGTAAGTTCCTTTCTTTACTAATGGCTTAATGTTTAGTTGACAAATATAGTTCTCACACTGCATATTCACTTTGCAGGATAATAATCTGAGACCTCAAGAGATCGAGGATCTTTTTTCAACTGCACCTGAAAGGTACTTTTTACACCTTCAGAAGGAAAATAACGTGTAGTTTTGATTATGGTAATCTCCATTACATTTCAAAGCCATGATAAATTGTGAATTGCAGTCCTTGGAAGGAAGCTCCTTATGAGGATGCTGCAGAGAAAACTGCCCTTGGAGGCCTATCATTTGACGCTTTCCTGTCACTGGTAATTAGTACTCCTCTTTCACATGCTCAACAACATAAGGAAGCATTTCTTGTGAATGCTCATGCTTTTTTTTTGTTTCATTTTCCTTTGATTTTTTGTTGATTGACAGACTAATATGTCATACAATTTTCTCTGTTAGACATAATCTTTTATGTATCGAAGTTTTATATTGCGACATATTCATTTTATCATTGGTCTTTATGTGGTTTTTCTGATTGCTAGTGGATTTCTTATCTGGACTAAGTTTTACTAAGTTGTTCATTAAACCAATTCAAAGTTTATACATGTGCTAATCTTTCAATTTTATCCTTGCAGTGGTCATTGATGACACTATTAGAACCGGCTCGGAGTGTGGAAAATTTGATTTACATTGGATTCCCGGGTGATCCAGCGTCTGCCATTCGTCTTACTAGGAGAAGACGTTTAGATCGCAAAAAGCAACAGAGTGAAAGAAAAATTTTCCAGTGCTTTGTTTTTGGACCCAATAACGCTGGAAAATCTGCATTGCTGAATTGTTATCTTGGAAGGTTAGTCATGTTAACTTGTAGGAAAACTTGTTGCATATCCAAAACACACACAGAAGAGAGTATTATCTTTTCCATGTTTTTATACATGGAGACGTTAGCATATTGTCAGAGCAGAACATTTTCCTCTCCATCTGGTTTTCAGTTATGTCTCTCTATGATGTAGGTCATATGCTGATAACCAGGGATCAACTACTGATGAGCGCTATGCAGTAAATATGGTCGATGAATCTGGGGTGAGTCACAATACTTATGCAATTTATATCATTATGTGTGTATGCGCATAAATTTATGTGTTTCATTATGGATTTATTTTTCCGCGCAAGTAAATCTCCAATGTGCATAATACCGAACAAGAATGACAAACTTGAGTTTTATTTTGGGGACTCTAGCTAGACATCTTGATGAGTTCTTAAGGGTGCATACCTGTTATTTTAATTAAAGAGTCTCAAACAAAACTTTTCAGACGTGCTTCTTTTCAAGATATTGAAGATGCTAGTTGGTTATACATCTTTTGGCATCCTTCAAGGCTGTTTTCTCTAAGTTTCTTTATGTAATATGGTCATTAATCTGATATTTGCAAGTCTCTGAGTGTAGGGTGCAAAGAAAACTCTTATCATGAGGGAAATTCCAGAAGATGGAGTTCAAGGGCTATTTTCATCCAAGGAATCCCTAGCTGCATGTGACATAGCTGTCTTTGTGTATGACAGGTATATTTTTGTGCTTTTTCATTCTTTTCTGTTTGTGAGTAACACAACTGAGTTCATTGGGCTTAAGTGTCTGATGTGCATTGATGAGGCTTTAAGTCGCTGATTGTTTATTTCTTCTCTAGTTCTGATGAGTCGTCATTTAAGCGAGTAACTGAGTTACTTGTAGAAGTTGCAACTTATGCTGAGGCCACTGGGTATGAGGTCCCTTGCCTGATGGTTTCAGCAAAAGACGATCTTGATTCATTCCCAATTTCCATGCAAGAATCCACCAGGGTAGAGTTCCTATTTGTCTCTTGAGTCAATGATAATATCTTGAATAAACTTGTAAGCACTTTTACTTATATATTTCAACCACATTTTGCAGGTGACACAAGATATGGGAATAGAGCCTCCGGTATCCATCAGTTCCAAATTGGGGGATTTCAACAACTTATTCCGCAAAATTTTAACTGCAGCACAACATCCTCATTTGAGTATTCCAGAGACCGAAGCTGGAAAAAGCCGCAAACATTACAACAGGCTAATGAACCGCTCTCTTATGGCTGTTTCAAGTACGTTTTCTTTCCAAGTCTCTCACAAACAAACAAACTCATAAAAAAAGCTTTAGATTCATGTTGGGTAAAATTTAATATCAATCTCATGATTTGTAAACAGTTGGAGCAGCTGCTGTGGTCGTTGGGCTGGCTGCATACCGTGTGTATGCCACAAGGAAGAGCTGTTCTGCCTGAGAAGATTGAGAATGTACAATCCAATCTCTCGAGGTGCAAACGTGGAGAAGATAGCAATCTCTTGTTCTGAGTTTGTTTACCATTCCCAAGTTTTAACCAACTGGATCGAGATTACTGTTGTTTTAGAACTTTAATGGAAATGGGCTTTTGATGTAATGGTTAAAGAAGATCTGTAGGACACAAATATTTAGGGACGAGAAAAAAAAAGGAGAACATTACTCAATAGACATTGTTGAATTTCTTCAATAAGAAAATAACTCTCTTTGAACACTAACTAAAAAAAAGACAAAAAAAAAATACTCTCACGTATGATCTTGTTCTATCGAATGCAAGTTACATACAACCAGTGAACCAGATTTCGAATAACTCTATTGATCATACTTTAGTTAACAGTTTATCGATCTTTCCTGTACTTTTAGGGCTTTTCAGTGGTGGAACTATTCTTGACGTCAATCTTCATGGCCAAAACGACCTCCTAGGCTTTGTGCAGTTGATAACTAACTGAGTTCAGCCGGTGGCTTCTAAACTATCTCTAGGCTTTGTTGCAATGGAATGTTTGTTTTTTGGGTCTATGGCTTCTAAAATATCTCTTATGACCTCTGTGGCTCGAGATATTTTGTTTACCGGCTCACCAATGGCATTGCTAGAAGTGACATTTTGCTCCAGTCTCCTGCATCAGACAACAAAAGTTATAATACCAAATACAGCTTCGAGTAAGGAAGAAAGAATGAGATGAAGCTGGAAACTTTCCAACTGGAGATCTTGTATTAGTAGCATTCTTGATCCTACAACAAACAATGTACCAATGCGTTTTCTTGCTAATAGGACTTTACCTCATTGTTTCTTTCCTTTTTAATTGTTGGTTCTATGCATTTCAGCCGAGATCTAAATTTCATAACATATATAAAAACCATAGCACAAGATCTCAATGGAGTTACAAATCCAAAACAATATGAAGATAAAAAGAACAGACACAGAGATCCTATTTTGAAGTTTTAACAAACGACCTGAATGAAAAAACAAAGGCTTTCACAAAGACGGTGAATAAACATTTAGAGGAAAGGCCACCACTACTATTGTTCCCTCCTGGGCATATCGGTGACGAAAGAAGAAGAAGAAGAAGGTCGCATCGCTACCAAGGATGGTCTTCTGTTCTTGAACTTCAGTGGACTCCACACTACTGTCTTCTTCTGCAAAGCAACCACTGTCGGATGGCTCGGTTTCCACGAGCTGCCTCCTCCGCCAAGAGGGCTCTTCATGAATCTCGTGCTTTTCGTTGCATTTGGAGTCACCAGATTGTGGTCTGGAGAGAAAAGCTTAGAGTATCTCGCCTTTCTCATATCACCACCTCGGAATGATATAGAAGGGCGTGATGGAGTTGTCATGGACGATGATGATGGTTCTGGTCTTAACGTTGCAATTGAGACTCTTCTTCTAGGCATTAAGGTTTTATGTCCTGATCCAGTGCCTGATGGAGTAGGAGCTGGTCTGAATGCGATGGAGCTTCTTCTTGGTTTCATTAGAGAATTAATGTCCATGGTTGATGATCTTCTGACGCTGTTATTATTCTCTTTGAATGTTGTGTCTGAGAATCTCTTAGAAGGAGCCTGAGATGGTTGTTGGGGCATGAAGTTTGTGATTCTTCTCAGTGGCATTCGCATTCTTGTTGGAGCCAAAGGCGGTTTTTTCTCTGTGATTGTTGGTAGTGTCTCTCTCATTTGTCTAGATGTTGTTGTTGATGATGCACTCGCTAGAGCTCGCGTCTCTTGCTTGATTCTGGTTTTTCTTTCTTCTGCTAGTTGAAATTCCAGATCTCGAACCTGAATCATGATTTAGTTTTTTAACTGTTAGAAGAAGACCACACTCAACATATTGAATCCATTAGTATAAGCGGACTACCTTATCTTGAAGTCCTCTGCATATGTGTTCTCTAGCAGTGAGGCGTAGCTGTAGTGACTGTACATTGTCCTGCAGCTTCTTCGTTTCCTTTTCATCATGTTTCATCTTCTCGGACTGTTAATTGTTATAGAGCAGACAACAAAAAAGAAATCAGCTTAGAATATGTTAAAGCATAGATGAATTAGAGTTCGAAGAATCACTTTACCATTTGTTTTAACCTGAGGAGTTCAAACACATCTGCCTGTTTCCGGGCAGGTCCACTTTCGATTCCCCGGACTCTACTTGCAAAGTTTAAGGAGCAAAGGGTCTCTCCTAGATCCGCGGAACTCGGGCTAATCTGGACAAACATTAATGTTTTGCAATCTCCACCTGTATATGTCACAATGAAATCGACACACCATGGAGATTAAAAACAAGATGTCATATGAATCATGTGCCCAAAAAACGAATAGGAAAAATGTTACTTTACCCAAAGAGTTTTGCAGCATATGGGTGAGCTTTGAGTTTCTGGAGTTGCATAGAGAGGAGGGAAAATATGTCAAGAACATTAATCAGAAAATCTCATATGAAAATGTCTTGACAAAGGGGAAGGAAGAAGTGAAAAACCTGTAAGGAATGTGGCTTGTTTTTGATGCAAGGGCAGAAATAACATCACCGAGTGCTGAAAGCGACTTATTGATAAATTGAGATTCTTTCAGCCTTTCGCCTTCAACTTCTACCTTTCCTACTCGCTCACTGCCAGCCAAGTCCACTAACCAAAGATGGCTTCTGGTTCTTTGACCATTGATCAAATTCTCTCCTTTCACTGTCACTCGCAGCAGGCTTCACACAAAGACATCTCTTATTGTCATAAAGTATGGAAAAGGTTTCGACTCATATGATTTTAGTTTCTAAAGTCTCTTTTGCTTACCAGTGAGAGCGGCTGCTTTGCTCGTTTGCAGCGGTTGATCCTACAGATCTAACACAATATCCTTTCTTGAGCAGATCCCAGACTCCATCTGTATTGTAAACTTGAGCTTCAACTAATCCTGGGACTTCCTGTGTCCCTTCTGCTGATTGCTTAACTTCCAACCTTCATAAAACATAAAGTTATTTTGGTTTTTGAACAAGAAAGAGAGGAACTAGGAGGCGATTTATTCTACTACCAATCAGTATAATGGATAACCTACTTTTTAGGTGGTTGGTTTGAGTTATCTACCAAGAGATCCCTTATCTTCTCATTGTAAACCTCCAACATGCTAACAAATAGCTCAAACTTCATGAGATGACTTTTGCTTTCGGAACAGCGAAAAAGTTCTTCTAAGGTCCTATAGTTCACTCCTCTATTCTCTGGTGTTCCTTCCATTGTAAATGTCTTGCCAGTTCCAGTTTGGCCATATGCAAATATGCACACATTAAAACCATCTAGCACCGAAGTAACTATAGGTTTCGTCTGTGCAAAAACAGTATCTGCAAAAGAGGGGGTACAGTCAGATCAGAAGACTCATTCGTGTAGTGTTCGAAGAGCAAAGGTTTCGCCAAAAAAAATACACAGATAACGGGTCAATTTACCTTGGCCATCTTCGGGCTTAAACACATGGTCAAACTTAAAATGCTTCTTGGAAGAATCAGATGAAAGTATTTGTAGGTCGTTATCCTGTGTTGGATCAAACTCAGCTACAGAAGCACATCCATTTGCTATTTCAGCTTGGTTTAGAGGTCTGCATCTGCAAAAGACCCTGATATTTCCCTTGAGCTCGATCACTTCATTGTATAATCGTTTCCTCTCTGATGACTCTTCCAAGTACTGCTTTTTCAAAGTTCCATTCTCAGTACCTGACATTCAACACATTGACGCATATTAGTTACAATCAAAGCAAACAAGTTTAGTATTAAAACAGTAAGGTACTGACTCAGAAGCTGGAGAGCCCTTGACATTTCCGGTTCTACAAAGGAACAATTCTTGATTTCTTTCACTTGGTTGGATACTGACACATGTTCATCCTTCAAGACCTATGAAATGAAGTGGAAAAGGGTGAATATAAAACACCAGCAGAAGGAAAGGGACTGAAAGCAAATCGATTGAAAATTCATAAAAATCACTTCATTTTGAAACAGCCTCCAAGTCACATATTCCTTATTATTGCAATCCAGAAGGAACTGTTGTAATTATGTTATTCCAGAGGAGGACAAAGAGAGTAGTAGTACCTTAATTTTGTTACTCAAATCAATAATTTTCTGCAAAATTGGAAGTGTTGGTCCATTGGTTGGAGAAATTTCTTGGGTTCCACTTGTAGCAGAATCCTCACTTTGTTCCACTATTTCAGCAAAATGAGAAATGCATCACATCAATCTCAATCAAAGAAAGCAAGCGAAACTAACACATGACACAAAGAGCCACTTTTATTCTACTTTTTGACTGAGTTTAAGATTCACGGGATGAGTTAGGAACCCAAACCTAATTCGTCGAAAATAGAAATAGAACCAAATCTTTCTGAATTCCACATAAAATACAAAGACCTAATCAGATTCTCACCACACAGATATATCTAAAACAACCAGTAATCTCAGAAATAAGGGTTTGAGATATCTACAATCAATGTACAATCAGAGACTCCCAATTGAACGAAAACTCAATTTCACTTATGAATTCTCGGCTAAATTCAAAATCCACAACGCGAAAATCCTTACCAGAGTCGGAATTGTGATTATCGGCAGAAAATTCCTTCAATTCACATGACAAAACACCATCGTCGTACATTTCTTGATGTTGATCTGAAAAAAATCCGCAAATGATGAGCGAAACGTTGATTTCTCATCAAAGAAAACGAATCAAAAACACAGATCGATGAAGAAATCATGAATCTGTAAGCATAACTAGAATTGCGACTATAGAAATGAGTATATACCTCCTTCCATGGCGGATCTGATAAAGAACCCAAAGAACTAGAACACAAAATTCTGAATTAAGAGAGAAAGAGAGCAAGAGAGAGCGAGAGATTGAGCGATTGAGAGAGATTGCGAACGAGTGTAGGTGAAATGGTGCGAATTTGAATTTTAGATGGATAAGAGCCGTTGGATGAAAGAAGCTTTGTAACGTCTATATTATATTACCATTTTTTATTTTTTTTTCATTCATCAAATTCAAAGAGGAGCGTCAAAATACGTATCCAGATTCGGGGTCTACGGGTTACCGGAATAGATCCTAAACCCTTTTTTAAAAGGAAAGGATAAAAGTTTTCAAAAATTAAGAAAACCCCCTAAACTTTTAATTTCTTTATTAAAAACCCCCTGTTTTCCAACTGTTTGAGTGAAAGTCTACTTCAATTTCGTCGAATTTTCTCGACATCAGGATTGCCAAAGGCTTGGCCATGGCTTCTTCTTCATTACCAAGCGGTTTCCATGGCTATCTCCACAGTTGTTCGTCCTCCACCACCCAATTTTTCACGCGTTCTCTCTCTTGCGGCTTTGCTGTTTCTACCACTTCGAGATTAAGAACATGTGTCAAATTCGAAAAGTTTCAGGGGGAGCCTCCTCTGGAACAAACCACATCAGCTTCTACTTCCTCTGCTTCTACTTCCTCTGCTTCACAGGAACTACCATTAGAAGCTCAAGACCAACCAGAAGAAGAAGACGATAGGTTCAGTAAACTTTCCATTTGTTTGATTACAGTTTCTGATATGGGAATTGGGTTGTCTTCTGTTTTTTGTTATCGTTGTGAGTAATTAACCATTGAATTCGGTTCAAAGTTGACCAATTTTCTCAGTTTCTTTAACATTTTTGTGTGTCTATAGGAACCTATGGCTAAAAATGATGTCTTTTGTTTGTTACTGATTTTCAGCTGTTTGCCTAATGATTTGGTGGGAGCTGTTAGGCAGTCAGGTGAAGCAAGTGCCTCGTTTGTGAACTCTGGAGGAACAAGAGCTAGTGTGAATAAATCTGTAATCTTTGCTGGGAAAAAGAAAGAAAGAGATTTGGTATTTGAGCTACATTCACTAGATTCTAAACTTTGAAATCTTGTAGGTGGAGCTCTTAATTCCTCAGCTCCAGTTCTTAGACGATGAAGGTGCACAAGCTGAACTTTGGGAGCTTTCGCGGGTTTTCTTGGAGACACTCATTAAAGAAACAGGTTGTGAGGTGAGTGAGCTAACAAGTTTGTGAAACTTGTTTACATGATTCAGTTGACCGATTCATTCAATAACTCCTAGTGTTTGTGAAATATTGTTTCCAGAGAGTTAAAGCCGTATTTCCAGATGCTGGAGCTGCTGCATTGCTAAAATATCGGTGGAAGGATGCAGCTTTTGGATTTGCTAGGTTAAGTTTGCTTCATCTTGAGAGCTTGATAGTTTCAACAGAGTTTGTGAAAGGGAGGGAATACGCAGTCATGTTTGTTCTTGTTATGCAGCTTAAGTGACCGGAAACCAGTGGAGAAAGAAGATGAGATCATTGTCATGGTTGTTCCTGATTACCAAATGCTGGAATATGTTGAGAAAATTGCAAAAGGGCTTGCTGATGACCCGGTAACTAAATCTGTCAAATCTTAATTTCGACTTTACCAAGAACCTTTCGTTCTAACATTTAAAAGACATTTCTTTGTGTTCTTTCAAGCCAAGGCCTCTCATTATGTGGAACCCTCGTCTTATAAGCGAAGAAGTCGGGGTTGGGTTTAACGTGAGAAAACTAAGGCGTTACTTCCTAAGGTAAATTCCTTAATGAGACTTGACAAGGTACTTAACATCAATAACTGTTTTTCATTTTATGTTTCTCACTTTGGCTCTTGTAGTTCTTTTACTACGGTTTACTCCATGAGACCTCTGGCTGCTGGTGCTGTTTTCAGGTGTTATCCTGGGTAAGACTAAGACTTCATTTTTCTTATTTGATTAAGTCCTTGTAGATGCTGTTTTGATATCACAAGCTAATTATCTTTTTTACCTTGGTTAACTTATAGTCAATGGAAGGTCTTTTATGATGCTAAAGACAGACCAGGCCGGTATCTACTTGCCAAAGAACTCATCGGTCGTCCTGATGCTGAGGATCTTGAGGTCATTACTAGATTTGATTCCTATGTTTTTCGGGTTGAATAACTCTTACATCGTGAAAAGGGTTGGATGCAAACGTTTTCTTTTTGCAGATAATATATGGGACAGTAGAAGAGAAATCAGATGAAGGGACATCTTTATTGAGTCAAGCTGCTGGAATTTTCTCATCCATAAACAGGTTCATGAAATCAATGTAACCAAAGGGTATATACTGTTACATCATAATGAATGAATATAATACAAACTCGTAAAGAGTTCTGTTCTTCTGTACTTCAATGAACCTTTCTGGCTCAGAGATATAATCCTAATCTGCCCAAAAGCATACCTAGAAATGCAGATACTATGAACGAGAGTTGATCAAATCTATTCTCTTCTGTTACATAAAGCTATGGTGAGACAACCTCAAGGAGATCTTTGCATTTTTATATGGTGTTTGAAACTTTGGTAAATAAGTCCAAGTCCATGGATACTGTAAGGAGATCTTTGCATTTTTATATGGTGTTTGAAACTTTGGTAAATAAGTCCAAGTTCATGGATACTGTTGATAAGGATCAAATAATAATTTTCTGAAAATGGTAAATCCATTGGACATTTTGATAAGGATCAAATAATAATTTTCTGAAAATAGTAAATTATCCACCTAGAGAAGTGTGCCTAATATGACGTAAGCAATCATGAGATTACATACTATAGTAATATGGTTTTATTATGGTATATAAGCTGTTTAAAACAATGGAAAACAAGATTAACGTCTCTCCCAAATTCTGTGGTTAAGAATAAGTGTTTATTCGATACTCACAATTCACAAAATTGAAAATTCACATATTTATGCTCTTTTTTTTTGTCTTCAAAGTTTTATTTATTTGTGATGTCATTGTTTTAAGTTGAATTTTTTGTTGTAAGCAATCAGTTTTATATCGTATTCCTTACCTCATAATTTTTCTCGAGAGAAAAAAATGGAATTTTCTTCTCCGGCACAACGTCGTCTCGAAACCGTTCGATCTCACCTCGTTTCTTCTCCGGCCGACGATGAAACCTCTCTCTTCCTCAACGCCACCGCTTCTGCTTCCCCTGGTGAGCCACCTGAATTAGCTTGAGTCCCCATGTTTTGTATTTAACACTTGATTCCTTTGTTTTGAGATTGTGAAAGCTTCAATTGTTTTCTTAGAAGGTAGCTACAGTGTTGTGCTTCCAGAAAAGCTTGACACTGGAAAATGGAATGTCTACAGGTATAAAAAAAACACTCCTTTCTTTGAGATATTGTTGTTACGTAAGTTTATGTGATTATGATTATCATGGAAAAATTCTCGTTTTTTTTTTTGCTGTGTCAGATCTGCAAAGTCACCTATGAAGCTCATTAGCAGATTCGATGATCATCCTGAAATCGGGACTTTACATGAAAACTTTGTGTATGTTTGATTACTTCTTTGAGCTTGTTCAAATTGATTTACCTTAGTTTGTGACCTTAATGGCTGAAATTACATTTTCTGGATTCAGACATGCCGCTGAAACATATCCTGATAACAAGTATCTTGGTACCCGAGTTCGACCTGATGGAACCATTGGAGAGTGAGTTTAAAACTGTTCTCTTGCATTAGATTGTAACTAACTTTTGTACTGAGGTAGGTTTAATATTTCTGTGATATGCTTTTTTGAAGGTATACATGGATGACATATGCAGAAACAGCTGTTGCACGAGAAGCCATAGGTTCAGGACTTCTGTTTCATGGAATTAACCAAGTAAGTTTTACTCTAATTTGAATGTGTTCTGTATAAAACTAATGCAATATGAATTTCAACAAAGTTCTAGCTTTATCGATCCATATGTTGTGATTTGCTTAAGAAGTCTTCATTTAATGGAACAGGGAGCTCGAGTCGGACTCTATTTTATCAACAGACCAGAGTGGTTGGTTGTGGATCATGCTTGTGCAGCATATTCATTTATCTCTGTTCCTTTATACGATACACTTGGTAACCCATCTAAATTTCATATCTTTTGTTTAATTTTTGTTTTTGCAAGCTTTGTCTCTTCTTAATATGATTTTTCTGGTTACGCAGGTCCAGACGCTGTTAAGTTTGCTGTGAATCATGCTACTCTGCAGGCTATATTTTGTGTACCACAAACTTTAAATACTGTAAGTGTGTTTTGGTTTGTTAATCTTATGAGAATCAGTCCAAGTCATGGCTTGTGTATTTGTTTAAACTTTATATTGCAGCACTTTCATTCTTCTTTAGTCATGGCTTGTGTATTTTATTTTTATTTTTTGGAACTATGCAGTTGCTAAGCTTCCTAGATGAAATCCCATCCATTGATCTTATTGTGGTATGTACTTCTCCAATGTGTAATTTCACTGTAAGTTAGTATATATATATATACCGTGGTATCATTCACTTATACATCTTTTTTGCACTGTGAGAAGGTGGTGGGAGGGGCGGAGGAGAATTTGCCATCACTTCCTCAAGGAACTGGAGTGAAAATTGTATCATACCAAAAGCTATTGAGTCAGGTAGCCTTCTACATTTAATGTTATATTTATGAATGATTATTATGTGATTCCAACAGTAAATGTCTCTGTTCCTGTAATGATTTTTGCTTGGTAATTTTGGTGAGACTTCATGTTGCTACTGATTTTCTTTTTAGGGTCGCAGTAGCTTACATCCATTTTCCCCTCCAAAGCCTGAAGACATTGCAACCATATGCTACACTAGTGGAACCACAGGAACACCAAAGGTGAGTTATTTCTAGTTCCTGAATTTTGATGTATTTTTCGTATTCTTCTGGTTGAATTGATACTGCATGAATCACTTTGAAGCTAAATACTTCACTATATAAAAATTTTCATATGTTCTTTGTTTCCAAGGGTGTTGTGTTGACTCATGAAAACTTGATCGCAAATGTCGCCGGTTCCTGTCTGGAAATAAATTTTTTACCTTCTGATGTGTGAGTTGAACATTTCCCTTCAGAAGTGACATACATTTTGATACTCTATAGTCTTATATTTTCTTATAATAGGATAATCTTTAACTCAGATGTCTTCTATCTTTAGTTACATATCATATCTTCCTTTGGCGCACATTTATGAACGTGCAAATCAGATTTTGGGGGTGTATGGTGGTGTTGCGATCGGTTTCTATCAGGGGGTATGTAAGCTCATATCTTGTGATTTATGAGATGAACTTGTGGTACGGAATCAGACTAATTTATATATTTCTTTGACAGGATAACCTGAAACTGATTGATGATTTGCTTGTGTTAAGGCCAACAGTATTCTGCAGTGTCCCTCGCTTATATAATCGAATATATGATGGGTAAATCACTCTTATGGCTCCCATGTGATTGAGTTACTACTAGAAACTGTCCAATTTTGTGGTTCTATGTGCTAACTTTAATCCCTACAGAGTTACGAGTGCTGTACAATCATCTGGGGTTATGAAAAGAAGACTTTTTCAAGTTGCTTTTAACTCAAAGAAGCAAGCGATCATAAATGGTATTGTCTACTAATAGAAACAGTTAAATGTGAATCAAGTATATATATACATGTGTCAAGCTTTCTGCCTTTTTTTCTTTTTCTCATGTGTGGTTTCTTTAGGCCGTAATCCGTCTCCACTTTGGGACAAACTGGTCTTCAACAAAATAAAAGAAAAACTTGGTGGACGGGTTCGCTTCATGGGGTCTGGTGCTTCTCCTTTGTCACCTGATGTCATGGATTTCTTGCGAGTGTAAGTTTTCTTTTCGGTTTTTCTTCCTTGATTCTACTCTCACTGATTTCTAAGAATATGAAACTCTTGTACAACATTGTAAATCAACGAAGAAAATATGGTCTTTGGTCATCATGATGGACAGATGCTTTGGATGTTCGGTGCGTGAAGGATATGGTATGACCGAGACTTCTTGTGTCATAAGCTCTATGGACGAAGGTGACACTTTATCTGGCCATGTCGGATCCCCTAATCCAGCGTGTGGTAAGCAATGTACTATTTTTAAAGACATATTATATATCAGAATCCAAATATTGGCAAGACCTTTGAATCTTATGACTGGTTTTTGTGTTTTGAAAATGCTTTTTTCAGAGGTAAAACTTGTGGACGTTCCTGAAATGAAATACACATCAGAAGATCAACCACACCCACGTGGTGAAATCTGTGTAAGAGGGCCAATCGTTTTCAAAGGCTACTACAAAGATGAAGAACAAACGTAACACATTTTCCATTATTATTACTTAAGGCTCTGGTTATGTGTATAGATAAGTAGACATGAATCTTGACACATCTAAATGAGCAGGAGAGAAATTATTGATGGAGATGGCTGGCTACACACAGGAGATATCGGGTTGTGGTTACCTGGTGGTCGCCTCAAGATCATAGACAGGTTTTTGTAAATCGAAACAGTCTTGGTTTTTCTTTCTTTGCTGGAAAAAGAGTTGAAATGTTTCAATGTTGATGACAGGAAGAAGAACATATTTAAGTTAGCGCAAGGGGAATATATAGCACCAGAGAAAATCGAAAATGTTTATACCAAATGTAGATTTGTTTCTCAGTGTTTCATATACGGTAAGCAAAAGACTCTGCTCCCTACCCACACCAACACTTGTGCTATTTCTCAACCGAGCCACAATGTTTCTATTTGTAGGTGATAGCTTCAATTCCTCTCTAGTAGCTATTGTTTCAGTCGACCCAGATGTTATGAAACATTGGGCTACATCAGAAGGCATCAAGGTACTATTTCTAACTCAATGATATTATTTTTCTGCTGTTTTTTTACAGCTAATAGCTTAATTTGTTGCAATCTTTTCTTGATGATTGCAGTATGAGAATCTAGGACAGCTCTGTAACGAACCAAGAGTGCGAAAGGCTGTTCTTACCGAGATGGACAACGTTGGAAGAGAAGCTCAGGTGAAAACAAAACTTGAAGTTAGTAGTCTCACCTGTCATTAATAAACAACAATTTAACTCAACAGTTTGTGATAATACAGTTGAGAGGATTTGAGTTTGCAAAGGCTGTGACTTTGGTGCCAGAACAGTTCACCTTAGAAAATGGACTTCTGACACCCACACTCAAGGTATAATAACCAACAGTGTGAAGTTAAAACCGCGATGAAATTTAATTGTTACTTACATATGGAATCTCTAATTCATGTGTTTTGAATTTATAAACAGATAAAGAGACCTCAAGCAAAAGCTTACTATGCAGAGGCAATATCCAAAATGTATGCAGAAACCGCAGCCTTGGAACCAATACCTTCTAAACTGTGATGGGATACATTACTTAAAAGTTTTTGTTGTATTACAAGGGTAATTCTAGAGCTGTAGAAGATGGAATTGGAGGTAGATTCATAATAAATAGGTCAGATTCATTATATGTAATTCTTGATTATACTATCAAAAATAAAAGAAACGGAGTATGGTTCTAATCCTGAAATGGAGGATGTGTGGCCGTAAGTCTAAGAAACCAGTGCAGGTCTCTACAGTTTTGGTTTAGTTTTGCTTTGGCTAACGCTCGTAAGGCTTCTCCTTGTTAGTAGGACAAGCAAAAAAAACTATTTGCATAACCAAACCTAAACCATGAAAATAAACTAAAAATAAAAATTTACTGGTGTCGTAGTTCCGAATCATATCCCAAACCAAAGACCGGTTTATGTCGTTACAATTGTTTTCAAGTTGTACAATCAGTTACTTCAAATTATTCATATCAAAATCTTAAAATTTGTATGTAGTTTCATTGTAATAATTTATTTGGTTATGATTTAATTGAAATATTTGAATTTTAGATTGAATTTTTTTTGAAAATTAGTAATTAATTTAAATTTTTTTAAACAATAATAAAAAAATTTCCGTCTTCAGGATTCTTGGTTGTATATCAGATTGAGAAGTGATACGAGGAGAGTTCATAAGTTCAAACTTATCATTTAGTCCTAGCATCTTTAGCCAAAAATCTCACACAATCAAAAATAAAATTGTTTCTATTCTTTTAGAGGATCCAATGAATCGAAAAGAAAATTAAGATGATTTCTTTAGACAGATTATTTCTCATAACTAATTTGTGAAAATATCAAACAGTAATATATTAAATTATACATTTTAGACAGATTTGAATATGTATATTCAAGATGAATTTGTTTCCAAAATAAAATAAAATAGCCAACAGCCAAACGACGCGTAGTAAAATAAGTCAGCAATAATAATATCACCTTTTTAGAAGATACATTATAGATATATGACAGACAGTTTTGAATATGTATACTAAAGATAAAATTTTTCAAAAAATAACCAACATTAGAACGACGCGTAGTAAAATAAATCAGCAATAATAAAATCTTTTTAGAAGATACATCATACAGATATGACATACAGATTTGAATATATATATACTAAAAGATGAATTTTCTCAAAAAAATAACCAACAACAGAATGACGCGTAGTAAAATAAGTCAGCAATAATAATAAAATCTCTTTAAAAGATACATTATTCATATACGCAAAATATAGTATATACATCATATAAATGTTATATAAATAATTGTTTCATGTTTGACTAGAATATATAATTTAGTGTATTGCTTTGATTTTCTTCAACGTATCATCTTCTGAATTGACTAAATAGTTTGTTATATGTAGTATATATAAATGTAAAATATACAGTGTAATGTTCATTACAAATTTCACAGTACAATATACAACAAAAGGATGAGAAATCAGTTCTAGTCTTTTTTTTTTAAAGGTATGTGCAAAAGAAAAAATTTCAATTTTTCTCTGTCATTAACATAGTGAAATTCTTGGTATTTTTCAAATATAATCCCGTGTTTCCGTTACTATAAACCCTAAATGAAACTCAAAAACAATCTAACGGTGGATATATAGAGAAGCCACGTGTATGTTTAGGATCACATAACCACAAGCATTAGATAAACAGAGTGAAAAAAAAAAAAAGGAAACGCTAATTGGCTAACAAGTCTCAAGTCGTCCTTTTATTCGAGTTTCGCGGCAACGCCTCTTCCATCTCTCTCTCTCTCTCTATTTCATCTAAAATCCTTTTTTCCTCTCTCTCTCTCTAAAACCTCTTTCGAGTTTGTCACCGATCTCTCTTTTGGCGAAAGAAGTTTTTTTTTGAGCTTTCTCTTCTCCGTGTAGCTTTCTATGTTCTTCATCGTTAATTCTGTCTGAGCTGCTTGATTTGGTGAGTAGATCTTCTGATTTAGGGTTTTTAAAAAGGTTTTAACAAACTATTTGAGATTTTTGAAACTTCACTTTCGGATTTGTGGAGTCTAATTGAGATTCGTCGATGCAATTTTTGATTTTGCAGAGTTAAATTTTGGTTGATTATATTTTAAATCACAAAAATCTGAAACTTTTTGTGAAATTTATATTTTTCGGGTCTCAACGAATTGAGAATTGGTATCTGAATCTGGGTCTTCTTTTGAATTCCCAAAGTTGATTCCGATTTGGATTTTTCGTGATTCTTTGTAAGTAAAGTTGTTGTCTTTCTAACTCGCAATCGATCTATTGATCTTCTTCCCCTGTGGTGAAATTTGAATTCGGGATTTTGTGAAGAGATCAAAATTTTCTCTATCAATTAATGTCGAATCTATGGGTCAGATCAGTTTCCTTAGTTTCTAACTGTTTAAACTTTCGTCGGAATCACTAAGCAGAAGAATCAGCATATGGCGCCTAGTAGGAAGTCGAAAAGTGTGAATAAGCGCGTTACCAATGAAGCCTCTCCAGGAATTGGGAGCTCCAGCAAAACTAAGCAACGAGTGAGTTTTGTCTTCTTCATTAACCAATCTTATTTGGGATAATCAATCACTTGAACCATCTTTTTACGGCTCTTTTTTTGTATCTTCGTTTCTTGAAAGCTGAATCAGATGTATCATTTTGTTGATTACGGTTTTTTCTCATCTTAGAAGAAGAGATTGACTGACAAGCTGGGACCTCAGTGGACCAGAGTTGAGCTTGAACGTTTCTATGAAGCCTATAGGAAGCATGAGAAAGACTGGAAAAAGGTAAACTATGGTTATGTGAGTACTTTTTGAATCTTTTTATGAATTCAAAGGTCTTCAGACTAGCTCTTTCCTGGAAACTGCTTAGGTAGCTGCTGCAGTGCGGAGTAACAGGTCTGCTGACATGGTGGAAGCGCTTTTTAATATGAATCGGGTATGACTACAACAATGTCTCACAAATGGCTTCTTCATTCTAACCTTAGAACTACATTATGCTAAACTTGAATGCCTTTCCATTCATTTGATTTTGTCTTTTCTTCCAGGCATATCTATCCCTGCCTGAGGGAACCGCGTCTGTAGTTGGGCTCGTTGCAATGATGACTGATCATTACAGCGTCATGGTGAGCAGTTTGTATTTTATAAGGCCTAGAACACCTTTAAACTTTATGTTAAGATTACTTCCTGCTTGAGAATTCAGGTGGAAAGCTGAAAGCGTTATTATTGTCTATACCTTGTTTAGTCGATCACATTAGGAAATTCTAGTTTTATATTTTCTTGAAAACAAAGGAGAGATATAGCTAAATTAATTGGGTCAGATTGTCTGTTTTGTAAAGTTGTGTGGTCCAGTTGTTAAATGCTTATGGAAATTTTTGTAGGAGGCGAGCGAAAGTGAAGGAGAAGGCCATGATACTTCTGGAGTATCAAGGAAACATCAGAAGCACAAACGTGCTAAAGTTTTGTCTACTGATTTTCGAGAAGAAGTCATTCCACCACATTCAATTGCACCAGCAGTAGGATGCCTCTCATTTTTGAAGCAGACACAAGCTTTTGGTACAATCACTATTTTCTGCAAATCATTTTCCTAAAATTTCTGGTTTCAAGATGGTAAAACAAACGAAAAAAATTGGTGGGCAAATGAAAAAATAAGTAGGCTTTTATCGTAATTTTGTAATTCACAGCATTTAAATGAATATGAAGGGTAACCATGTCTTGTGGAATTCTGTGGCAGTGTACAAATACAAGTAAATGAATATGCTCAAGAATGTGTAATTTGTTATTTTATTTTTATGTAGTAAGAGAGCGACGTGCCACTGGGAAACGAACACCTCGGTTTCTTGTACCAAGTGATGATACTCATGATAGAGAAGATTCTCCTCCACCAAGTAAAAGAGCCAAGAAACTACTTGACTCCAGTGATGGTGATAATGCACGTGTTTTAGCATTATCATTGGCAGAGGCATTGAGAAGGGGAGGAGAACTCGATGACACGCCATTCAGGCTTGGGAAAACGGTACTTTATAGCTCTATAAATTTAAGGTTATCAACATATCTTTTTCATGTTGTCATGATTAATTGAAAAATACATTTCTACTTTTTTGCTTTTGCTAGTCACAAGCAAAGGAAGCTCAATCCAAGCACCATGATAGCTCCGTGTTTGAGAATCGGGTGAGAATAAGCCGAGAAAGGAGGCATAAAAAGAGAGCTCGTGGCCGAGATGAAGCAGAAGGAAATGATTCTGATGAAAGCAGAGAAGCATACAATGCCAATGAGGGACTCGGAAGTAAACAACAGAAAGGAATGGTCGATGTTGAAGCCTCAAGAGGTAAATATTCACTTGATAGCCCAGAAAAAGGAAATAAGAAACCTCTTTATGGAGGTAAAGCCAATGATAAGTTAACGTGGGAAAATATTAAAGGTCCATTGACAGTCCCTTTTTAGTTTTTTTAATAGATCATAGTGATATTTTGATTAGTTATCTATACTACATTATCTTATTTAACTTAGGGGCCTTCGTCTTTTGTGACTGTTAATATACCAAAATCGGAAACTTAGTGCTTGTCTTTTTTTGTGTAGATGAATTAGAAGCTCTGCAAATATTGGAAGAAATGGCTGCTTTAGGGCATCCGGCTGGTTTGATGGAATCAGGTGAGCATCAAATGGTTTTATATTATGAGTTTTTCCCATTGAGGATGTATCTTGTGTGGGTTTAGAAAAAGAGACCCTTTAATAAATATATACCTTTCACCTTTTCACATCAGGGTACATCTCTTTATTTATTTCTACTGTATTGTGTTAGATCCAGAATCATCTGCACAGTTGGAAGAAGAAAGAATAGTTAACGACGTTGATGAGGAATGTAACACTCCGGAAACTGTACCCACAAGCCATCACAGAGTAAAAGTAAAACAAGCAAGACCAGAAGATAGAAAACTGAAGCCTGCGCAGGACTCAGTTGATGGTAATGCTGTTTCCACAGGGGAGCTTCGCACTTCAAGAAGATTACGTAAACCAAAGGTTTGCAAGACCTTTTTATCTTTGATTTCCTAATCATCTTGTTGATCCTCTGTGCATCATTTAGCTATATGCAAATTACATTCAACTTCAGGTGCTAGGTCTTGAAGCTTCCAAAGATTCTATTCAGAGAAAGTCTATATCTAAAAAGGTATTTGAAAATCTATATATCTGCAAAACCCGCTTCTCTCCTATGTGCTTATTTGTTTGGCTTGGATTTTGTCTTACTCTGTGATCTGTGATTGCTCGTCCAATATGCTATTTATGGAATCCTTGAAAAATTCTTGCGATCAAAGAACTCTTAAGTAATTTTTGTTTGTGCGTCCTCTCATGATTTTTGTTTATCGCATTGCAGGAATCGGCTGAAGATGATAATTTGATGGCTCTGTTCAAAGCAAGACGTTCTAGTCAAGGTCCAGCAAAACAGCTGAAAACTGCAAAGACCTCGGAAGAATCTTCTTCAATTAGTGATAAGAAAAAGACTGAACCGGATGCAGTAGTGTCAGCTAAACAAGTTTCAGATTCAGGTCCAGCGAGTTTGCCACAGAAACCTCCAAACAGGCGTAAGAGGAGTTTGAAGAAAAGTTTACAAGAAAGAGCTATATCTTCTGAAACCACTCATGAAAAACCACATAGTTACAAAAACAATTCAGAACATGAATTATTAGATGAATCGTTAGAGGTGAGTGTCTAACTTCATTTCTCTATACACGCATCCAAAATCTGGTCTTTTATTTGCTTATTCCTTTTACAGGAGAAGGTTTCGACTTGTCTGTCATATCCGTTGGTACGTCGATGGTGCATATTTGAATGGTTCTACAGTGCTATTGATTATCCTTGGTTTGCAAAGATGGAGTTCATTGATTATCTAAATCATGTGGGGCTTGGTCATGTTCCAAGACTTTCTCGTACTGAATGGAGCGTCATTAAAAGGTTTGTTAAAGTTCCTGTATATGTCACTGGAAATGGACTAAGAATATATGTAAATGTTGGAAAAGGTTACTCATTGCGTATTTTTTCAGTTCTCTTGGTAGGCCTCGGAGGTTCTCTGCGAGATTCCTAGATGAGGAGCGGGATAAACTCCAACAATATCGTGAATCTGTGAGAAAGCATTATACAGAGGTCCGTACAGGTGATAGGGAAGTGCTTCCTACAGATTTGGCTCGGCCTTTATCAGTCGGGAATAGAGTCATTGCCATACATCCTAAAACACGGGAAATTCGTGATGGCAAGGTTCTTTCTGTGGATCATAACAAGTGCAAAATTTTCTTTGATGAATTGGGCGTTGAGTTAGTTATGGTAAATCTCAAACTATATACCAATCCCGTTGTCACGATTCACTCTTTTCCATTCTTTCCCACTTTATTCACATCTCAGATGATCTAACAAGTCGTTTTTGACAGGACATTGATTGCATGCCTTTAAATCCATTGGAATACATGCCAGAGGGTTTTAGGAGGCAAATCGATCAGTGTTTTTCTATAAGCAAAGAAACACATCTTAACAGACAGCCAAACTCTGATGGATCTGTTCTGTTGCCTCCTTCTATGCTTGAAAATGTCAGCTTTTCCATGAATCCTCCTGAGAAACAGGTAAACAAAGATGGGTGTTTGACTTGTGTGTCAACGCTTTGATATTTTTCTTTCTTTCCGTACGTTTTTGGTAAACTCTGTGCATAATTCCATAATTCTCTACAGAATGATACCAACGGGCTAAGTTTGCATGGTAAAGTGTTAGCAACCAACACTACTACTGATCAAAATATTGCAACCAATAGCAAAGCAAGAGGAGCTGATATTCAACGAGCTCGAATGCTGCAGTATACTTCGGATGGGCAGGTAATGAACCTTTAAACTTTGTGTCCCCTTGGAAACTCTGCCTTGAGATTGATCATCTCTGCCTTGAGATTGATCATGTTCTACGTATAGGATTCTTTTGTCTGTCTGTATGCTTAACAAAGTATATCAGTATGTTGATTGCTATAGTAACAGCTTGAGAAAATTGTTTTAATTCTCCTGTCATGATTCTGCATTCCAGGAAATGGAGCCAGAAATAATTGAAATTGTAAGTAGTTCAAAGTCAATGGCGCAAGCAATGGTGGATGTAGCAGTGAAGGTAGTTATAATGTATCTAGAGAATTCATAGCCTTTAAAATACAGAGAAAGTCAAACTCGTACAACTCTATTTTTTGTTAACTTGTTGTCACTGTTTGATTTTTAGGCTGCATCGTCGGTGAAGAAAGGTGAAGTCACAAAGG
This sequence comes from Cardamine occulta, assembly GCA_028015245.1. NCBI lineage: Eukaryota > Viridiplantae > Streptophyta > Magnoliopsida > Brassicales > Brassicaceae > Cardamine > Cardamine occulta. The sequence goes on from CM051382.1 coordinate 13,690,260, forward strand.
ATAAAGTCCAACAAGCTTTAAACTCAATTGGCAAACATCAGCCTTTAGATAAGCATCAAGGGCATAGCAATGGGAGCTTGGATCATCATCATCCCTCAAACAAAGCAGAGGCGATGAATAATGGTTTCATCTCACAGGACGGATCAGGAAAAAACGAAATGCAAATGCCTTCAGAGCTTATCACCTCTTGTATTGCATCTTGGCTCATGATTCAGGTAAATTAAAAGAAACTTGCTTGGACTAACGAAACTCTAGTCTAAATCAGGAATACAAAGTTTTCACTTGATATGACCATTTTTGTTATGTTGCTGCAGATGTGCACTGAGAAACAATACCCTCCAGCTGACGTGGCTCAGTTGATGGAGACAGCAGTGGCTAGCTTGCAGCCACGGTGTCCCCAGAACATGCCGATCTACAGAGAAATTCAGACTTGTGTGGGATGGATCAAGAATCAAATTATGTCTCTTGTAAGAACATGAAACAGTTGAGTCCTTTATTAATTAATCTGATAAAAGGATATCAGATTTAACTGTTTGGATTTAGTTTAGTTATAGTTAGTTAAATAATTGAACAGCTCCAGAGGCTCTTGGTAAATTACCATTGATTCTGTAACTTTGGAGGTGTTTTTTTTTTTTGTTCTCCCTCAGTTTTGTTATCTTCTCTATTAAGGCTTTAGAGAAAAAATTTGTAGCTGAAATATATCCCAAACAGGTATTTACAAATATAGACCATTTTAAAAAGAATCTTCTAACAATTCCAGTTAAACATTTTCTCTCAGAAATTTAATTATGCTACACTATTAAAATCTATAGTATAAAGCCTAATAAATACAGTATGACTTAATTATGATGCACAGTTTTTTCAAGATGATGTGTGGTGGTGATTGATGATTGAACTGAAATATAAGTTTTGAATGGTTGCAGTGGACAAAAACTGTTTGCAGATGAACTGCTTTATATTTATCATTTATAGAGTATAGTTTTTGGTGGTATGGGTAGGGCTGGGCAAAAAACCTGCACCGAAACCCGAACCCGACCCGAAAAAATCTAAACAAAATCCGACCCAAAGTTTTAAAATACTTGAACGGGTCCTAAACTTCTAAACCCGAACATTCCGAACCCGAACTCGAACCCAAAGAGATACCGAACATATTCAAAGTCTCAAACTATAGGTACATAATAATAGTATATTAATAATAAATATACTTGTAATATCCAAATGCTTAAAATATTCAAATATTTTAGACTTTTTTTAGTATTTCAGTAATTTTTTGGTAGATTCATGTAAATACACCAGGTTTTTTTAATATTTTGAGTACTTTGGATATTTTAAGACCAAAAAATAACTAAATTAACTAAAATCTCTGAAACTTTTTACTTATATTTGTGAAAATATAACCAAATTTTATTCAAATTTAACCAATCTTATTATTTTTTGTTAATACTTCGGATATCCAAACCCTATCCAAACCCGATCCGAAGCTATGAAATACCTGAACGGATCATGTATCCTAAATCCGAACACCCAAAAAATTTGAAATATCTGATCCAAATCTGAACGGATACCCGAATGTCCAACTTGGATCGACTATGTTTGGACCACTTTTGCATTAAAATAATTTTGGTCTGCTGTGATTGTTGTTCGGTTTAGAAATAGGATGGTCAGTGTCTAGTGGTTTACTCTGGTAATGGTTGTTCGAGGAAGCCCAATAATCAAAACTCCGAAACCCAACTTAAAACCCTTTACCAAAAAAAAAAACTGAGCCCTAAAAATTTAAAATTGAAATAAATCTGGGAATCCTCCATAATTCGGACCACTGAGAACGGACGTCGAGGTCTCACTTCCAAATTCGGACGGAAAATCGCCATTGGCAGCGTTTGAATTTGATCCCAAAACTGACGAAAAGTTTCTGGTTTACCAAAAAGTGATACTCTTTTACTTGTCAAGTCTCAGTAATGGCGGATTTCCAAACATCAACACAACGGGCCAAGTGGATTTTCACTCCCCAGAAACTCGTAATCCTGCTTCACTTTCTATCTCCATTCTTCTTCGTCTGATCGCTTTTTTTTTATTTTTGTTTTCCTCTGATTATTTGGTCTTTATAAATTTTGGAATTTGCTTTGATTGCATCATAGAGATTACCTTCTTGTGTGTGTTTCTTCTGTTTGGGCTAATTTGAAACTAAATCGAAGTTAATTGTTCATTGCTCAATAAATAACTTTGGAATATTGTTTGATGGGGTTTTTTTTTTCATCTTGTTAGATGCAAGAGAGTCGAATTAGTCGAGTATTTGGATCAAAAAGTTTGCTGCTTTATTATGTGTGTTATTATTACTTATTGTTAATTTCTTACTACTTGTGTAGATATTTGTATTGCAACTTGTAACTAAGATCTAGTGTTGTCAATTTATCATTGTAGGCTGAGAGATATAAAGCTGCTAACCATAGGGCAGTGCAAATGCTGGAGAAGGTGTGTTAAAAGTGTTGATATGGAACTTTAGTCTCTATTCATCATAGATTTTAAGTTTAACTGATTCTTATTTTTAGTGTGGAACAACCCAAGTTGAAGTAAATGCCAGTGGATCACTAACGTATCCTAGAGATAAAGTTGATGCAGGAGATCAAGGTTTTTTTTATTAAGCATGGTTCATTCAATATCTTCATTAGTATCATTATAGTTTTGTTGGTTAGAGTTTAAATTATGTTATGTTTTTCTGCGTTACTCTCAGCTGATAAGAAGCTTAAGCCTTTGAATGTTGATGAAGAACGGTTCATGAGAGCATTTTATGAGGCAAAGGTCCAAGAAGTTTGCAGTGCCTTTGAATTTCCTCACAAGATTCAGGTGCATTGCTTCTCTTCCTGATGAAGTCAAAATTAAAATACCTGATCTTGTTAACTCTCTGAATTCATGTTTTTCCATCTATTCTTTTGCAGGCAACAGCCCTCCAATACTTTAAAAGATTTTATCTGCAATGGTCTGTTATGCAACATCATCCCAAAGAAATAATGTATAGTTCTTCTGAATCCTCAAAACTGCGCACAAGCTTTATTAATTGAAAATGTTTATCAAATTGAGCCAAGTATTTTGTATTTCTGACCGGCTTATTTAGGCAGTTAAGTGCTGTTGGTAGAATGTTGTAATTTGGACTAATTGATACTTTTCCTTGAACAGGTTAACCTGTGTGTATGCAGCTTGTAAAATAGAGGAGAATCATGTATCTGCTGAGGAAATAGGGAAGGGGATTAAACAAGATCACCACATAATTCTCAAGTATGAGATGGCTGTTCTTCAGGCATGATATGAGTCAATTAATCTGTAGCAACTTCCCTATGTTTATTTATCCTCTGATGTTCTTTTCTCTCTCTCTATTCTTCTGTTCATATTAGATTAACTTTATGTGCAGAGTTTGGAATTTGATCTGATTGTTTATGCACCATATCGTGCAATTGAAGGTTTTGTCAGTGACATGGAGGTAAATCTGTCCTGTCTAATTTTTTTCCGTAGGTTTTTTTTGTCAGCTTGGTGTTCTCTGTTTATATCATAACAATGATGAGACTCTTTATAAGTTGGTTTTGTTTGCAAGCAAAATTCTGAATGAATCTTCACGGAAATGAACCACAATATGAAATTTTAAGCTTTTTAGTAATTTTTATTCAGTGTGTAATTTTTCATCCTTGTGTAACTTTACACTCTCTCCACAAGTGACATCATCTTTTCATCCTCTAGGAGTTTCTTCAAGTTAGAGGTGAGGAAATCCAAAAACTGGAGGTAAGGCTCTCTTCAGAAATTTCCTGGTTATTACTAAATTTTAAGCATGCGGTAACTGAATTTGAGACCAGAATGTAAATTCTAGCACAGCTCATACTGGCATAACATTTCAAGTACTCTGCAGAATTTACTCAAAGCGGCGACAGCAGAAGCCGATAAAGTTATGCTCACTGATGCTCCACTCCTTTTTCCTCCTGGCCAGGTGGCATGATAATTTCTTTTGTCTCCCTAGCTTTTGTTTTTGTCATATTGAAGATACTTTTAAACCCATCAAAGAATCTGTTTAAACTTATGGTTAGGGATAATTTAGTAAAGTAAGTGGTGTTTTGTTTTCTCTTTTACAGTTACATTTATAATATAAGAATCTGTTTAAACTTATGGTTAGGGAACATTTATCATAATAGTAGATTAGCTTATCAAAAATAGACTCACCATGTTCCTTCTTTCAGTTTTTTTTCTTTCTTTCTTTTGCTTATATCTATCTAGCAGATGAAGTATCACACGTTGTTGTATTGTTTCTCAATTGTTAGACGTGTGCCATTGCAGTTGGCGTTGGCTTCTTTGCGTATTGCAAATGGGGTTCTTGGAGTTGTTGACTTTGATAGGTTATTTCTCTTCTTCTATATACATCCCTTTTATCTATCCTTTTGCCACCATATGGTCATCGTACATCCTTCCATGATATTTAATTTCATTATATGCAAGCTTTTTAGTGGTTGTGTGTTCAACTAAACTGCATTTAGTGCAGGTACCTAGAGAACATTGTTTCTCAACCAAACTCTGAGCACACGACTTCAGAGCTGACAAAGTTACTTGGTGACATCGAATCTTTGGTATGCACTTAACTTTCACTTTGATATCTAAAAGGCAGTTTTACAGTATGCTCTCTTTTTATAGGTGAAGAGCTACAAGTACCCAAGTGAAAAGGACATGAAACATATCAACCGGAAGCTAAAGTCGTGTCTAGGACATAGTTCTTCACATGACGAGTACAATTAACCTCTCTTATTTTGATTCTTCTAACTATTTTATATAGTCCATAGTTTTTACTTCTTCAGTTGACACTCTTCTCTATTCATTTTTCTCAGCAGTAAGAAACGGGAGAAGAGATCAAAGCACAAGTCGCAGAAGAGCTCCAATGATACACCAAACGGGGCACCGATAGGTTGAGTTTCTCAGTTCTGCCATTAGCATTTCTTCCTTGGCACTTGATTAGTTTTAAATCTTATCCCTGTTGTTTGTTCTTACTAGTAAATTAACAGATTTTATATTGGAAGTTTATGTTATAAAGACAAGTAATATCCAGCAACAAGTTTGCTTATTTCGGAGATGTCAACGAACCTTCAAATACAAAACCACTATAATAAGTTTGTGACCATCATCAACAAAGTCGCAAGTTTTTCTTAACAAAGGTCGATGAAATATATTTTTTAAAACCGGGATTAATTAAAGTCGCTTATATAAACGCTGCATTAGTTTTCGAACTTAATTAGTTATTTAATTAAAAATAATCCCCAAAACTTGAAACTGTTGCATGCGTGCTCCTTTGGCTTGATCCATCTTCGATCAAATCTGCGAGAACAAAAAAATGGCTACTTTGGTGAGAGCCAGCTCTGGCCTTGCTTACCCGGAGAGGTTCTACGCCGCCGCATCGTACGTCGGACTCGACGGATCTCAATCATCGGTGAAACAACTCAGCTCCAAATTCACCAACGATACCGCTTTGCTTCTCTATGCATTGCACCAGCAGGTTCGTGAATTCCATTTCTCATCTTCTCCAAATGTTAAAGCTATCGATTGAATTCCAAAAGATCTGGTGATTCAACATATTGATTTCTACTTTCTAAAGCATTCTCCTCTAATTCTCAAATTCTCATCAGTGTTTTTGAAATTACACAATTTGCATGATTGCCTTAGCTTTTCGTTTCCGCCATTTAGAATTCTTGATTTGGATTTAGATATGGTACACCAATCTCGGTAGGTTAGACGAAGCTCACATGGAAATGGAACAATGCTATACTTGGGAGATGATCCCACATTATTGTTATTGCTATGAATCTCAGGTCATGATATTGTTGCCATCCATTGGTTCTTAGTCAAGATGAGAATTGTGGTAGACTATTTTATGATACATGATGCTGAATTTGGTTTATATTTTTCCCTGAGAGATTGCTTTCTCAGCTTATTCATCACCCTTTGTGATCAAATGCTTACTGATACTGACTTTTGTTTTTTTTGCCTTGACATATTGTTAACAGGCTACTGTAGGACCTTGCAGTATCCCAAAACCTAGTGTGTGGAATCCAGTAGAGCAAAGCAAATGGAAAAGGTTAGATTCATTAGGAGAGGTTTGAGATTTCATCAAATATTTAACTAGTTTCAGAATACAAGGATCAATACTGATATTAAACTGGAATCAGGGAAATGACAAAAAGTATTGTAGATGTAAGATGTTAGAGAGTAGGTAGAAATGTGGGACTTGTATTTCCATCTGTGTGGAAAAAATGAAACACCTTAATTCTAACGTGCATGCTAATTGCTGGTGACATATCGGGGACAGTCATCTTAGAGAATGCCGTTATACAAAGACAAATCTACATCGCAGACCTCATTACCTTAGGATGTCTTTTATGAACAATGAGCACAGAATGTGGTCCTTGTGAACTTTCCCTAAGAGAAGTACATGTTTACTAGTTGGCAGGGGCTTGGAACCATGCCCTCCATTGAGGCAATGTGTCTCTTTGTGAAAATTCTAGAGGTAACCAACATAGGAATTTTTGCTCATTTTTCTTAATTTGTGGATCATAGGCTAATTTTCGTCCTATTGCTCACTTTTAAAAAGGAAGAAGATCCAGGTTGGTATCCAAGGGCATCTAACTCTGTTCCGGAGCCTGCTGTTGATGTTCAAATCAATGTGAGTTTTGGCTTCCAAGTTGTGTTATCAGCTTATATATGTATAATGTATTGCTAGCAAATGTCAATGTTTGATCCTTGTGTACAGCACCATTCCATGTTTCTCTTCCGACTTTTCATTCCTTTTGCTAAAGAGGATAATTTTACTCCTTCAGTAAACTGAATCTCTGTTGCAGAGCACAAAGGCTGAGCCTAGTTTTGAGAATGGAGCTTCATTTGGTGAGACAAAGAATTTTTCTACCGAGGATAGGCGCTTGACAGAAACCCAAGATAAAGATGTAGTTTTGGAAGACCCAAATACAGTTTCTGTGTATAACCAGTGGACTGCACCGCGAACATCAGGTCAGCCACCAAAAGCTCGGTATGAGGTAATAGTTAACTCTCTTGTGAAACATGAAAGAAAAATATCTCTTTATGTATCATCTCTCTTTTCTAATTGTGTTTACTATATTCGTTTCAGCATGGAGCAGTCGTTATTCAAAATAAAATGTATATGTATGGTGGGAACCACAACGGACGTTATCTAGGTGATCTTCATGTAAGCAACTTATAGCATTCTTTGATAGCATTAAGTGATCTAATCGAAATATTTGGTTTCAGTTTTGCCTACCTTCTAGAATCTTCTCCCATTTTTTTCTGTGCACTTCTGATAAAAATTTGGAAGCCTGTCTTCTGTGAATGGTGTTTCAAATACAGGTTCTAGATTTAAAAACCTGGACTTGGTCAAGAGTTGAAACCAAGGTTGTAACTGAATCACAGGAAACATCATCTCCAGCAGTTCTAACTCACTGTGCTGGTCATTCTTTGGTTAGTATTATAACTTTCATTTGATTTTCTAGCCTTAATATATTAGAGGCATGTTTTGGGAAAAGTACAGTCATCTCAGCCCAAAATCCACATGCTGCTAGTTTATAACAGAAAATAATCTATCTAAACATTATTCTCACTGGCCTTCTTTGTTTGTTATGTAGATATCGTGGAACAACAGTCTTCTGTCTGTTGGTGGTCGTACAAAGAATCCCTCAGAATCCATGCCAGGTAGGAGTTAAACACACTTGAAATGGTTAATTGCAATAACTTATTGTTGTTTCTGGAGCATACCAATTCTTGTGTATCAGTTTTTCTTCGGTTTTCTCATCACAGTGAATGTCTTTGATCTTCATAGCTGTACATGGTCAATCGTAAAGACCTATGGGAAGCCACCGGTAAATCGTCTTTTCTCCCAATTTTTCTTATCATCATATGGGAAACATTTTAATCTAGTAAACTAGTAAAAACTTTCAAACATCAGGAAGAAAAAGGTTGAAAATTTTCTCTCACTCGCCCTCTGTAATATTTTTAGGTTTTAAGTTGCATTCTGAATCCAATTTATTGATGTCCTTTCTGGTATTAGAAATTGAGTATATGTGGACTTGTAGTTTAGCTGCTTTAATTGAGACTATTTATTACCCTCCTTTGCTTATAGATTTCGCGTGGAGGTCAGTCAGCGACCGTTGTGGGAAAAAGCTTAGTGATATTTGGTGGCCAGGATGCAAAGAAATCGCATCTAAATGATTTACATATACTTGATCTAGATACCATGACCTGGGATGAGATAGATGCCGTGTAAGATTTTTTGAAGTTTCTGCATTTTATTCTTCTCTTTTTAAGTAGTCAGGTTCGTTTAAAGACTAGATATAAAATTCAAAAGATGGAAGGAAATTTTATAAAGCTGCCAACTATCTACTTTCATATCTTAGTTAGTTTATTGTCAATGAAAGATCAGTAGTTCAAGATTAATGTGCTGTCAACTTTCAGGGGTTCTCCTCCATCTCCAAGGTCTGATCATGCTGCCGCAGTGCATGCGGAGCATTACCTTCTAATCTTTGGCGGAGGATCACATGCAACTTGTTTTGATGATCTGCACGTCCTTGATCTGCAAACTGTATGTCAAGCTTCTTTTGTTTCAGCGTCGCTCTTTGTCGGTTTCTTGACATATCGTGTTCCATATTATAGATGGAGTGGTCAAGACATACACAACAAGGTGAAGCACCAACTCCACGTGCTGGACACGCTGGTGTGACAATTGGTGAAAATTGGTATATTGTTGGTGGTGGAGATAACAAGAGCGGTATGTTTCTGCACTTTTCCTAGGAAAATCTCTTTATCATTCCTGCGTTTTGATCCCTGCATATGTTCCTCTTTATATTACATCACTAGAACTTTTCTTGGGAAAAAGACTTGATAGTTGCCTCATTTTTTTTTGTACAGTGTGATTAATTGTGATGCTTCCTGGTACTTTACCGCAGGGGCATCTGAGACTGTTGTATTAAATATGTCAACTCTTGCGTGGTCAGTACTCACTTCAGTCCAAGGACGTGTACCTCTCGCTAGTGAGGTAGTTAAAAAAAAAGAAACAGCCCTGTTTTATTTTATTTCATATAAGTCTCCAACTCACTATGCCTGAAAGATGAAACTTGAATTTTCCAAGACCTTGAATAAATTAGTTTTGTGATTTCCTTTTCAGTTCTTTCATAATTTAGCTGCAAATGTTTCTTTCATGACAGGGATTGAGTTTAGTTGTGAGCTCATACAATAGCGAAGACTTAATTGTCGCTTTTGGTGGATACAATGGATGTTACAACAATGAGGTACCCATAAATACATTTTGCCATGGTTTGGTTTTCAACTCGGCTATTAATTCTGTTTTTCGCGAATCAGGTGAATGTGCTTAAACCAAGCCACAAATCAAGCTTGAAATCAAAGATTATGGGAGCTTCTCCTGTGCCAGATACTGTTTCTGCTGTTAATAACGCCACGACTAGGGATATTGAGTCTGAAATCGAGGTGAACCAAGAAAGCAAAGTAAGGGAAATTGTCATGGATAATGTTAACCGAGGACCAAAGGTATCTTTCCCGTCAGACTTTTCCCTCCATAAACACTGAATATCAAAACAGACTATATATGAAGAGACTGGCGATGCATCTCTTATTTTCCTCCTTTGTATCCTGTATACTAAATCCTCAGGTTGAAGGAAAAAACGAACGCATTATCACAACGCTTAAATCTGAGAAGGAAGAACTGGAGGCATCACTCAACAAGGAGAAGATACAAACTCTCCAATTAAAGGAAGAGTTAGCAGAGACAGACACACGAAGCACAGAGTTGTACAAGGTAATAATACACATGGATCTCTCTTACCTTTTATCTCGCTTTTACCAGAACAGAGAACAATCATGTAGTTGGTTTTTCGGCAAATCGGTTCTTATTCAGTCTTGCATTTGAGCATTTGGAAAGATACAATTTCGTGGAGATTCTTTTGTTGTTTCAACATTTTTGGTATTCCATATATAGGAACTTCAATCTGTGCGTAGTCAACTTGCAGCAGAACAATCAAGATGTTTCAAACTAGAGGTATTTAGATCCATTACCAAGAAAGTCATATTTCTTTCCCGTTTTGTAAATTCCGGGTTGATATTTGAATCTCGAGATGGTTAAGCATCTCTGATATCGACAAAATGCTAACAAAACTCGCTTAAGTGCCCACAGATTGAAGTTGCAGAGCTAAGCCAAAAGCTTCAGGCAATGGAAACACTTCAAAAGGAACTAGAACTCCTCCACCGTCAAAAAGCTGTTGCGTCTGAACAAGCTGCAATGAATGCCGAACAACAGAGCTCTGGTGGCGTCTGGGGCTGGCTCGCTGGAACTCCTCCACCTAAAACATGATCCCCCCATGAAACTTTTGTTTCCGGTACTGTTTTTTCATTACCAATCTCTTATCCCATATCAGTATTTACTTGTAAAAAAAAAAAGAGAAGTTTTTTTGTCCCCTTCTCAGGCATGGTTCTTATTGAAAATAAAGTCTTAATGAGTATTTCTACTACCGTATGATTGAGCTTATTAGTATTTATTGCCATTGAAGATTCTATATATGCTCTTGCCGATCTGTGTTTAGTTATGTTACTGTTAGAGTAAAGATATGAGTCAATAAAAGCTGTTGTTATTGGTACGTGTTTTTACCATTTACCATTTACCATTTACCATTACATGTGATTTACCATCACCTAATGTCTTTTCAACTTTTAAAACTTGATACAAAACCAGAAAATTTGATGCGTGGAGTAACCAGCGATTATGATTATGGATTATATAAGATACTTAGATGAAGCTGACCAAGATAAATAAAAATGTAAAGCATTTATCGTTCAATATAAATTGGTATGATCATCGTATTCAAGTGATTAGATTTATTCTATTTTAATTACATGTAGAAGAAATAAATAGGATGGAAACTCCGTCCGAGTTCCATTTTCCGAAATTGAAAACGCCATTTTCGAAATTAAAACCTCTTGTAAACGCGGAGAAATACGATGAAAACGTCTTCTAAAATTCTCAATTTGGAAAAACGGAAGCTTGTCATTTTATCTTCACATTTTGAAATAGGTTAAACTCTTTTGTTCACCTCCTCTTTTTGTAACCAATATATTATCATTAATCACTCTTTCTAAATCTAATCAAAAAATCATTACACATTCTTTCATAATAAAACAATTAGATTAAATCATTAATTACTCTTTCATAATAAAATAATTAGATTAAATCATTAATAACTTTTTATAAATATAATCAATAAAAATATATCAACTAAAATTATATTTAAACAGAGGTAATAAATTAAAATTACAATTAAAAAATAAAATAAATTAAGAAAATTAAATTTACTAATATCTTGAGATCACGATGTATGTTTCGACCCCTCGTTTCGCTGTTTTATTTGGGTTCGCCGAGTTGTATCCCTTAGGGTATATTTTAATATGTCTTTCATATTTATTTTCGTAATTTATTTTTTTCTTGGGTTCGTCGAATTATATCCCTTAGGGTATATTTTTATATATTTTCATATTTATTTTTTGTAATTTTTCCTTTGGGTTCGCTGAGTTGTATCATTATGATATATTTTTATGAAAAATAAATTACAAAAATAAATATGAAAGACATATAAAAATATACCTTAAGGGATACAACTCGGCGAACCCAAAAAAAACAGCAAAACGAGTGGCCGAAACATAACATAAAATGGTTCAAGTTATTTCGTAGTAAATTTAATTTTCTTAATTTTTTTTATTTTTCTAAATTTATTTTATTTGTTTAATTATAATTTAAATTTATTATTTTGTTTAAATATAATCTTAGTTAACATATTTTTATTGATTAGGTTTAGAAAGTATGATTAATAATTTAATCTAATTATTTTGTTATGAAATAATGATTAATGATTTATTGATTAGATTTTAAAAAAATAATTAATGATAATATTACATGGCATATTTTGATAAGACACATAAAGAAGGTTCACCTCTAGGGGTGAACTAAGTATTCTTCTTTTGAAAGGGTTCAAATATTTTAGGGTATATTTTAATATGTCTTTCATATTTATATATATTCACGTTTTTAATGCTTATCAGTTTCCTAATTTTTTTGAATAAAAGGTATATACATTTTTATATTTTTTGCGCGTATCCGTTGTCGTTTCATATGACGTTTATGTCAATTTCAAGTGCAAATACAAAAAAAAAATAGATAGATTAATATCACGAAAGAAAATTCACTTCCATTATAAAATTTTCAAAAAAAAGGGTACACTCCATTCCAGAAAAAAAAAAAATTTTAACAGATACCAGATCTTATTTTGAGTTTTCTAATTCTAAATTTATTATTTTCTTGTGAGGACAGTGGACACAATGACGTAATTCCGGTCTTATGAATTTATGATGTGTCAATTCAATAATACATACATTATTACCTCACAAATCTCTTTTATGTTTTTTTTTCTTTTCTGGTTTGGTCCTTGCAGTTTTTTTTATTGCTCAATCTTTCTCTCGACTTTTTTTTCGCTTTCTCGTTTTTCATTTCCTCCTCCAGAACCAATACGGATAATCTCTCAAGATTGGTAACAGAGAGCTCCTAGGGTTCTCTTCTCGATTGTAATTTACCAAAATCCATTCATTTGGTAATGGAAGATGATACTGAGATTACTCAACAACCCGATTCAATTAAAGATCCGGAAGTAACTCCTCCTACGGTTTCTGATGATGCTGAAGTTGCTGCTTCGAGCGGAAATGGTCACGAGGGATTACAAGTCATTGATGATGATGATGCTGCAGCTTCACCTATGGAGCTAGATTCAGCGGTTTCAAATGACAATGTCGATGCTAGGGTTTCCGAGAGTGAGAGATCGGAGAAGGAAGGTCTCGTGGAGACTGAGGAAGATGATAATAGTGAAACCAAACCTAAGATTGGTGAGATTCAAAACGAGGATGTTATAACTGATAGCCAGATTGAGAAGGGTGATGATAGTTCTGAGCTTAAAGAAGAAGAAGATGGATCCGATGATGATCAATCTAGTGAGCTTGGCTCTGAATCTGATGAGATGAAATTGGATTTGGATTTGGATTTGGTGGGGAAACATGCGGTTTCGGATTACAAATCTCTCTTATCTGAGTTTGATGATTATGTTGCAAGTGAGAAAATTGGTTCTGGTGTTTCAAGAGCATTGAGCTATGGGTTTGAAGTTGGAGATTTGGTTTGGGGTAAAGTAAAGTCTCATCCTTGGTGGCCTGGTCATATCTTCAATGAAGCTTTTGCATCTCCCTCTGTTCGTCGTATGAGGAGGATGGATCATGTTCTTGTTGCGTTTTTTGGTGATAGTAGTTATGGATGGTTTGATCCTGCTGAGCTTATTCCTTTTGAACCGAATTTAGTGGAAAAATCGCAGCAGACTGTTTCCAAGCATTTTGTGAGAGCTGTGGAGGAAGCCGTGGATGAAGCGAGTAAAAGGTCAGCTCTTGGGCTGACTTGTAAATGTCGGAATCCTTATAACTTTAGGCCTACTAATGTTCAAGATTACTTTGCTGTTGATGTGCCGGATTACGAGCTTCAAGCTGTTTATTCTGCTGAGCAGATTAAGAAATCTAGGGATCAGTTTTCACCTGTTGAAACCCTTTCGTTTGTGAAGCAATTGGCTTTTGCACCTCAAGAGTGTGATACAGATAGTATTAAGTTTTTGAAGAAGAAAGCAATGGTTTGTGCTTTCCGCAAGGCAGTGTTTGAGGAGTTTGATGAAACGTATGCACAAGCGTTTGGGACGAAATCTGTGCGCACTTCAGTGAGTACACATGAACCTCATAATAGAGCGCCACCTCGAGGTATTGTCACTTTTCAGAAATCATGGTATTGTTTCCATTTATGTGTAATTTTTGCTTTGTATGTGGACTTTTGCTGTGCAGACCTTAAACAGCGATCATATGTGTTACAGAGATTTGAGCTATTATATTCTTGGTGATTTTGTGACTTTTTGATCCTCTATTCTCATGAAATTAGGATTGTATATCTTTGTAGTTGTATTCTATACATTAGCAGGCTTGAAAGAAACACGAAATATCTTTGATGTTGAAATCTGAATTGCAAAAGGCTTCCTAATGACAATTCTGCTCCACTTTCTATTATGGAGAGTGCCCCATATGTTTACCTTGTTTACTTTGCTTTGTTGTCTTGGAATTTGATTTTTTCTTCCAATTTTTCATGTTTCCAGCTCCCTTAAGTGGCCCACTTGTCATAGCAGAAACGCTAGGTGACCTGAAGAGCTCTAAAAAACCCACAAAAGTTAAGGATTCTAAAAAACAAGACAAATATCTTCTCAAACGAAGGGATGAAGCTGGTGATAAGACTCTCCAACTTGAAGCAATTTCAGAAGCTTCTCATTTACAAGGCTTTGATGAATCTTCAGATGGGGATTTTGTGCTGCAGAGAAGAACTCCAATGACAAATGAGCAGTCTGGGATTGTCGGCATGGATTTCGCCTCTTCAAGTGCAGCTATTCCTGCTAAAATAAATGAAGAATCAAAGGAGAAAATGGAAGAAAAAACGGTTGTACTTCCAGAGCATGGGAATGATGAAGCTATGGCGAGTCCTAAACAAGAGGCTGGAACAGATCCTGGATCAGCTGGAAGCTCCCTCCAGCCCCTGCTTGACTCTCCTCGAGGTTCTCATTCTATAGCATCTGAGGGGAAAAGTTCCACGGGGTCTGTAATGAAGAAAGTCAAAGTTACTAAACGATCTTCAAGCGAAATGGGCTCTGAGAATCCTCCTTTGGAGCCGAAAAAGAAAAAGAAAAAGAAGAAAGAGCCTAACTCTGACCTTCCAGAAAAGAGAAAGTTTTTATCTTCTGGGGAAGCTGGAGCCAAGAAATTGTTCCAGCTTGGTTCAGCTCATTTACACTCCTACATGGAAGTTGATGTGGCACAGGTGTTGAGTCATCTGCAAGATCTCTCTCTTGACCCTTTCCATGGTTCATCAGTTGCTTCTTTTGGAGCTGCGAGGAAATTCTTTCTCCGTTTCCGTTCACTTAATTACCAGAAAAGCTTGGCTGTATCTTCCTCTGATGCTACTGCCGAAAATGTTAGAGACACAAAACCCTCAAAACCTGTTAAAACTGTGAAGAGAACTGAAGACCCATCAAAAGCTGGAAAAAAACGTCTCTCTTCTGATCATCAAGACGAAATCCCATCAGCTAAGAAGCCGAAGAAAACTAATCAGTTAAAAACAATGACTTCTGAGAAGAAGACCAGCCGAGAAGCAATGGATAGTATCAAACCAGTCAGAGAGCAAAGCGGTGCAGTAAAAGCAAAACCAGCCAAAGCTCAAACCGGGAAGAAAACAGCTCCATCAGTGAAGGTGGTTGAGCCCACAATGCTGGTCATGAAATTTCCACCTGGCACATCTCTCCCTTCAGCTGCATTGCTAAAGGCGAGGTTTGGTCGCTTTGGGCTGTTAGACCAATCCGCCATTAGGGTTTTCTGGAAATCCTCGACCTGTCGAGTTGTCTTTCTGTACAAAGCAGATGCACAGACTGCTTTTCGATATGCATCAGGAAATAACTCTCTATTTGGAAACGTGAACGTAAAGTACTTTCTCCGTGATGTGGATGCTCCTAAAGCTGAGCCTCGTGAGCCAGAAAACGCAAAGGAAGATGATGAACCACATAACCAATGGGTAGACCAAGCACCACCACTTCACCAGCCAACCTTACCACCACCAAACATCAACCTCAAATCCTGCTTGAAGAAACTGGCCGATGACCCGAGCAGTAGTAGCAACAACGGAAATGGTAAAACCAACAACGGAAATGGTAAAACCACGAGAGTCAAATTCATGTTAGGAGGTGAAGAAAACTCGAGTAAAGCAACAACCACCGAGCCACCACCAGTAACTTCAACGATCTCGAGTAGAAACAGTGGACCTTCTTCATCATCTGTTACAATGGATTATGTTAGTAAGAAGTTTCAAAATGTTGTTCATCATCAACAGCTTCCTCCTTCAACATTGCCACCAATTCTTCCTCTCCCTCCACAATACTCAAAACCACAACAATTTCCCATTAAACCAGTGGGCCATGTCGAACCACCACCAATGCCAACTCCCAGAAACTTCTGTGGCCCGAGCCAAGCGGCTGGCGCAGGAGACATCTCTCACCAGATGCTCAACCTTTTGTCAAAATGCAACGACGTTGTAGCTAACGTCACAGGCTTATTGGGCTACGTCCCTTACCATCCCTTGTGACAAAACAAAGCCCGTTGAGAGAAAAATGTGATGTTAAATGTTTGGTTTTGGTGATATATTTGTATGTTAGATTTAGTTTTGTTCGTTATTTTAAATCGTGTATTATAGTTTATAATGAATCTCCAACTCGCTCTTTCCCCTTTGTGTTTAATTTTCGTGTATTAGTTTTAAAAGTTATATGCTTTGATATTTGATGCTCTATACTGAAGTAATTCCATTGTTGTGTTAGATTATAATATCTGTTCTCGTTATTTTGTATATTGTTGTTATCACAATCGAAAGAATACAATTTGTTAGGAAATTAGAAAACGAACCGGACTAGAAAGATCAATTTCTATTTTAGTATTTTTAGTTTTTTACACGGGAAAAGAAAAGGGCTTTCAAGCACGTGCAGGTGCATAAACCCCGAATGGATCATTCACATTATTTTGTTTTAAAAAAAGGTAATTTATATTACCTCGCATTAAATGCAAATGCAGCTTCTGCACTGAACACAACATTCACACCACATCATGACTCATCAAATGTGTGGGTGAAGAGAGAAAGAGAGAGAGAGGGACATTGGTACCAAACTCTATTCGAACACGCGAGCCCAGTCTAGTGGAACCATGCACCACAACCAACTGGACCAAGTTCGATTTGGTACACAGTAGTCCAAATTGGTAAGTATTATTCGTACAAGAAAAAATGTTCCGTACAATAAAGTGATGCTGTTTTGGCAAAAGTGGTACGGTTGATTCCAATAATTTTAATTAGGGATAAAAGACGCACCTTTTTTGCCACATTTCATTTGAACACATTAACTTTGCGTATCTTTTCACTTAAGTAACATGTTTTATTGTAGAATAATATTTGGGTTCACCCCTAGAGGGTGAATCCATTTGTTCATATCCTCTTTCTCTAGCCACACAAAAGATCATTTTTTGGCTCTCTCTTTAGCTCTATGTCTCTTATCCCTAGAAATCAAAATATGTAATGTAATATTATCATTAATCACTCTTTCTAAATCTAATCAATTAATCATTCTTTCATAATAAAATAATAAAATTAAACCAATAATTACTCTTTCTAAATCTAATCAATAAAAATATGTCAACTAAGATTATATTTAAACAAAAATAATAAATTAAAATTACAATTAAACAAATAAAATAACTAAAATAAATTTAGAAAATAAAATAAATTAAGAAAATTCATCCAATAAGATTATTTACGTAATATTATATGTAAAGAAAAATAATAAGTTAAAATTAAATAAATAAAACATATAATACTATACCTAAGAGATACAACTCGGCGAACGCAAGGGTTAAAAATTTTAATTTTAAAATCTGTTTTATTTATTTATTTTTAATTATTATTTAATTAAAACTAAATAAATAAATCATATAAAACTATACCCTAAGGGATACAACTCAGCGAATTCAATGGCTAAAAGTTTTAAATATTTAATTTGTTTTATTTATTTAATTTTAATTTATATAATAAATTAAAATTATAATTAAAACTAAATAAATAAAATATATAAAACTATATACCCTAAAGGATATAGCTAAGTGAACCCAAGGGTTAAAAATTTTAATTTTTAAATTTGTTTTATTTATTTAGTTTTAATTTATTATTTAAATAAAAATAATAAATTAAAACTAAATAAATAAATCATATAAAACTATACCCTAAGGAATACAACTCAGCGAACCCAAGGACTAAAATTTTTAAATTTTTAATTTGTTTTATATATTTAATTTTAATTTATTATTTAAATTAAAATAATAATTAAACTAAATAAATAAAACTATATACCTAAAGGATATAGCTGAGCGAACCCAAGAGTTAAAAAATTTAATTTTTTAGTTTGTTTATTTATTTGGTTTTAATTTATTATTTTTATTTAAATATAATATTGCGTAGCATAATCTTATTGGATGAATTTAGAAGAGGTGAACAAAGAAATTCACCTCTAGAGGTAAACCTAAGTAATTTTCTTTATAGTATACAATGATAGAATAGAAAACACTTAACTAATAACCAAATTTAACCAAAATTATCAGTCTAACTCAAATACAAAAATGGAGACTAGATTTCTATTTTATCTTTTATCAGTAATACGTTCTTTGGTTAATATCTCTATTTAAAATCCATCAACCAACTACCAAATTATTTAGCATCTTAGTGGTTATCTGTCTCACTTAGTTCCGTTATAAAGAGATCGAGAAACTAACCATAAGACCAAAATAAAGAAAACGAACTGCAGCTTAAATCCTATCAAGAATTCAATACATTTGGTTGAATATCTTTTAAGTTTGATTTGAAATCTCTCTAAGTGACCATCGTCTCACATGTCTGGATTAGCATCCTGAGGAATGACTTGTAGTGTGACCCTTTCTTTATTCGATCTTTCCACAACTACTTGCAACCGCTTCCCAACTCTATCGTCTATTATCTCGATTAGCTGCATTTTTAACTTTTTCAATCATGAATTACTATTTTAAGAAGAACAATATGAAGAGTGAGTGATGATACATGCCTCTTGGATAGTCTCTACCGGCTTCCCATCAAATTTCACAACAACATCACCTGGTTTGAATCCAGCTCGATCAGCCGGTGATCCCGGAGTCACCTTCAAAACAGTAAACATGTAGATATAAATTGGTGTATGCAATATTTTGACAAAATTTGGATTATACAGTAAAACTAATGGGTCTTTTTGTTAGATTAGTACTCACCATAGGGACAAGAATGCCTCGTTCCACATCAGGAAACATTGGGTCTCGTTCTTTTAGCTGAGCTATGATCATTTTATTGAGTTCGATCATTTTTAACCCAAGCCATGGACGAATAACTCTACTGCAATAATAAAATTTATATCACTCTTTCTCTCAACCTTTAAAAGGTGATACAACTAAGCCAATGAAAAGATGTTGCGATTACTAACTTACCCGCTCTTCTTGAAATGCTCGATAATTTTGGCGACCGAGTCAATTGGGACAGAGAATCCGAGCCCATCTGCAGCTAACACTTTCATTATGTTGACACCGATCACTTCTCCATCCAAGTTGACAAGAGGTCCGCCAGAGTTTCCCTGACATACATAAAGCAAAAGGATAGAAAAATCACAAGAGCTGTAAGTCAATCTGTAATGAGTTCCCAATCCATAGAGAAAGAAAGATGTGAGTTACAGCATTGATTGCACAATCTGTTTGAAGATATTCTCTGCGTATGCCTCCTAAACCCAAATCACTGCTTTTGCGATCAACACAACTAGCACCGAGAAAAAACAAAAACCAAAAAGAAAATCAAAACATTGTGACTTATAAGAACCTATCAAATGAAAAAGAAAAATAAAGCTTTTGCAGGTACGTGTCTCTATTTACCTGACAATACCAGCAGTTATTGTGTTCTGTAGAGAAAGAGGACAACCCACAGCTATAACCCAGTCCCCTGGACGAAGCTTACTCGAAAAACCAAGTTTAGCAGTCGGCAATGGCGTTTTTGACTGTATCTTCACTAATGCAATGTCGGATTGTAAATCAGCGTTCACCACCACACCCTCGAATGTCCTACCATCTTGCAACGTCACATCAACCTATAATTCAACAACTCTAAATTTCACATATGTTCTAAACATATTCCATCAAGATAATCTTATCAACTACAATCCCAATTTCCCATAACTCCAATAATCAACAATATATATTTCAAAAGACAAAACTCATTTCAAGATCCTTGGCAAGATTGTAAAAACAAAATTACATACAGTTAAACCTTTATAAATTAATATTCGATTCATTAATACCTCGCTAAATTAATACTCCTTCTGTTTCACAATACATTATGTTAAGGATATTTTACACAAATTAAGAAAATAATCATTACTTTTTTAATATATATTATTTTCTCTTACCAAAAATTATTTTAATAATTATAAACCAATAGTAATATAATTATTTTCAATCATTACATCTTGATATTTACAATTTATCAATAAAAATAAAGTAAAAATATTATAACATCAAACTTTCTAAAACAAAATAAAGTAGCTAAAACATCATCTATTCTAAAACGGAGGGAGTAATTTTTTCCGGTCCCAAATTGCTATTTTGACCCAAATATCATCTCTATAAATTAATAACCTCGATAAATTAATAAAATATTATAAAAATACATTGGTTTTACTGAAGTATAATAACATGAAGAAGAGATTTGGCTTATGAACTTACTCTCCCTTTAGATGAATGACGAATGTTCTGAAAATCAACAACAACATGAGCACAAGTCAATATCGTGCCATCAGCATCAATAATAGTTCCAGAACCGATACTTTTTCCTATCGAAATCCCATGAAAACCTCAAACAATTCCCAAGACCACAATCACCATTAGTGTGAATTCTACAACCAACCAATTTCCCACAAATATAACCGAAATCAAAAGAGAATCATAACTAGAAATGAAGCTAACCTTGAGGAACCGATAGATTGACAACAGCTGGTCCTATTCTTGCAGCCGCATTGGCTATTGTATCTCTCCCCAAATACTCATTACTACTTGGCTTTGGACTATCCGAAGCTTCTACAGGAACTCTATTATTCTCATCATTTGTAGCTGCTTCTGATTTTGGACTGACTCTTGAAGAAAACGCCGTGAAAATTCCATTTCCTGTATATATATATACATATCAAGAAGTTAATATTTTCAATTTCAGAGTAGAATTACAATAAATATATATCATTAAAATTTTGCTACCAACCAAACAAGTTTTGATATGGGCGATGAATCAGAGCTTGTGATGAAATTTCCCAAGGCAAAGACAGAGATTCCCGAACAGATTCTGGAATAGCAAGTAATATTCTCGTTCCTAGTTTATACATATCATCACACTCATAAGATCACACACCAAAGACAATTTTTTTATAAAAGTCTAAAACTATAGAACTCGAGCTTAAAGTTACCTGGATCTGGATTAGTTTTATCATATACAATTGCAGAAGTAACTGTAGCAATAGATACGATGCGAATAAACGAGCTTAGCTTAGAAGATGATACAGCTCTTCTCTACTCAGAAAAACAACAAGTCAGTGAAATTTTTTAACAAAATAATCAAAAAATGGTTCCATCTATTATCGAAGAGAAGAATCGAACCACAACATTCATCATCGCAAATCCAACGATGGAAACAAAACGCTTTGATTCGATTTGAAATTCGGAAATTGCGTCTCGTTAGATTGCTAAACCCCACCGGGAAGTCAAAACCTCCGGTAGGTTTTCAGAATCTTGTTTCGATGCCGAGTAACAATCCTGAATGGGCCTCTCATATTAGGCCCAATAAAGCCTAAATTTAACAAGGCTCTCAAATAAGAACTATTTTAATTAATGAATGTCATTTAATGGTTTCAGATTTTTTCCCGAATTTAAAATCTAACCCTTTCCAACACACACAAAAACCACTTCCAATTCTTCATCATCTGTCTTAATCCATCAAATTGATAATTTCTGTGTGAATAAAAAGTACAAAATTCAGGAATTGTTTATTTTATTGGAGATATAAGATGATGATATAAACCCAGAAATTAGTTTGTTCATTACAGAATAGCGTCAAACATAATTTTCAGATGGGTTACCAAAAACATAATTTTCAGGAGAAAACCTACAGAATCCCTAAAAAGCATTAAAAAAAACACAAGATAATTCTTTTCTAGATATAACCAAAAGCACCATTGATCATATTGTCTTAAGCTTTCTTAGGAGATTTCGCTGCAGATTTTGCAGCAGGTGAAGCTTTCTCGGCAGCAGGTTTCTTAGGAAGAAGAACTGGATGAATGTTTGGTAAAACTCCTCCACTAGCAATCGTTACTCCATTCAGCAATTTCCCAAGCTCTTCATCGTTCCTGATCGCCAGACACAGATGCCTTGGGTTTATGCGATTCTTCTTATTATCCCTAGCTGCGTTACCAGCTAGCTCAAGAACCTGAAAAAATTAGACTCGCTAGATCTCATAATTACGGAAATGGAAGCACATCTATCGATTGATTGCTAAAATTAAACCTAAAATCAGTTGAAATTCAGTTTAACTCAAACCAAATCAGAATGCAGATAGAGGAATCAAAACGAGATCTAAGATTAATTATACCTCAGCAGCGAGATACTCGAGAACAGCGGCGAGGTAAACCGGAGCACCAGAGCCATACCTAATAGCATAACGACCTTTCTTCAAGTATCGAGCGATACGACCAACCGGAAATTGAAGACCGGCCTTAACCGACTTCGACACACTTTTCTTCCGGTCACCGCCTTTCCTTCCTCCTGCACCTCTCGTTGGCTTCGACGCTGCTGCTGCTGACTCCATTATTAACAGAAGAAGATGAAAAAGTTCAAAAACGGATCTGTGAGTGTTTTTTTTCTCTTTTTTTTTCGGTTTGGTGACGGTTTAAGATTTGCGTAAAATGAGGAAACAACAACGTGTGATTATATACTACTACGTATTGCCATGCTGGCAATCCGTGTATACTGATGTCATCCGTTAAGATTGTACATTGTTGGTTTTGATCTGACGGTCACTGTGATCTCACAAATTTCACAATTCCACATTAGTTATAGCCCTAAAGGCAAAGGTGGGATAAGAATACTACAGTAATCTCGCCATTTTAGATTTTCTCCCTAATCAGCTTTATCTTATTCTTATCTCTTGTTTATACCGCTTAACCCAAAGTTTTATCTTTTGACAGCAAACAAGTTCCCTTTTATTATTTAAAAATTTGAAAGACGTTTCAGTTACAAAAAGTGTTTGTTTAAGAAAGAGAGTTTAAAATATTCAACTGTAATCTCCTAAGCTCTATGACAAATGTAGAAACATCATTAATGGCTGCTCGAGCTGTAACTAAAGCTTCTTGGAGCTCGGAGTTAACTAGATAATAAGAAGATATCTCTTTGAGGATCACATCATGACGTTCTTGAAGCCTAGCCACGTTCTCTTCTGCAGCAACCAAGGCTTCATTTACGAGCTTCAGCTTCTCGATGGCTCGACGTCTCTGTCTTAAGATGGGATTGAGAGCGAAGAAGAAAGAGCCTGAAAGAGCAATTGTAGAAAGAACTATTATGCTTCCATAAAGATCCATGAATGAGTTAATGGGTTTGGTTCGTTTGGTTAAAAGAGAAGAATATATAAAGTGGATTCATTACTTAATAGGGTTGAGATTATTTATTCTTTGCTTTTCCATGGATGTGACTTCGAAGAAGAGCCTCGTGATCGTACTTTCCGGGGTTTCCTTTCTCTTCTCTCTAACCGCCTGCGCCGAATCTCTGGATCAGCCCATCCTTTTCCCCAATCAGAGAATCCGCTGTATGTTTTGTGTTGTTTCAATGAAAGTAGCATATCGGCTTCTGGATAAACATACAGTGGCTTGTCATCTTTGAAATCTAGTTCCTTCTTTCCTTTTTCTGTTGGTTGTATAGATTTAATCTCAACTCGACGATCCTACAACACAAAATCAGCAACAGCTAACTGAATAAGTAACTAAAGAAGAAAGGTTGGTTTTTTTTGTTACTACTGTGCTTTACCTTGTTATCCATCTCTTTGATGTATCCCTTGGCTTCCATGATACGAGTAAGACCTTTCCACCAAAGACGATCTGTTTCCATGAATTTTTGGGACTACACTAACCAAAG
This sequence comes from Cardamine occulta, assembly GCA_028015245.1. Classification (NCBI taxonomy): domain Eukaryota; kingdom Viridiplantae; phylum Streptophyta; class Magnoliopsida; order Brassicales; family Brassicaceae; genus Cardamine; species Cardamine occulta. The sequence goes on from CM051382.1 coordinate 13,714,203, forward strand.
GCATCACGTGAATGAATATCATCAAGAACATAATGCATGATGTAATTTGTTGCAATAGAAGATTTACCTGTTCCCTGATTTTACTGATGAAGAACAGAAGATTCGGCTTGTTGGAGAATTTCTTTTGTTTGCTGTTTCCGAGTCCATAATCGTCATATGATGCATGCTCGGAGCTATTATCTACATGCAGCTGATGTACTAGTAGCTTAAGAACCAGAAACAACGCTCATAATAGAAGAAATCTCAAATACTAAATAGAGATAGTTCTCATTGTGTTATCACTCCTACGAAACCAGCAAACTTTCAAATGAAATTTAGGGATTAGTCAAACGACTTACATGAAAAGCAGTGATTACTTGAAACAAAAGGTTAGCTTCCTCTCGTACATTTACTTGCTCCGGAGGCCCTTCAGTGCAAACATCACATCTGTTTCATAGATTTGAAACGTACGAACGTTTGCTAGTTTACCTTAATGGTTTTTAAAGAGAAGGGTCGGACTTACGAATTACACTTCTTGGAACTAAAATCCTCTCCAAAGTACTCCACTAATATTTTCGCTCGACATTGTGAAGTGTTCATTCCGTATCTGCATAAGAAAAGGAGAATGAATGTAAATATTGAAAGAAAAGTGAAATATGAACTTGCATGTGTATGATTAGTGTAGAGACCTGAAACAGTCCGATAGCATCTTGTATGCTTGCTCTGTCTGTTCTTTGCTCCTACGGCTTGGCAAAAGCGTTGGTACCCTCGATAGATCAACATAGAGCACTGTAAATCCCAGATTATTACTTACATCAGCCATGACAAGGAAGAGTAAATTTAAACTGCCAACAAAATTCATTAAACTAACTCACCGCACTCAGCCAATTCGCCATCTCTTCCAGCTCGACCAGCTTCTTGGTAGTATGCTTCTAAGCTCTGCAGTTTCATTACCACAGTGAGATGTAGAAGAGAGAACAACAAATTTGCATACGATGTGATTCTCGGAGATGAAAATGTTAAATATGAAAATCTTATTAAGAGCTTTGAGAGACCTGCGGCCAACCATAATGGATGATTTTCCGGACATTTTTCTTGTCAATTCCCATTCCAAACGCAATCGTGGCAACAACAACCTGAAGAGAAGTAACATAGCGTTAATGATCTTCCACATATTATTCCCAAAAGGTTCTATGTACCTGCAGCTTATTGTCGTGAAAGTCCTGGTGAACTTGTCTGAGATGCTTTTTTGGCAACTGTGAAACATAAACAAACTGTTAACACAACCAGAACAACATTTAAATAGAACAGCATTTAATTATTTCTCTTTTTGGTCAAACAAACAGCATTTAATTCAGAACACAAAATTTTGCCATCAGAAATTTATACAATAACTGTTTGATTGACCGTCACTTGATACCAAGTTAACAGAGGTTGACATTCATTCCTAAGAAACAGTTCAAGAGGCTTAATAAGGCAAGAAAAACTAAGATGTTTTGGTTCATACCGATGCATTATAAGCTGCAGCCTTCAGTCCAACCCCACAGAGATATTTTGCAATGTTGACACTCTCCTTTCTTGTAGGAACGTAAATGATTGTTGGTCCTTCAAAATCCTTTTTCTGGCGAATATATTTGTGTCCAGATTCATCAGGTATTTGCTTTTCGGAAGAGACAGACATATCAAGGATACCACAAGGAGACACTGCGCAGAACTCGCCGCAAGCAACTGCAACAATTAAACCTTATCTCAATCACCATTCCTCCACCCCTAGGATATAAAAACTCGACTGAAAAGAAAAAATAATTGCATATTCACTTTGGATAATTTACGTTGTGCCTTTTCGCCGATTATATTTACACAGGAGGTGACAACTTACTTAACCAAGGGAAACTTGGTCAGACAGACACCAAGTCTATTTATTTGTTTTCAATTTAGTTACATGCCGTCACCAATTTTCTAATCAAAGTTTCTAATTTTATCAACAGTTTTAGATCACTCTCTATTTCCAAACGAAAATGAAAAGGAGCATACCATCCCAATCATCAACACTCTGGAAAGTGTCGGTTTCATCTTCCAGATACTCTTCTGACATTTCTTTCCCATTTGAACTGTTTTTCTTTGCCAAAGAGTTTTCTGGATCATCTTCATCATCATCATAATCTGTCTCATGGATGGTTTTAGATCACTCTCTATTTCCAAACGAAAATGAAAAGGAGCATACCATCCCAATCATCAACACTCTGGAAAGTGTCGGTTTCATCTTCCAGATACTCTTCTGACATTTCTTTCCCATTTGAACTGTTTTTCTTTGCCAAAGAGTTTTCTGGATCATCTTCATCATCATCATAATCTGTCTCATGGATGGTTTCAGCATCTAGATATCCAAAAACAGTCTGCTCCTCTGACTCATGAGAGATTGCTGCTAGCTTTTTCCCGGGAACCTTTCTCTTTTCAGAGTATAATTCAATTAAATTTTTGAAGTCCTTTGCATATGAAGATGCAAACTTGGTTCGATTATGCTTAACCTGTAAATAACAGAAAACGGTATCAGCTCTATGTTGTACATCTCATTATCCACAAATCAGTATAAGTAGAAAGTTACAGATTAATCTGCTAATCTTATGCTAAAGTTAACATATGCAAAAAGAGTTCTACGAACTCACTGAAAATTGTAGATTTGGCCTGAAAAATGAAGTAAGCACAGTTTTTGTTTCCTTTGTCAGGTGAAGGGACTCAAGAATATCTTCCTGTACGTGACCAGTGGCTGTTGCAGTCAATGCCATTATCGGTACATCATATTCCAAGAATTCCAAATTGCTGGCACAGAAGTTTTCCCGCAACACAGATAATCTCCTGAAGATCCGGCAGCAAGAGATTTGTTTAAAACTACCCACAATAACACTTCAAAGCAATAATACTTACCAAGATTTGACTCTCAAAATCATACCTGTAGTGCGGACGAAAATCATGTCCCCACTTTGATACGCAATGCGCCTCATCAATTGCAAAAAGAGCAATTCCATGAGACTTTGCAAGCTTCTGGAGTGGTTTAATCAGTCTGCGATCAAGTTTAGATCTTTCTATAAGCAAGAACACAATAATGTAAATGCACTTAAAAAATTTCATAAGTTGTGCTGTGAAGTGTACCGAACCACTGTCTCAGGGCAAACATATATGATCTGATACAATCCCTGCATTGCCTTCTGTTCTATACGATTATCAAGTTGGCCAGAACCAAGAAAACAAGCAGAGATTCTGTGCCTTGATAGCTTGAGGCATTGATCATGCATCAGGCTTATCAAAGGTGAAATAACGACAACAACATTTCCGGTTAATAATGCAGGAATCTGGAAGCAAAGAGATTTCCCTGCATCGTGAAAACATATACACCACAATTAGAATGTTTTCCATGTAAGAATGAAGCACGCATCAGCAACTAATACACAAACTACCAGATCCCGTAGCAGCTAGAACAAGACAGTCCTTATGAGCAACCCACGTTGACAAAGTCTCTCTTTGGAAACTTCTCAGAGATGAAATACCAAACCGGTTTCTAAGTATAGAACTAACTCTTTTCTCCCACGTTGATGAAGCCTCTGAGCAACCATTTAACAATTGTGTTTCAGGAAAACTAGTAGACTCAAAAGCAAAAGACTTTCTCTGCTCTTCTGAAGGATCAGACACCTTATCTAACTCAGAATCCACTACTGCAGTCCCAAAGGTGTTACCTACTTTCTTGTTCCGATCCACGGATCTAAAATGGTCAAGCAAACTCGATTGTAGCTTTGAACCCGAAGAAAACGAAGATGGCAAAGCTCTTTTGCCAAGAGTCTTATTAGTAGTACTTGTAGAACATAATAAACTAGCCTGCACAAATCCACCAGTTTTATGATTTCCTTTCAAAATATACTCCACAGCATCATCACATGACTTACCTACAGCTTTAACAGCCTCCAAAGCATCCAACTTTTCAAAACCCATTTCAACAAGCTTCATCACAACTTGATCAGAAGACAAAGCTGATTCATCCATCGAATTCAAACTGCTCAGGCGACTAAAAAACAGTGATTTTGAGACAGTAGGCGAAGGGATCATACAACGAGTTGATTTTAGTAAAATCTTATAAAGCATTAATTGATCATAAATGTAACCCAAACTAAAGAGAAAATTGTAATGACTCGTACATGGCTACAAATTCCAGAACTCTAAACCCTAGTAACAAAATTTCGAATTAACTAACAATGATCCGCCGCCGAATTCACCCAAACACACAGATCTTTCGAACTTGATCGACAATTTTTTCTGGGAAACGCGCGAGCGAGAATATGCTAAGGAGTTAGGAAACCAAAAATAGGAACCCTAGGCGCCAAAATAAATCACTGCACAATCAAAGGCATTGACAATTTCATGAATGACGCAAGTGTGTTAATTTTGCCGCTCACTTGTCTCCGAACGACGTCGTTTGAGTCAATCAACTGTTTAGGCTGGTAATACATTTTAGGAGAACAAAAATTGTTGGAAAATTATACCATCCGACAATTTTTTTCCTTATTTTGGGAAACATTGGGCAGCCAAATTTTCGTTATGAAGTTAGAGTCCAATATCTGGGACTCGAACCCAGACCTCTTGATATAGAAGCAGAAATTAACTTTTGGTCAACCAATGGACTAAGGGGCTTCAACAATCACATTTTTTTTTCTTTTGTTATATGATATTAATACCATAAATCTTTATTTAAACGGTTGTATTTTATATCAATGAAAGATTAGAAAATTAGGCCATGATAGCAGTTGGTACAAATAAAACTTTCCAAATCAAGATAAACATTTTTTATATTTTTTTATCAAGGTAGACATATAGTTTATCTACATATGTTGAAGTTATCGTGTGATTTAATAATTAACGCATAAACCACTCAAGTTATCTTTTTTTTTTTTTTACTAGGTTCTCGGTGGCAGGTTCGTTGTATCCAAAGTTGCATGAATGTCGATTTTGAGGAGATGGTTAAAACTAGCGATGTCGAGGTAAACATGTAAAGTAACTTAATTACCGATGTATTCGATCAAGACAACTCTTAAATCATGCAAAGTAAAATATACCGATCAAAATCATTTATGTACAGTTTCAGAATGTGAATTTTTACCATGTAAAGTTTCAAATGATAACTATACCTAACAAGATTACTATGGATGTATAATGTATTGTCGGTTAGAGTAGTATATATGTTACGTAGATAGTTAGCAAGAAAACTCTTAAATCATGTTAAATAAAATATATCAAACAACGATAATTAATTTGAATTATCAAAGGAAGTTTGTATGTATCTTAACTATATAGTTAGTTGTATAACTCTTTAATCATGTATATTCCAACCAAAGATAGCTATAACCAGATTACTATGTACCTCCAATATGTATATGTAAGTGCACAAATTTAGTCATTACAAAAACTTTTGATGATTACGGACATAACTAAATAAATATTTAATGATATAACTATAGTTTACCTAAATGACTTGATTAATGAATTCCTAAACTTGGAATTCAAGAAGGTGTAACAACTAAGAAGCTATGGTGAGAGCGCATTCACAACATATGTTAACTTAATTACGGCAGATATTGGAACACTTAATGTTCTTAAACCTTAGTGGTGTATTGGACTGAAGTTTTTTTTTTTTAACTAAGGAGTAAATTTCAGACATATGGAATATCCCAGACTAATTTTTTGAGAGAAGTGCAATTCATGGACATGATTTCTTTCCGAATTTTCAAATAAGTTTAATCATTCTGTATTTGATGGGAATCGAACCTTGATCTAGACAGGGATCTAGACCGAAGTTTTGGAGAGATTTTAATTTTTACTCCAAATCTTGAAACTTAATTATAGAGGTAGTTTGAACATTGTAAGTTTTGTTGATGTGACAGGAGTCACAGAACTAATAAACTAAAAAATAAACATTACTTTCAAAAAAAAGTTTTGTCCATGTATATTTAGTTAGATTCGAGCAAGATTTTTTAATTTTTTTATGAAATGTTTTTTAAAAATATCTCTCTAAAATAAAATTGTTTAAGGAAAAATAGAGCATTTTAAATTTTTGAAAAAAAGATAATGGAGAATATTATCTTCTAAAGAACTACCAAAAACAAAGATATAGAAGTGATGACTTCGTTTCTATATAACACATGAAGGTGCATCAATTCCCTCTCCCTTTGTTTCTTTCTCTTTCTCACCAATGGATCTAGGAACAGAGATCGGAATAGAGATTAAAACAGAGACAAGACAAGAAGAGAGACATGTTAGACAAGAAGAAAGACATGTTTTTGAAGATTACCCCGAACCTCTCTGATACACTGTAAGATCATTTTCACATAATAAATTCTCTTCTTCATATATATAATTATCATCTTCTTAATTTTCTTAAGAAATTTTTCTCCTTTTATTGTGTTGCTGCAGACATGGGTTTTGAGAGTTTCTATTCATTGCGAAGGATGCAAGAGAAAAATCAAGAAAATATTGAGCAAAATCGATGGTAATAAAAATACTAAAATATAAGAGAGACATTTCTTTTTGATTAATTATGACTAAATATGTGATTATATTATGACTAAATAGGTGATTTATTTTAGCTGTATAGACAACAAATATCGACGTGAAGCAACAAAAAGTAGCAGTGATCGGAAATGTAGAGCCGGAGATTCTGATCAAGAAGATTATGAAAGCTGGTAGACACGCCGAGCTATGGCCTATTGAAATTAAACTTGATTTTGGGTTAAGCTTAATTACGGGTTCATAATCCAATTATCCATTATTGGACAAAACCCAAAATTAAGTCCAAGTTCTAGAAATTCTCTAGAAAAATCTTAAAGATCATCACCTCTTTTAAGTGTTCTAAAAAAATCTATTAGATAAAATATCTAGAGATTAGTGTGGAATAATCTAGATAATTGTAACATAAAAAATCTAGATATTATGTTAGAGAGTTCTAGAGATTAGAAGACGGTTTGTAAGATATTTTGTAGTTTTAGAGCCTATAAATAGCTCTCTCCTTTCCCATTTGTAATCAACTTGAAGAAGTGAAATAAAAAGTAAGTTTAAAGAAAGAGTGTTCTTCATAAGTTCTCTAAGTCTCTCTAAAAGTCTTTTAAGTGTTCTCAAATTGTTCTTCCAAATTTTCTATCATACTTGGAGAGTTTTTTATCTTGGTTCTTTCGAGTTTCTTGGGGTATTACGGTCTTGGGCTAGTGCTAAGCACTATCGGGAGTTAAAATCTCTACATGGTATCAGAGCCATTCTAATCTTGTGCTCATCAAGATCGGGGTTATAGAGAGCTCGAGTTTACTCTAAGTATGGAATCAATTGGTTGTGTTGTTGGATTGGGAATGGAGATCTTAAAAAAATCTAACTACCGGTTATGGAAGTCATGTATGGAGTCATACTTGGTGAGTGAGGACTTATGGGATGTTGTCGGTGGTAGCAGCACTAGACCACCAACTGGAGACGCTGCAACTGCGGAAGCGACAAAAGAATGGACACGGAAGAATGCCAAGGCGGAGTTTGCCCTAAAGAGGTCAATATCTGCAAGAATATTTGAGCACGTCTCAAGGTGTACATCTGCTAGTTCTATTTGGCAGGTGCTAGACCAATTGTTCAACAAGAAGAATGAAACCCGTTTACAACTATTAGAGAATGAGTTGGCGAATGTGAAGCAGGGACAGTCTTCAATCTCATAATTTTTTATCAAGGTAAAAAATCTCAGCTCAGAGATTAATACTCTTAATCCGGAAGAATCTATTTCAGAAAATCGTTTGAAACGGGTTATTATTCGAGGTCTACGATCCGAGTATATCCTGTTTGTGACTTTGGTTCAAGGATGGGCTACAAAACCTTTCTTGGAGGAGTTTGAAAACTTGCTAGCTTCGCAAGAATCCCTAGCCCAAAAAATGGCGAGAGTTAAAATTCATGAGGACTCGGGGAGCGCGTTTGTGGTCCGAAGGCAACAAAGCTTAAATCCCAAACCCAAGGATGGAGGCCAAAGAAACTATGATGAACATCAAGGATCATCCATGAGAGATAAGAAAAAATTCAAGTGCTATCGGTGTGGGAAACTTGGGCACTTTAAAAAAGATTTTCGAGTCAAGCTAAAGGAAACAAATATGGCGGAATCAAAAGATTATCCTGAAGATGAAGAGTGGGAGAAATGTTTCACGGTGGAAGCTGCATCCTTAGGTACATCCAATACAATAAAAATGGAATATAATTGGATTGTGGATTCCGATTGTAGCCATCATATCACGGGAGATGAGAAGTTATTTTCTAGTCTTTAGCACTATGACGGAAAAGAAGCAATTATTACCATGGATAATTCAATTCATCACGTTGAGAAGGAAGGAACCTTTGTCATCAAAGGAGATGATGGAAGCCCAATCACTCTCAAGAATGTATACCATGTTCTTGGAGTAAAGAAAAATCTTCTCTCTGTGGTAAACGCGGTAGACTCAGGTAACTACGTTTTATTTGGCGCAAAAGGCGTTAAATTTTTGAAAAATATTCAAGAGTTAAAGGCAGACGTAGTTCACACCGGAGCACGAATTAAAGATCTTTATGTTTTATCTGCCTCAAACACTTATGTAGAGAAGATGAGTACAAATGACAATGCCTTTATATGGCATGCTAGACTTGGTCATATAAATATAATTAAGCTTAAGGTCATGGTGAATAAAGACTTAGCTAACGGGCTTCCAAAGTTGAAGATTCAAGATGAAGGAAGACTTTGTGAATGATGCCAATATGGAAAGTCACATATACTTCCATTTGACTACTCCACCTCACGATGCAACGCTTCGTTAAAGAGGGTCCATAGTGATTTAATGGGTCAGACAAGAACACCCTCGTATTCTGGGTTTCGCTACATGTTGTTGTTCGTTGATGACTTCTCACGGTATACTTGGGTATACTTTGTGAAGGAAAAATCAGAAGTATTCTCCAAGTTCCAGGAGTTCAAGATCACTGTGGAAGGGGAGTTGGGTCGAAAGATTAAGACCCTCAAGACGGATAATGGAAGAGAGTTTATGTCAAAAGAGTTTCTCTCTTTTTGTCAAAATCATGATATCAAGAGAGAATTTACATGCCCATATACACCTCAACAAAATGGAGTGGCGGAAAGAAAGATTAAACATCTAAGTGAGACAAGTAGAAGTTGGCTACATGGGAAGGACTTGCCTAAGACCTTATGGGCAGAAGGCATGAGATGTGCAGCCTATGTCATCAACAGAATGCCACTTAGTCCAAACAATATGAAGTCTCCTTATGAGATGGTTCATGGGAAAAAACCAACGGTGAAACATCTCAGGATATTTGGATCAATTTGCTACGTCCATGTGTTTGATTTTCAAAGAACTAAGTTGGAGGCAAAGGCGAAAAAATGCATCTTTGTCGGCTATGATGAACAAAGGAAAGGTTGGAGGTGTATGGATCCTGAGACAAACAAGTATGTTGTGTCTTATGATGTTGTCTTTGATGAAGTTTCCTCATACTATGGGCCACCTCAAGTCTTGGTTGAGAAAGATGGTGCGAGTTCCTCCAAGATCGATGAATCAACTCTTCAAGTACCACTTGAGAATAAAAGTCATGAAAATGAGATACAAGTTGAAAGGAGGAGAAATAACCAAGAGCAAGAAGAGGAGCAAATTCATGGTTCCACTACAAGTCAACGACCTAAAAGAAATATTATTAGGCCTGCTCGGTTTAGAGATGAAGAGTTTGTCACCACCTTCTCATGCTTCTTGGCAGCCCCTTTAGATGAGGATGAGCCAAATTCATATGAAGAAGCAAAAGGAGTTCAAGAATGGGAGACCGCAATGGATGAGGAGATGAATGCTCTAATGAAAAATGAAACTTGAGATTTGGTTCCAAAACCCAAAGATGTCTAACGCATCTCGTGCAAATAGGTCTATCGAATAAAGTGAAAAGCAGATGGGAGTATTATTAGGTTTAAAGCGAGGCTCGTTGCTCGAGGATTTTCTCATAAGTATAGAGAAGACTATGACGAAATCTTTAGTCCAGTAGCAAAGATGACTACGGTACGCTCACTCTTATCTTTAGCTGTAAGCTTTGGTTGGAAGTTATGGAAATCAAATGTGAAGAATGCCTTTCTATATAGTGAGCTCGATAAAAGTATCTTCATGGAGCAACCACTTAGTTTTGAATCTCGAGAGCATCCTAATTATGTGTGCAAGCTTAAGAAGGCTTTGTACGGGTTAAAACAAGCTCCAAAAGCTTGGTATGGTAAGGTTGCTCAATACCTTCAGTTTTGTGGTTATGAGGCATCAAACTCTGATCCGAGTTTATTCTTTAAGAAGAATAGAAGAGTCCACGTAGTAGTTCTTATTTACGTGGATGATATGATAATTACCAGGAATGATGATGCTGAAATTGCTCTTCTACAAGAAGATATGTCGATAAGGTTTGAGATGAAGAAGTTGGGTGAGCTAAACAACTTTCTTGGCTTGGAGATTGAAAGGGTGAAGGATGGAATATTCATTGGCCAACAAAGTTATGCAAGAAGAATTGTTGAAAGGTTTGGGTTACATGAAGGAAAAACACGCACTACTCTGATGGATATCAATCTCAAGCTTAGACGTGATGAAGGGTCCTTGCTACCTGAGCCTCGACCTTATCGCGCCCTTGTGGGAAGTCTTCTATACTTAACTATTACAAGACCTGACATTACCTTCGCGGTAGGTCTCGTAAGTCGATTCATGCAAGCACCAAGGAAGCCACACTTAGAATCGGCAAAAAAGATATTGAAGTATGTCAAGACAACTCTTGGGATGGGCTTGGTGTACAAGTACAATGCAAAGATCTCTCTTCATGGTTTTACAGATGCTGACTTTGGCGGAGATCTAGATGACCGAAAATCTACCTCGGGCTATGTGTTCTTATGTGGAGACACAAGCATTTCATGAAGCAAGCAACAGTGTCATTGTCTACCACTGAAGCAGAGTATAAAGCTTCTACACTTGCAGCTCAAGAATGTATATGGCTTCAAAGACTCTTTGAAGATTTTTCGAGCCTATAAATAAGCCGGTAACAATCTATGGAGATAATCAAAGTGCTATCAAGTTGGCTAACAATCCAGTGTTTCATGCAAAAACAAAGCACATTGAGTTAGAGCATCACTTTATAAGGGAGAAGGTGTTTGATGGAACAATTGAAGCTTTGGAGGTTCGAAGCGAGGACAATGTTGCAGACATCTTCACCAAGGCATTACCGAAAGGTCAGTTCGAGGTACTTCGTTCGAAGCTCAGGATGGTTGACAAAATCAAGTTTAAGGGGGAGTGTTGAAATTAAACTTGATTTTGGGTTAAGCTTAATTATGGGTTTATAATCCAATTATCCATTATTGGACTAAACCCAAAATTAAGCCCAAGTTCTAGAATTTCTCTAGAAACATCTTAAAGATCATCATCTCCTTTAAGTGTTCTAGAAAAATCCATTAGATAAAATATCTAGAAATTAGTGTGGAATAATCTAGATAATTGTAACATAAAAAATCTAGATATTATGTTAGAGAGTTCTAGAGATTAGAAGAAGGTTTATAAGATATTTTGTAGTTTTGGAGCATATAAATAGCTCTCTCCTCTCCCATTTGTAGTCAACTTGAAGAAGTGAAATAAAAAACAAGTTTAAAGAAAAAGTGTTCTTCATAAGTTTTCTAAGTCTCTCTAAAAGTCTTTTAAGTGTTCTCAAATTGTTCTTCTAAATTTTCTATCATACTTGGAGAATTTCTCATCTTGGTTCTTTCGAGTTTCTCGGGGTATTACGGTTTTGGGCTAATGCTAAGCACTATCGGAAGTTAAAATCTCTACATGACCGACGTCAATGGAGAACAACTTTAACACCGATTGTAATAACCAGAGAGATAAGAAACCAAAGAAAGATGACGAGAGTAGTGGAGATGACGACGACGATGAAAACAACCACAACGGCGGTGGTGGTGGTGGTGGTTGTGATCAGGTTAAGCAAGTTGTGACTTTTGCAGTCAACGGTCAACCTCAACCTATGACCTCCGGAGATGGAGCTCCGAAAAAGAAGAAGAAAAAGAAAAAGAAGAAGAAGAGCTTAGGGAACACGACGGTGATTATGGAAGACGGCGGCGGTGGTGGTGGTGGTGGTGCTCCGCCGCAAAACGGTGGACCACCAGAGACTGTTATATACTCTGCTCCACCAGATCATCACATTAACGGACCTCCTCATCATCATCATCAGCAACATCCGTATCCAATGGTTCACAGTCCTCCACGTCATCATCCACAACAAATGTACGGTCCCGGACCGCCGCCACCTTCGTTTTATCATACGCAGCCTCAAACGACGTCGTCTTATACGGTGAGTTATATAACACGGCGCACGGGCCTAGTAACGGTGTGAATGAGACGGCGTATTATTACTCAGCTCCTCCTCGTCCGACGTCGTATTATTCTTATGAGTACGTGGACACGGGCTACGAATCTCCACCGCCCGAATTTTATTCTTATAGATCTCAGCCGTCGGAATCGTTTGAGGCACTCAGCGAAGGCAATCCAAACGCTTGTTTGGTAATGTGATTGGTTTACGTTTTTAAGAATCAAATTGACATAATTGGGCTTGGAAATGGCGTCTTGTAAATGCCGAATGAGGTGTTATTAGAGGGATATTTTCGTAAACAACCACTGTAAGCAACAACGGTAATTAAATTAAATAGAGACCTTGAATAAGCACAATGATTATCATATATTTCGTGTTTTACTAGATATATTTTTGTAAATAAAATGTGAAAATGTTGTTTAATGGAACAATTTTCATGTACTTATACAACCTCTAATTAATCACATATTTATCCATTATTTTTTTGTTTTCTCGACTAACAAATTTCATTAATTTCAAAAAATGATTACAAAGACATTATATAGAACTAGTGTAATAAAAATTATTACATACACATATACGGAAGTGTGGAGAAGAGAGGTACTATTTTCGAATATCAATTTTTGGGTGCAAAATTTAGAATAACATTGTTGGGGGAGAATAATTGGACTTAGAGAAGAATATATCTTTTTCAGAGAGAAATAAAAAGAGAGATTTTAGCTGAAAGGGAATAAGAATAATTGGGAAAGAAAGATAAATTTGAAGAGAAAGATGGCTTTTGCGGGTTATTAGATGCTTTCAGAAGAAAAAAGAGAGCATATATTGATGACGAAGAATATGTTATTGTATCCCTAGGGAATCGAATTGTTAAATTGGTCTTACATGTTTTAGTTTATTACTACAAAACTATTGTATTTTTTTTTCTAAAAATAAACAAACATTTAACGTGTGAAACCTTATACGTATATACCACAGACGTAAAACGTTTCAGAGATCCTTTAATATTCTCCAATGGTTAAAAGAGAACTGCCGGAGGATGAGAATCTGATTCCAGCCTAGAAAACCAATTCCCGTTAACGCAAGAAATCAAAACTAGACAGATGTATGAGATTTTACATTAATTTTGTGTGTTTCTTATAAAAATGCTTACCATGCAACGTGTAATGCTTTAATCGGTCGTTAGCTAAAATGCCATCAAAGTTATAATTTGCAACCTAAAACCGAACGAAACAACAAAAATGGATTTTAAAAACTCTAAAACTTGATCACAACAAATCAACTGTCCAACAAATCCAATCAAATCCAATCAAATTGGATACTCCTAATTGAATTCGCAAAATAAAAATGTGGAAGGTCACAATCTCCATTGGTTTAATCATAGAACCGGCCATTAAGCTAAGCTAATCAAGCATGGGCTTGCGGCCACTAATTATCATATTAATTTGTGGCCGCCCAGTTAAAATGATATGGTGGTACAAGTACAATAGCTGAGACTGTTAATAACATTTTTTTTTTCTGCGAAGCTCACATTTTTTAACTATGAAAAATGTGTAAAGCTCCTATTTTTTCTCCTCCCTTGTAAACCCTTCTAAACCTATGACTGATTGTTTAAACAATAAATCCAAGTAATGAGAACTGTATAATTGACCAAAGATGTAAACAAAATGAATGAGGTGTCATTGTCTCCTCAATTCACACTAGGTTCTTGATATAGAAAGAAGTGTCATGTTTTGTTACTAGAAGATTCAATGAGTTGTTTTTGTTTATGAAGAGTGTGAATTCGTGTAAAGAATCGAGAATGGTTAAACATAACTAATCATAGTTGGAAGCAATTTCTAGTGGGTAACTAGATTTTAGTAAGTGTTGTTTATCAGTATCTTTTG
>CM051382.1:13728572-13749691 GCA_028015245.1 Cardamine occulta
CTGATGGTAGGTTTCATGCTAAAGAGTATCCAGCTTACGACAAGAATGTGTTTCCTTACAACATGGGATATTGCCAGAGAGGTAATATGTGCTCTTGTCTTGCATTCTCTTGAAACACAGAAATGGTTTCAGTAATATGATTGTTATCTCCTTCTGTTAGGATCTGATGTGACGTATGATGATCAAATGAACTTGAGGAATATCCTCTGGCTTGCACCATTACCCAGCAACACTTCTCCAGACTGGCTTGCTCCAGGTATAATTTTTGCTTCCATCTCTGAGAGTAGTAATAAAGTCCGAAAGATCTGAACGCTTTAGTTTCGCAAGAAGATCTTGCCTTTCATTATTTACACCTAACATTTCTTTAGATTCAAACGCATCCAAAACTACTCTTGTTCATTTCAGAACTTTTTCTTGTGTTATCTTTCAATCTTCCTTTTCTTTGATTGATCCATAGGTGTACTTGTGGTGCTTGATGCGCATCCAGATGGAATCATATACCGAGATCTCATCCCTGACTATGTTAAGTGTGCGAGAACAATATACGAAGGTTTGAACTACTCTAAGCCTTTTCTCCTCTCACTCATCCTACTTCATTGTTGATCACATGGATTATACATCCAATTTTTTTTTCCGTCTTATCATTCTCCACCCAGATGATTTGGGAACAACTGCTGTTGATGTCAATTACTTGAACGTCGGAGCTCGGGAACCTGATTATCAACTTTTCATTTGCTGAAACCATTTACATTCAGCATTCCACAGTTGTCTGATTAAGATTATGCTTTAGATTTAGTTACTGAAGGATGTCAACAACTTTGGAGTTGTATGCTAATTTAGAGTTTTAGACAGGTGTTATCTCAGATGATTGTATATCAAGTTAACATGGTGACGGTTTAAACTTAATTGGAAAGGTGAAGAATTAGATTTGATGTATCGCTTGGCTTGGCACATTTTGTTTTGGTGATGCAAATTAATTAATTAATTGCTGAAGCATAAATAACACATTAAAGTGATGACAAAAAAATTAACATATTAAAGATTTCTCTAGATAGCGAGCGATTTCAAACGACTACAAAAATGATTCGGTCTCTCATGACTGGCGCATTCAAAAATGTGTTAAAATTTTAAAAAGCTCCGATACCGGGAATCGAACCCGGGTCTCCTGGGCGAGAGCCAGATATCCTAACCGCTGGACGCATCGTATTTGTTGTTAGGATAACTGTTTAAAACTACATAATATAGAATTAAAGGTTCGATTACTAGTACTTAGAGAGCTCCATTGACCTAAAACTAAAAGAGCTCCGATTTGATTAGAAATCCCTCTCGCTGTCAGAACTCGAGAAGTAGAAAAAGGAAACAGATTTCGAAGTTTCGTCTCCTCCGTCGTCTTCGATCTCCTTCTTGTGGAACAGGAAGCCAATCCTCGGAGCATATATTAAGGTTCCTTCCTTTGTTTTCTGATTTTCTAAGTAGCCACATGTTTGCTGGGGTTTTGTAGTCTTTTATTTATTGGTTATTCCGCATCTAAGGGAGTGTTTAATGCTATATTCTCTGGTGTTTCAGGTTCTTTACGGATCTATAAAGCTTCTGATTTGAGAAGATGGTTAGTTGCTTGATGAACTCTAGGGTTTTCGTTCTGTATTGGTTTCAGTATAATTTCAAAATTTTGATTTAGCTTTTGTTTTTGATTTTTAGCTTCCGCTTTCGCTTCTCAAAACTGCTCAAGGGCATCCTATGGTAAGAGAATTTTCGACCCTTGATTATTAATTTGTTATTTATGGAGCTGAGATTTAGTGAGACCTGTTTAACTTTGAGATGTTACATTAGGGGTCTAAACGTTTTCTTCCTGTAAGTTTTGTATCTTTCTGATGATTGATTCGTTTTGGTAGCTTGTGGAGCTCAAGAATGGAGAGACATACAATGGGCATTTGGTGAATTGTGATACATGGATGAACATTCATCTACGTGAAGTCATCTGTACAGCAAAGGTTATCTTCTGCTTTCATATGTTGACACAAATTTCTCAATCTGTCTATTTCTTGTTGAAATTTTATGTGGTTGACACGTAGATATGTTGCCACTTTATTACGCTGTAGGATGGAGACAGATTTTGGAGAATGCCGGAATGTTATATCCGTGGTAACACAATCAAGTACCTTCGAGTTCCAGATGAGGTAATTTATTCTTTTGTGTTTATGCTTTTTGATTGATTAGGCTTGTGTTTCTTTCTTTTACCTTTGCGGCTTCCCTTTTTCTGGAGTGATGATGCTTAGCCAAATCAGATATGTGCTCCAAGAGTCATTTTTCTACTGAACCCTGTTCAGCAGATGGTGTGTCTCTTGTTGCAGCGCGTCTTAGACGAAATATCACAGGGAATGGTTTTTGCCTGACCAGAATATTATTGACTCACTTTTTGGACTTTGTTGTATCCTGTTTCTGAAACCAGTAACTCGTCTTTTGCGTATCTTCTTTTTTCAATTCCGCTATGATCAAATATAACCACTTAATAACATTCACAATATCTTCTAGATATTTGGCACTGACAGTCATAAGCTGTTTCTATTTATGTTCTTACTGCTCTAGAAGGTGTTTTCAACCTAGACTTATATTGTGTTCTTTTCTCTTCAGGTGATTGATAAAGTACAGGAGGAGAAGACCCGCACAGGTATGTCTACAACGTGCCTTTTACTCAGATATTGCTTTGAGTCGTTAACATTTAACTTAGCTCTTCCTGATAATGATCAACAATGGTGGAATATGTGCAGATAGAAAACCACCAGGGGTCGGACGAGGAAGAGGACGTGGTGTGGATGATGGAGGGGCCAGAGGCCGAGGCCGAGCAGGTTCAATGGGGAGAGCGGGTGGCAACAGAGGTAAAATACACAACCAAAGCTGTCACATAACTTTGATCTTACTAGAATACACCAAAATCTGCGATGACCATTTCGGTAGTTTTGTCTACCACAATGAAATTTAATCTACAACTCTAATATGTTTGTGAATACAGGAGCAGGTCGTGGACGT
The DNA here is from genome assembly GCA_028015245.1 of Cardamine occulta. Taxonomy (NCBI): domain Eukaryota; kingdom Viridiplantae; phylum Streptophyta; class Magnoliopsida; order Brassicales; family Brassicaceae; genus Cardamine; species Cardamine occulta. The sequence continues at coordinate 13,731,600 of CM051382.1, forward strand.
GGTTGATGCAGCAACAAGACTAAAAGACTTTGATTGTTTTTGGCTGCCGCCAATTGCTGCTACTGCACTAGTTTGATTGTAGAGAAAACCGAAGTTACATAAGAAGATGATGGTCCTTTTATTGGTTTTCTATTTAATATGTAAGGGATTGGGGGTATGTTTTTGGATTCTCCTATTGATAATCTTTTGGAAAAATAAATTGTTTCTTTTGCCTTTTTTGTGCAATTTGATGGTGTATGAGTTGTGAAATACCATTTTCTTTTTTTTGCGAGAAGCTATGCTGGTGTTTCATTTGCGCTCAAATTGAATCTGAAAGATAATTTTGTACTATATCATCCGAACATGAAATTATTTTGTATGAGAATTTAGAGTGTATTTTGGTCGTGGGGAATAATTGTATTTTTTAAAGTCAATTGTAAGTTTTCCATTTTATATAAACTAAAGTTAGAATATGTTATATCTTGTTCAAAAAAAATTCTGTGGTATTGATATGCGTCAACGATAAAATTCCGTGGAGGTAAAAAAATACATTCGAGTCAAGACCTTTAATTTAAAACTGCTTTATAAATTTAAGCATCTGCAAAAACAAACAAAATGGTGTATATATGTTTTAAAAGCTCCAAAATTGTGCGTTGTTGTCGAAGTAGAGACAATAGTTGAAAGTAAATGGCGGAAATCAAAGTGGAGATGAGTCACGATCAACATCTCCTCGTTCCCGAAGAAGAAGAAGCTGCTTCTGCTCAGAGCCTCGCCGGAAACAGACGAAGACTTGCTTCACTCGACATCTTTCGCGGCCTCACTGTCGCCGTACGTATCTCTCAGTCTATCTACTTAATTTCGAACTTGCAGCTTTTAATTTCCGACTGAAATTTTTTGAGTTGTGAGTTGTTGGAACAGTTGATGACGCCGGAGGAGATTGGCCTGTGATTGCTCACGCTCCATGGAATGGTTGCAATTTGGCTGATTTCGTTATGCCTTTCTTTTTGTTCATCGTTGGTGTCTCCATAGCTCTTGCCTTCAAGGTCAATTTTCAAACTTGAAATCTCTCATAACAATTGCGATGTTGTTGAATATAAATCGGATTACAAACCTCTTTTGCCTTCAATTTTGCAGAGGATTTCGAATAAAGTTGAAGCTTGTAAGAAGTTTGGTTTTAGGACTTGTAAGCTCCTCTTCTGGGGTCTTCTACTACAAGGTAATATAACTTTGTCTTGTGTAACATTGTAGCATTCTTTACTTTAACATTCACTTTATTTGGACTATTCATTTCTTTTGCTGTGAAAGGTGGATTCTCTCATGCTCCTGATGAATTAAGCTATGGAGTTGATGTGACTATAATGTGTTTTGTGGGATTCTTCAGGTGTTTTCTCAGGCTCAAGATTCATTTTTATCTATTTATATACACACGGCTTAGAAGGTTCATGTGTTGTCTTATTTCTGTTTTCATGTAGAGAATAGCTTTATCTTACTTGGTAATAGCATTGGTTGAAATCTTCACAAAGGACTCACATGAGGAGAGTATTTCAACTGGGAGGTTCTCAATATTCAAGTCCTATTATTGGCATTGGTAAAACATGACATTTTCAGTTAGTTAGAATTGAGATTCATGAAAAAACAGATCGCGAGTTTCGGAGTAATCTTGTATATAGTACATTCACAGGATCATGGTTGCATGCGTTCTTGTGATTTATCTGGCTATACTCTATGGAACTTACGTTCCTGATTGGGAATTTGTTGTCTATGATAAAGATAGCATTCTCTATGGGAAAATCCAATCTGTAAGTCTTTTCGATGTTTGTACGTTATGTGACCATTACCAAATGTTGTGTGAACGTTGTGATCAGATAATATAAGAAATTCTGTGAAATCTTTCCTAGGTATCATGTGGTGTGAGAGGAAAGCTAAACCCTCCTTGCAATGCTGTTGGATATGTTGACAGACAAGTTTTAGGGATCAATCATATGTATCACCATCCTGCTTGGAGACGATCCAAGGTACAATACATAATTTCCCATTTGTGCTTGCCTTTAGACTGATCATGTTAGCAATTTGAGACTGAGAAAGGTTTTATGTCAATCCTAATGTGCTTTGTGAGTTTTATGTCATAGAAGAGAAAGTAAGGGTTGATTAATGATACATGTTTTATGTGAGGCGATTCAATCCTAATGTGTTATTTTGAGTCTTAGGCTTGCACGGATGTTTCCCCCTATGAGGGATCTTTACGCCAAGATGCACCATCATGGTGTCATGCTCCATTTGAGCCTGAAGGAGTCTTAAGGTCTAATCTTGTCACCCGAGTCACTAACCAAGCATCATCATCCTCTTCAGAAGTTTTTAACACTCAGAAACTTGTCTGATGCAGCTCTATTTCCGCTATTCTTTCTACAATCATCGGAGTACATTTTGGACATATTATCTTACACTTGAAGGTCAACATACTAACTGGATGAAACATTAGCCTCAAGCTCCTATGAACTATCACCGTTTTGTCTTTTTCAATATCACCATTTCAACATAAACATATTTTTCAGGGGCATTCAGCTCGGTTGAAACATTGGATCTCAACCGGTCTCGCTCTCCTCACTCTCGGACTCACTCTGCATTTCACTCACTGTGAGAAACACCTTGTTTTTGATCCCAACTCAAAACATTCTCTTGTCTTAACACATATTACAAAACTCAAATATGTTTGCAGTGATGCCTTTGAACAAACAACTCTACAGTTTCAGCTACATATGCGTGACATCCGGTGCAGCCGCGCTCGTCTTCTCTTTCGTTTATTCTCTGGTGATTATTGTTCCACCACATTGACAACAACAACAACAAATAACTCTTAACAAACTTATCACAAAACATGTTTATCGTTTTTCAGGTGGATATATTGGAGTTGAAGCACATGTTTCTGCCTCTAAAATGGATAGGCATGAACGCAATGGCGCAATGCTGGTCTACGTGATGGGAGCTGAAGGCATTTTGGCTGCTTTCTTCAACGGTTGGTACTATCGCCACCCGCGCAATACACTGGCAAAAAAAAAAAACAGTTTCTCAGTCACTTACTCTTGGATCTTTTATGGGCCTGAGTGGGCTTTTTCATCGGTTAATGGCTCAATTGAAGTAGTATATGATACATGCTTTAGATAAATTGGATTCGGGAGCATGTTTTCATGCGTGTTTGGCATTCAAGAAGAGTTGGAGTGCTAATGTATGTCATTTTCGCGGAGATTCTCTTCTGGGGTTTGGTCAGTGGTGTTTTTCACAGATTCAAAATCTATTGGAAACTCTAACATTTATTATGCCAAGTTCATAACTTATTATGTCTGTTTTACATAATCCTTAGTACCTGAAATAATTTGTTTTTGGATTATTACAATTTTAAAAATGATTTACAAATTCTTCAAATTACTTTGAAACATTTCAAAACTCAATAATTTTAATTATCCGAATGATCTTATATTCAACTTGTTTACCCGGCATTTTATCATGCATCTTAGAGAGACTCTAAAGGAAACAGAGGGTTTCGTTCTTTTGACCTGTGGGAAGGTGTAAGGCGAATATAGAGCTAAAGGCGTCTCTCACAACAAAACTGTTGAGGAAGAGGGAGACGATTCACTTCTTTCCCGCCACTTTCATTGTCTTCCCCAAAACTCTCCGGTGGTGAGCAAGATGTTGTGGGTCGACAAGTACAGGCCGAAATCACTTGACAAGGTCATCGTTCATGAGGATATCGCCCAGAATCTCAAGAAATTGGTACGCTTTTCGTTCAAACCCTAGAGTATTTTGGGAGGGTTTTTCGATGATTTGGAAGCTGATTATTATTTCTCACTTTAGGTTACGGAGCAAGATTGTCCACATTTGCTCTTCTATGGGCCGTCAGGTTCGGGTAAGAAAACCCTAATTATGGCGCTTCTCAAGCAGATTTATGGCGCCAGTGCAGAGAAGGTATCCTTCTTCTCCTTTGGTTGTATTGGTTAAATAGGAATTAAAAAACCCTAATGTCTTCCTCAGTACTAAAAATGTTGACTTTATACCCTAAGACTGTTGAGCAAATTAAATTGTCTGTTTTAACATGTTGAGATGTGATTTTTGATTTGGGAAGTTACTCTCACTAGCTCTAACTCTTTATTATCTCTTAAGATTGATATTCATCTTCTGATTGTTACTTTTCTTTTTTCTTGTGGCAACTGAGAAATTGTTTGATTTACTTGCCTGCAGGTGAAAGTGGAGAATAGGGCATGGAAAGTTGATGTAAGTTTCAAATGGTTTTCTTTTCCGGTTGTTTTTACTTCTAAAGTTCTCGCTGCTTAATATCCATATTTGTATTATGCCCTTGTTGCTGTAAAACTTGTGAACGCATTGTCAATTTTCTTGTTTTTAATCTTTAGTATATGAAACCTACCAAGCTAAATCCAGTGAAGTATGGGGGTCCTTTATAGTTTCTATACTAATATGTAACATGTTTTACTTATAATCAGTTTCTGGTTTTTTTTTTCTTTTGAAGTTTCGATCTTTTTGTTATGTTAACTTTGAAAAAAATGCAGGCTGGGAGTAGAACACTTGATCTGGAGCTCACAACATTATCAAGCACCAATCATGTGGAACTTACTCCAAGTGATGCTGGCTTTCAGGACAGGTATATCGTTCAAGAGATAATTAAAGAAATGGCCAAGAACAGACCAATTGACACAAAAGGAAAGAAGGGATTTAAGGGTAAGAATTCATGTTCCGCCTGACTATTTATCTATACAACAGTATCATTAGTGGACACATTTTAGATGTCGAGGGCTCAGAATAGTTCTTTTGAAGCATCTATGAAGAGTGAGGTTTTTACAAGGGCGTTGTATGTTATATTCAATCTATATGCTACTGTGGTGGACTTGGTCTACATTTTATGGTTTACTATATAGTCTTCATTTCCTTTTCCATGGTCAATTATTTTTTGTTGTAAGGCTTCTTGTCAACTGAATCTCTTCATTATACATTTAGATGGTTCTATTATCTTGCTTATCAACTTATCTCTCGTCTCTCACATCATTTTCTAAGCCAATTTTTGCTTCCATGACCTGCCAATTTAGTTCAACTTCTTTTCACGTATTGGATGATGTCTGATATATACGAAAAGTATTTGGTCGTTCCCAAACACATGATTTTGTGTTTTTCTTCTTTGGTTTTGGCAGTGTTGGTACTAAATGAGGTTGACAAGCTCTCACGAGAGGCACAACATTCTCTGCGGAGAACAATGGAGAAATATAGCTCATCTTGCCGACTCATCTTATGCTGTAACAGCTCTTCGAAGGTCACAGAAGCCATTAAGTCTCGTTGTCTTAATGTTCGAATAAATTCACCCTCGCAGGAAGAGGTACAGAATCTGTTTCCTCTGTTTTTGTAAAATTTACGTTATAATCTGCCAACCAAATTTCTGGAATGTCGATAATTTCAGGAGGTTTTGTTCTCAACAAAGTGTTGAGACATCAAATCTTGTTTTGTGGCCTTTAGTTGTTTTGTAGGGAAAAATCATATCAAATCCTCTATTAAAAATGCTCATCCTATGGGAGATCTCGAAATTGCATTTCGTTTTTTCCTTTAGATCAACTCGATATAGAAATTGATTCTTACATATTCTTGCCCATTTTTCTGTGTACTTCTCACTAGATTGAAAAGAAAACATCATAGTTTTAACATGTCCTTATTATGTTTCTGCTTTTATCCTTAATGAGAAACCTTTCATGACTACCGGTGCCTTGTAACTTGTCTGTGATGTGCAAGTGTTGTTGATGTGATTTAAAATATACTATAAAGTATATGTAGTTGCTATCAGGAAGATTACATAAGATTCAGTGTTTGCTTCATCTGGTCTGTGTAAATTTTCTTTCAAAACCAAGTATGCAAGATTATTGGTGACAAAAATGTAGCTCTCTGTTTCCAGATAGTGAAAGTGTTGGAGTTCATTGCAAAGAAAGAAAGTCTCCAACTGCCCCAGGGTTTTGCTGCTCGTATTGCGGAAAAATCAAACCGCAGTCTTAGAAGAGCTATTTTGTCACTTGAGACTTGTCGTGTCCAAAAGTAAGAATCATAAACAGTATCTATGCAGACAATCGATGAGTGTGATTCTTTTGTTGTTTCATGTTTTGAAAATAACTTTTACATTACTTTTAATCTTTATATTCCCCTTAACATATTTTCTTTGTAGCTATCCGTTCACAAGTAACCAAGTGATATCTCCCATGGATTGGGAAGAGTATGTTGCTGAAATAGCAACTGACATGATGAAGGAACAAAGCCCCAAAAGGTCAGACTCTAATGAATCATTGAGTTTTACCATTTATAACTTCAACGATACCTTGATTTAATCATCTCTTGTGTGCTTCTTCAGGTTATTTCAGGTGCGCGGAAAGGTGTACGAATTGCTAGTTAATTGCATTCCACCAGAAGTCATTCTGAAGGTTTTCTAAACAACACCTAATTCAGTTTTTTATATTATGTATTTTGGTCCTTTTTGAACCCAAAGTTTTTGCTTTCCCAGAGACTTCTTCAAGAATTGCTGAAGAAACTGGACTCGGAGCTAAAGCTTGAAGTCTGCCACTGGGCCGCATATTATGTAAGAATATTTGTATACCACTCTTAGTCTTAGCCTGAGATTTTTATTTCTCCTCACCATTATCTCAACATCTGTGTTCTCGGTGAGCCTTGAGCTATGATGGTCCTTCTTTTGATGGTGTTTTGTTGATGATATGATTTTGCCCTCTCTTACAGGAACATCGGATGCGATTAGGACAGAAAGCCATATTTCACATTGAAGGTATATGATATTCTTTTCTTATTACATCTGGCCTGTATAGGTTACATATAAAAAATCATCTTCTTACATTTTTAATTGTTTATGTTATTGATGTTACACTGCAGCATTTGTGGCCAAGTTTATGAGCATATACAAAAACTTTCTCATTTCAACATTTGGGTAGAGAAGGAAGGCTACAAATCGAGGAAAAGAGGACAGACTTGTTGTACTGTTTTTATGCGATGATGTTCTGAAATTGAAGGTGGGTCTTTTTTTAACTTGCTTCTAAAGAGTGTGTACGTTTAAAAATATCAACTTTTAAAGATTCTTGAGAACGATGAGGATGAGACTCTGAGAATTAACATCAGTTGCTTTCTCATATCATTCCATGATTTCCAATTGTATACCTCTTCAATTCCCATTCGATTTCGACCAAAAATCACTCAAAACTAAGATTAGACTCCTACATATTGCTCTGGGATTGTATATCCCTTTTGTATTTAGGTAAATATTGTTAGACCTATCGACTTCAGCAGATTTTCCTTTCCTTCATGAGATACAGAGATAGAATTAAAATTCAAACTTAGATCTAAGTTTGTTTCAAATTCTCAGTCACACTTTTGAAAATATTTTCATTAACAATAAAAACATTTGTTATGGTTAATCAAACAAATATAAGCGCAAATGTAACACAAAAACAGTTTTCTTCCGTTCATGTTTAAATTTTAAGCAAATAATTTGTTACTAGGATTGGACCTGCACAAACATGCGGGATTATATTTGTAGAAATAAATTTATTTGATATTTAAATTTAAATTCAAAATAGAATATAGTTGTAAAATTTAAATGATGTTACGTGTTTATTTTCTAGATTAATCAAAACATTTTTAACAGCTTGATTAGAGCTTGATTAGGGGTGTTAAATCGGATTTGGATTTGGTTTTAGTTTAGATTATTTTAGTATATAATCTAAGCATATTTATTTTGAAACAGAAAACCGTATTGTCCCACATATATCCAAAAAATTTCTTTTATATAATTACCTATTCTGCAATATTTATTATAAGAGATTGAATAAGAGTTTTAGATATGATATACGTATTCCCCATTTGATGACATGGTGAAGCTTATCCTGAGAAGTAGAAGAAGAAAAAGAGAAGACAGAGATGCATTAGTGGATCCGAGAGATGAGAGAAGAGAAGAGACAGTGGAAGACAAAGAAAAAAATATAGAAGGTAAGTGTTATGTCATTAGCGACTTAGCGTTTATTAAATGCTATTATATAGTATCCAAAATCTTGAACACACCTACAATAGTAGAAACGATATTTCCGCTATGGTAATGTGCTATCAATAGTGGTTTTTGTTATAGTGAAACAGAGTTTTGTATCAAAATCCGGCTCTCTCCTCTGAAGGACTCGAGCTGGATTTTCTATCATTAAGGCTTAAACCATATTGGACTTTGAACAATTCTGATCTTCCCACCTTTGCTCTATTTATTTCAAAATCCATGGACTAGGTTCAATAGAAATTTGAATGAAAGGCATATTATATTGGTTCTAAAGATTAAAGAATCTACCTTTCCACATTTCCTGAATTTTTCCACAGCTTCAGCATGAGCCAACAGCAAATCGTGACCAACGGTGTAAACATCATGTCCAGATTTGCATGCAATACAATAGCGGAATAGCCTATTAACAAAACAAATCAAATGAAAAAGCTAAATAAAAGCTAGGGTATGTAAAACTTCAGAGAGAAGAGTTCTAGAAAACCGGGCTAAATTAAGATTTTTTGAATCAGAATTTAAGAAAGAGTTGGCTTAATGTAGATTTGTTTATGTGTGGAATGCATCTAACTTCTTTTATAGATAACTTAGCTTTCTTCACTTTTTCTTTCTTTCATTTTTAACTTTTAAAGCACCATCAATTCAATTCTACCATGAATATGAAGAAACCCTTTCAACTGCCATTTATCATTCTTACTATCGTCATTATTCTTGTGCTAGGTTTGTATATTTAGAATCATCTTGATAAACTACATATAATCATTCTACAAAAAAAAAACTAATTTTAGATATCATACTATTTCTTTAAAACACCAGTTCAAGTTATAAAATGTTTCAAAATTAGTTTTCTCTGTAGAATTCCAAAATATCAAGTCTGCCTTTTCAAATTCATACCAGATCTAAAAAGGATTAAAGACTTTTCCTGAAACTAAAAACATCCATTGACTCAAACATATACTCAACGTGAAAATATAGTTGACCTTTGTCTGATCATCATATTCATAGCTCATGGTTTAAGAAACAATTACCGTTGACACAAAAAAAATCTGATCATAGCCCATGGTTTAAGAATCAATTAGCGTTGACAAAAAAATATAGTATATTCAATTAGCCAATGTTGGGAAAAAAGAAAAGTTGCACTTAATTAAAAAAAAAAACAAAAAAAAAAACACGAATCAGCGAAATGTAGCGCAAGTTAGCAAATTGGCTTTTACTTGCTCCGAAATTTTCCGCCTTGGCCGCTTTAAAACCACGGGCCGACGCTTTATTTACTCTCCAATTGTTTTTTTTTGTTTTCCTCTCTCTTTCGTTCAACAATGGCGGAATCCAAGACAAAATTTGCAGAAGCAAGAGAATGGATCATCGAACACAAGCTTCGTACCGTAGGTAATCACAATTCCTTTTATCGTCGAACAAATTTTCTTCGTACAGCTTGTTTTGGCGCAGGAATCGAGTCTCCTCAGAATATCATAGATCTGGATTATGTCGTATTCATCTGAATTATTCCTCAGATTCGAATATTTAGATATGAGTTATCTCAAATTTTGATCACTTTAGGGTTAAGTTTTGTACCAGAATCTTAGTTCCTCTTTGCTTAATCATATTATTGTGGATTTGGTTTGGTAACATTGGAGATGAAGATGCATGTATCAGTTTTTTGTGTTTGTTCTGATATGGTTGTGAATTTGAATGTTGATAGGTTGTTTATGGCTTAGTGGTATCTCTGGTTCAATCGCCTATAACTGGTCAAAACCTGGTATGAAGACCAGTGTCAGAATCATCCACGCTAGGTATTTTTTCTCATCCAATTTTTGCTTTTAATTTTGGATTATATACTTTGTTTGATTGTAGAAGATTTCAGTAGATTACTCCATTGAAGAATCAATGTAACTTAGTTATGTATTCTCTTATAAGAACATTTTGCATAATCACAAACAACTTCGGTTAAGAAAACTAATGCTTAACGAAGCATGCCTGAGATTCTTCAAGTGGGTTTAGTGTCGCTTGTTCTCGCTGTTCTTCATTTTAGAATTTCATATTCAATCTTTACTATGAGCTGCTTTGTGTACCATCGGTTCTAGTATTGGTAAACAAATCATCTTTTAACATCCAATATTTGATCATATACATGCTTGCTCGTATGCGTGTTTCTACGCCAAAATCTAGGGTGCTTGTTTGTAGCCAATGGTGACCATAACAGTTTTTAATTCTTCTTATTGTGTCTTTACCGTACATGATGATGATGTTGAATTCTTCTTTGGCATTAGATCTCTCATACATTTCTTGGATTGGATTTATATTGTCAGGTTGCACGCTCAGGCGCTGACATTAGCCGCGCTGGCTGGAGCAGCCGCAGTGGAGTACTATGATCACAAAACTGGAGCCACTGATCGAATCCCAAAATTTCTCAAGCCTGAAAACTTGAATAAGGACTAAAATCCTTGTCATGGCTGATATACCTATTCTGTTATTGTAGGCATACAATAGCTAATGAAAATTTCATGTTTCTTAAATCTTTTTTTTTTGTGGGTACTTTGTAATGGATTAATTCTGGGTTATATAACCCCTACGCCTTGCAGATTGTCTGCTAATTACAGGTTGCGAAAATGTAAGAGATGCGTACAGAAGTTAAATGAATAATTTTTTTTTCCTTATATTCGATTTATTTTGATAAGGGGTATATAATTCGGATTATTTTTGCTGGTCATTTGTTATTAGCCTGAGTCCTGATTATATCTTCAGATTATAATTATTCATTAGCTATGACTTCTTGTACTTATTCCTTTCCTCCATATTTTTTACGGAGATATTTAGATAACGATTATGTAATCAACTCTTAATGATTTATTCTAATAAAAAGACGTTCAAAAAAAAATACTCCCTCTGTTTCTGAATACTTGATGTTAAGGTAACTTCACACATATTAAGAAAAAGTAATTATATATGTTTATTTATTAGTTTGGATATAATCAGTTTTTTCTATTTTCTATTTTTTTATTCAAAAACTAAAAAAATATTGAGTATGATGACCAAAAAAAAAAGAAAAAAGAACCATTGAGTACGTGTGAAATAAGTCATACCATGATCTTTCATATTCCTGTAACCATTTTTACTACCTTCCTATTTTCCAAGTTAAATTTTGATGCCCAAATAACTAAAATTTTCAAAATTGGAGCCACAATTACGTAACTGAAAATAAAAAAATTAGGATGGAGCCAAAACCTATATAACTATATTTCATTAACCTTCTATATATATTGACAAAGATCTGCATGTGTTGTAAAATTTATTAATGGCTTTTCATACTTCTAATCTAAATTTACCACTGCAAAGTAATGAAGAAGAATTTTTGTTTGATTTGAATAGAAGTCCAACAAGAGAATTTACTTCATTAGAGAATGGTTTGGAAGTTTCATTCCATGAAGAACCGAGAGAATTTTCTTTCATGAATTCAGGTATTTTTATTAATTGATTTTTAGTAGATTCTTATATATTTTTTATATTGTTATACTAGTATTTACAAATTGCTTATCAAGAATTTATAGACACTGCATATACTGTATTATAAATTTTCTTTGTAGATGTATATTGTCTGATTATTTTCTTTTCATACATGTTAACATAATGTTTTTAGTAAATTTCTGGAGGCATTTAAAAAAAAACATCACGTAGTAGTAGTTTTATCTATAACTAAATTTATGGAGGTATTTATGAGTCAATGTTATTTGATTTATTTTTAGTAGGATTATCAGTTTATTTATAACTTCTTTTTTTTTGTTTTTTTTTTAAATGTTGTGATAGGAGAAAATATTGGAATATCACAAAATCTCCATCCAGCTAGTGCTCATAAGAAAGCAATGACAGATGGAGAAAGATTAGAAGTTTACCTTGCTTTATTGGAAAGAAGCAACAACGGAGAATTGGAGAGGAGTCATACAACGGAATTTTTTTATTAGATTGACGTCTGTCAAATCCAATTACTCTTACTATCAAAGTCTAAATAAAGAAAGTCGTGTTTTAAATCTGTATTACATACAACTTGGTGTTGAATATAACAGCTTATCATAATGGTTTGTGTCTTTGTGAGTAACTTACGCTTTAACAAAATTAATTAGCAGGAGGGTATCACTAAACAGCAAAACACGTAGACACAAACAAAAAACGGAGATATATATGAGATGAAATAATCTGATATAGTTTAAGTTTGGAGATATTATTATAAGCTCATGCCCATAACTTAAAAGAAGAAAAATGTCTACAGAGAAAAATAAAATACAAACATAGAGAATTTATAGACAATGGAACAGACTTTGTGGTGTTCATAAAAGAAAGTGAACAAATTTGGTGGATTTTTCATTAACAAAAATAGAGAATTTATAGATTATCCAGTTACATTTTTTTGTCAACACACTCATAATAAAAAAGAGAAAAATTAGGAAACAAACAAATAAGATAAACAAAACAGAGTTGACAGACAAAAAAAAAGAAACAAAACAGAGCACATAAATTAAGAAACAACAAAAAAAATTTGGGAAAAAAACAAAACTACAAACACTTAGGCAAATATATCTTCAACATATCTATTATAGTGTTTTCAATTTCCCTGTTGGGATGAAGCTCTCCTACATCATAATATAATGGTTTATTCAAATCAAATTCTCGGGTGGCCTTAGATCTGATATCGTAAATCCTTTGAACATCCCTCGATTCGCCTTGGATAGTGATAGCTTCGCTCAGAATCGGTTGGTCTTCTTCATCAGAACATAACTTGTTCAAATCAAATTTATGAGTAGCTTTAGATTTATTTGGAGTAGAAGAAATATTATTTTCTTCTTCTTCTTCTTGCTTCACTTTTTTTCTATCTTTTTCTTGATTCATTTAGTTTTAAGAGAAGGAAAAAATATTAATAAGAAGAAAAGAAGAAAAAAAATGAAATGGTCCTGGTAGCTTTTTTGAAATGTCGAAGAAGATGAATAATGATTTAATGCTATTGACAAGAATAATTATAATGGAAACGTGACGTTTGAGTTTTTATCTGTTTCCCAAAAATACAATAATTATTTATTTATTAATTAATTACAGTAGAAAAATACATTAAATAAATCAAAACATCAAGTATTATGAAACATGAAAAAAACCTCAAAACATCAAGTATTCAGAAACAGAGGGAGTACTATTATTCATTAGCTGGCTGTGTGTAAAAGTGTTTTTACAGTTTTCTGGCAATGTTATTAAGAATAACACAAATAAGATTGGGCCTACAGCGTCCGGCCCATGTGTATAACACAAATAACTTGTTGCTTCAAACGGCACGATGTGTTAATGATAATAAAAGTCCCACATCGCTTACACTCAAAATAATAGCTGGGGAAACCGGAGTATAAGTAGTGAAGTGGGCAGTCTAAACAAATCACTTACCTGGACGGGGTCAACTCTTAATCAAGAAGACGAGTGGCCTAGACTAGTGACCTCCATTGCACATAACGGAGGGGTGCTTAGCCTAAGGTCTTCCCAAGTGGAAGAGCCTGCGTCATTATTTGTTGCAGAGGGGGTTTGCGTTCGCGCAGCCCCTACCATCTTTAACAGTAATAACTTTAATGTGTTTCTGTATTAATTAAACTAATGTTAGGTGTTTGAATCGGAATTTTAATCACGTCGTTTATTACATGTGTTTTGTTATTACGATTCAGTGTCCCACATCGGAGGGATACAAGGTTAAGAGCTTTTGTTTCAGTATAAATAACGAGGCTTTGACTCATGGGAAAATTATCTTTGCGCTTGGGGCAATGACGCAGCTAGTGAGGTACTAACCGAGGCGCGTCTATTGCTGGTTGAAAACTATTTCCAAACCCCCTCTTTGACCCTCGGGTCTTTGAGAATTTTTGGAAGGGCTCCCTTCGGGGTAAGGCCCTACAATTTCTTAGTTCAATGTTTTAATTTTTTTTTTGTAAAGTCCTCGTCTGAATTAAATTCTTATCACATGAAGAAATAGTTATAAATTATGTTTTAAAAATTGACGTTTAATCGTTTAACGGTAACTTTCTGCTGCGATTTTGCCTAATTGGAGTAACTAATCGCTGAACCGATTTTCTGCCGATTAATCTCCGTCTAGCCGATTTTATTCAAAAAAAAATGTGACCAAAATTTTATTTTACCCAATTTAATAAAAATTTAGTCAAATTACAAAAAAAACAGTAAGAATCCATTTATGTTTATTTGTTCTACATCTAATTCCTGATTTTGAATCTTAATCGTAACCAAAATACAAAAATAGACCATAGTACTAATGAAATCGAGAACAAATCAACTATATTATCAATTCTATATTTATATTATAAGTTCATAACATTATTTTTTATAAATAACACTAAAAATATCAAAAACTAATTCTTGATTAATCTCCGATTTTCTGGTTAGGCGTTAGGTCCACCTCAAACGTCCGACTAGCCTAACGATTTTTTAAACATGGATTAAAAACAACAGGTCAAGATGTCTAGGAAATAACGTCTTGATTATAGTGTATATCCATATGCTTTTAAAACTAAACAGAGATAAATTAGATTTTGTCTTCTCCGGAGGATAAATGGTCTCACGATGCTAATATCATGCAATGAAAAAAAAATTAAACATCAGAAATAAGGTCGTTGGAATTTGCCATTTGGCAACCTGACAATGACCCATGTGATAGTTAGTGGGGTCAGCTGACCCCACAAAAAAAAAAAAAATCTGTGTATATAAATTTTTTTTTGGGTTGAAAATCAACTTTGAACCCATGAAACTTTAGGTTTTTTTAGCCCATTTACTTTTTGAACCCATTAACTTACTTTTAAAAAAATTTCAGCAATTACAAAACCCAAAATCCATTTTTTTTTGACCCCGGTAAAAATAATTTCTGGGTCCGCCACCGCTGACAATAACAATTTGTTATACTTGGAAGTGGTAAAAAGAAAACATGATTTTAATCACATTTTTGTAACCAAAGCACTTAACTTTTCAAAGATATTTTCCTTGTTTCTCTTCAAAATCAAACATCAGTTGCAAATTATAATTTACAATGTTTGAATAAACGGACTCGGTTATGAATATGTTGATATGTCAAAACGGAATCCGATCTTAGTTTAGTATTGAATGTCATATTTTAGGCCATGTACTGATATAATCCAGTAATAAGAATGGACTGTAAATAACCATCAAACGTAGAGACCGATAAAATTCGATGAACTAAAAGATCTGGCTAACTAACATACCAAACTTTTTTTTGGTTAAATGCGTGGCAAACTGTTACAAAGAAAAAATGATATGTCCATCTAGAACTAAAACCGGGCTTTCGGCCCATTAGAAGATTTCAAACATATACCCATTACCAAGTTTTGGGTTTCTTGAAACAAATCTGAAAAGTTTTGGGGGTTTATTTCAATTTATGAAAAAAGGGACCTGAAATTACAAGAGCACCTTAAAAGCCAAAAACCCTAAACTCAACTTCTTCTTCTCCCTTTGAAGATCTAAAGACGCCGCTCGTCTCTTGATACAGTTCCATCTTCTAGCATTTTTGTTCAGCAGCTACAAGGTAACGCTATTATCGTCTCTCTTTAATCTCGAACAATCTTCAATATCTTCCACAGAATTGATAGATTTATCTTAGATTCAAATCCGTGAGCTATGAAAATGGAGAGGAAGAGAATGAACGATTTTAGTTTATCGTCTCTACTTAGTTTAGTTTTCGTTCCTGAAATGTTATTGACGAACTTTGATAGAACTTAGAATCGATTCAAATTTTCCAGGTTTTGTTTAGTTAACATTATCAATGGTGGATTTTGCAGAGGTGAAAATGAGTCGAGGTGGTGCAGCAGCTGGTAAGGGAAAGAAGAAGGGAGTTTCATTCACCATTGATTGTTCAAAGCCTGTGGATGATAAGATCATGGAGATTGCTTCGTTAGAGAAGTTTCTTCAGGAGAGGATTAAGGTTGGTGGTAAAGCTGGAGCTCTTGGTGATTCTGTTTCAATCACTCGTGAGAAGAGCAAGATTACTGTTACTTCTGATGGTCAATTCTCCAAGAGGTATCGTAAATCTTAACCAAAATCTCCATTTTTGCCTCATTTGTGTTTACATTTTTGGCTGTGATATCTATAAATAGTTTTGGTAGTAATGCTTCTGTTCATCTTGTTGATTGGTTCATTGTTGAATGTAGAATCTCCAATGGTTTTGGTAATAATGCTTTTGTTCATCTTGCTGATTGGTATAATGTTGAATGTAGAATCTCAAATAGTTTTGGTTATGTTTTTGTTCATCTTGTTGGTTGGTACAGTGTTTGACAGTAGAATCTTGAGTTTTTCTTGTAGAGTTGAGTATAGGACATTGTTTGATTTTGATTTTAGACTCTTTTTTTAGTTGCAAGAAAGATTATTATAATCGATATTTTTTTTTTACATATGATGTGAAGAAATCTCATAATTTTTTGATAATCTAATCTCGATTAATTAAATGAGCACTCTCGTACGGATTTCATCTTGATTGTATTGGTAATGCTTTTGTTCATCTTGTTGGTTGGTACAATGTAAATGTAGAATCTTGAATGTATCACGTTTGATTCTGAGTTTAGAGAATCTCTAAGTGTATATCTTTGTTTGTGTATGTGTATGTGTAGGTATCTAAAGTATTTGACGAAGAAGTACTTGAAGAAGCATAACGTGAGGGATTGGCTCAGAGTTATTGCGGCGAACAAGGACCGTAACCTCTATGAGTTGAGGTACTTCAACATTGCTGAAAACGAAGCAGAGGAAGAAGATTAAAAACCGGTTTTGGTCCCTCTGTTCTTATCTTCTTGTTGGTTTGATTTTGATTCTTCAGTTATCTTCAGTTTTTGTTAGATACTATTTAGTTTGATTGAAGTAATACTCTTTCTTTTTGTTGTTGCATACTTGAGCTTTTAAGGAGACTGTTTTTACCAGATAGTTTTTATTTGATAAACAAACCCGGTAGAGATTGCAAATGATTTGATCAATTATGTTTAGAAATGAAGAATACCAAACATATACACAATTGAGTATGGTTTAGGGTTTGATTAAGTTCTCCGGTGGAAAATAGAAAGTCTGGCAAATTCGTATTGTGATTTTTGGGTCATGCATGGTACCATCTTGTTTAATTAGGTCATTATTTTGGATATTACTAGCGTTAGGATTTCATACAAATGCAGCTCAATAAAAATCTATTAAAAATTGAAAACAAAGCTAGGAAATAAGGTCCATACAAGGTAAATGAAAGCCCGTGGAGCACAAAGATGAGCATTTAGCTTGATCCACATAAGCTTGACGCATTCATGTAATGAAATCAAAAACGATTAAATTTCGAACATAATGACAAAATCAACGAGCGAAGATATTTGTGATTTTAGGGATTTAGTGACCATCAAGGAGAATGAAGACAAGAAAAAACGATGGCCAAAACAAAAGAAAAGCAAAAACTTTCTAACGGTTGTTAGCTTTTTTACTCTTCAGTCATCTTTGGTAACTCGCAAACTTTCAACAAGAACACATTGCTCGTTTAATTCGGTCTTACGATCTCTAAAAATCACCACAATGGTGTATACTGGTGATTTTGTAGCAGTAAAAGTCATAGGACCGAATATTTATTCTGTTAGTTTTGATTTTAAAATACATACTTAAAGTGTAAATTTTTTACATTTTTTTAACATGTACATGTTAGTTTAACATACCGCAATTTCTTACGAATTCGAATAAAGTGAATGTTATAATCTAAGCTTAAATTGGGAAGTGTGGTACTGAGTTAAAAAAAAAAAAAAAAAAAAAAGGGGAGATGTAAAAATTGAAAAGAGAGAGAGAGAGAAAAGGAAAGACGTCAGAGGGGGAAAACCCAAACCCATAAAACATGGGGGAACGATTCACTTCTACTTCGTCAGAAGTAAGTCACACTGAACTGCTGAATCCCTCCCACTTTTTCTTATAATATAATATGAAATCTTTTAGTTCTACAAATATCTTTTCTTTTTATTTTTCATGAAAATCTATCATCTTA